>ML795621.1:64023-74799 GCA_009831015.1 Picea engelmannii
TCCTTGGTGTTACATTCATTTAGAGCAGAAAATATGGCTTTATCCTTAGCCATATGATAAGATGCTCCTGAATCAATAAGCCACTCATAAGAAGAAGTAGTAGTAGTAGAAGTTGTATTGAAGGAAAAACCAGAAGCAGAAAGTGCATGTCCAAGAGAAGAAGAAGAAGAAGAATCAATACTGATGTTGTGCTTCTTCATCGCTACTTCTAAGGCTACCATCTTCTTGAAACATTTGGACTCATCATGACCATGTTTATTACAAAAGTTGCAATGTCTGTTAGTATTCTTACTTTTATATTTTGTTGCTTTGTCACCATTAGGAGATGAAGCTGTCTGAGCGGGTTTGGGACCCTTAGGTTGTTTGTTGTTGTAGAGAGGATGTTGCTTCTTGAGATACTCGGGTTTATCTTTCTGCTAGGCAACTAAGGCTTTGT
Source organism: Picea engelmannii (assembly GCA_009831015.1). Lineage (NCBI taxonomy): Eukaryota > Viridiplantae > Streptophyta > Pinopsida > Pinales > Pinaceae > Picea > Picea engelmannii. Next base: position 64,460 of record ML795621.1, read on the forward strand.
TTGAGGTACCTCCAGTGTTGATCACTCCAAGTTGTACAAGCTTATCTTCCTCTCTAATCAAAGAAGTACAAAAGGACTCAAGAGTAGGTTGTACATAATCTTTCCCTAGAGCCTCTTTCATGGCATAAAAGGTAGATACAAACACAGAATATGCACTACCTAGCTTAGAAAGAATAAGATATATGCAACGCTCTTCCTTCATTTGTATCTTACATTCTTCACATAAAATTCCGAGTGTTTTAAACTTAGATAGATAGTCTCCAAGGCAAGAAAAATCACTTGGACTCAAGGTCAGTATTTGATTTTCTAACTTTTGTGCTCAAATAATATTGAGTTTACCAAACACAGATTCAATCATGTTCCAAGCTTCTTCAGGGTCATCAATTCCTTGAAGGTGGTACCTTAAATCAGGAGAGATGGACATTCCGATTAGTCCACGTTCTTCGTCATTCATGTTATCCCAATTGGCTTTCTTATCATCATTAGTGGGGGTTGTTTCCTTTCCCAAGGTAATCTGGTACAGGCCTTTACTTTTTAATAAATCTTCCATATGGGATCTCCATTAGAAGTAGTTGTTGTTGGTAAGCAAGACATTACTTGTAGAAACCATATTAAATATGTAGATAATGTGGATTTAAAAACTGAAGCTAATGATTTGGATGGAGAGATCTCGAAAAGTTATGCGGTTTAAAAAAAAATGACACTGAAAATGGACTTCCGATGTGCGAGTTATGCCCTTTTAAAAAAAGGCATAAACAATAACCAAATAACCACGTGACAGTGTAAGCTACTTTATGAAGTGACCCACTTTTATAAAGAGAAGTGGGGATCACTTTTACAATGAAGTTACCTTATAAAAGAAAAGTTGCATGCAAAATAAATAACTCTAAAATAAAATATAAAGCTACTTATAGTGATTCACTTTTATACTTGAAGTGAAATGTACTTTACAAATTTTAGCATGAACTTTTTCAAAAAAAGTAACAAAAGAGAGACTTGAACTCAAGACCTCTTACTTAATAAGGCAAGTTTTAACCAAATGGTCTAGCAAAACATATTGTAATGTTTAGAAGGAGGATTGTTGTTGTTGTTGTTGTTGTTGTTGTTTTTGTTGTTGTTGTTGTTGTTGTTGTTGTTGTTGTTGTTGATGTTGAAGACAGCCTTGGAGAGCATGCTCCAAAAAAACTCTTTTCACACAAGAAAACAATTTCACTTCTCGATGACAACAAGGGTTAGATCTCGGTTAGCTTACCCGGAAGATGCACCTTTTCCTATCTGTTTCTGATTTGCCGTGATCACACAGGGCGTGGGGCAAAGAGCATACACAGATCTAAAAGAGTAGAATTCCAGAAATAAAAAATACAAACTGAAATAACATCAAAATATAACTTTGCAGAAATTTAAAAAATGCGTATTCAGGCTTTATACCTCCGGATCTGACTGTAATGGCTGTATCTTGGGCAAACGGAAACCTTTTCGAGTGAAACGAAAAGTTTTCTTGAATTAAAAATGTGCTCTGGACACAATGGAACAGTCCTTTCAGCTCATAAATGTACAAAAATTCCAGAAAATGGAGATGAGGAAACTCAGCTTCGCGATCTCGATCTACAACAGGAGCGGGTCTTCAAACAGGCTCTGATACCATGTTCGACAACACAGGTATTCCAATAGAGAATGAACACCTTCAGTAACCACTCACATAACTAGATCAAATATCAACACACCGATGTTTTCACATGGTAAAACCCCTACGGGGAAACATCCACGGCCCCAACCAACGCGACCACTTGGAGCAGTTTATTAATGCAAAGAAAAAATATTACAGAGAGATTTTAAAAGAGAGTTTCTCACAATCGATCATCGGCAAATGACCCTCCATTCTCTTTAAATATAGATCATGGACCAATTGAGTGTTAAGCCATGGATCAATGGCCGTTAAGATCGAGGAGAGTATGAACCATCGGATCACTCTATGTCGGGAATATATTGCGACCATCGGATTTCCTAACTACAAATGCACACTAATGCATACTAAAGAAACACACTAAGAAACACACTTTTGCCTAACGACATATTAGACAAAGTAGATCTTAACTAACTCCTAAGTGTCTAAATATCCTAACATACACCAGGTCTATTACAGAGTTACAAATCATATTTGGATGATGAAATTGATGAGGGATTTTGTTTTAGATACATGTTGGGTACATGGTTGAGACAAGTAGTTGATGAGTTAGCACATACATGAGGTGCATAGTTGATGAGTAGTTGATACATGATTGGTACATACTTGGTACATGGTTGGAGGCACATGTTAGTAGTATTGTTGATACATGGTTTATGGATGATGTAGCATACTTGTATTGGTATATTATTAGAAGCACATATTGATCTTGGTGATGATTATGAGTTGTTGTGTTATGCTTGGTTGATGCACATCTTTGTTAATTGTATTGGTGAGTAGATCTGATTTGGTTGATAATATTGATGAGACAGGTTGTTTTGATAGGTTGTTTGGACAGGTTGTTGTGACATGTTATTTGTAAAGGTTTGGTGCATGGTTGATTCACTTGTTCATGGTGTTGATTAAGGTTGGTTGTCATTGATATCAACCCTTGAAGAAATCCCCGCGGCACAAAGGTTTAGGTAATGGACCCAATATTGTTTGATGTAAATATGACTCATTATTGTCTTGTCATGGTTGATAAGAAGTAAATATGAATGAACTCTAAAGTGGTCCCCTTATGGTGAAAGCCCTCATGGGAAGACGCTTTGTGGAGTAAGATAACCCATGATTAATTGTGGAGTAATGAAATGAAGGATAGTGAATTTTCTAGGGAAACTATTCCAGATGGATATTTCTTATCATTCCATTTCCGGTGGTATGTGGAACGTGACATAACTCCTCACGGTTAGAGAGTTATGACCATGTGAAGTTGGAGAACCCAAGTTTGGGTAATGGACCCAAGTTTGTTTAATGGATAACAATATGATTTTTTATATATTTGAAGGTAATAATATTCTATATGGATATTACATGCCATTCCATTTCTGGTGGTATGTGGAATGTCACATAACTCCTCACGGTTTGAGAGTTATGGCCTTACGAAGTTGGAGGACCCTCATATGTCATCTAGAAGCCCCAAAAGGTCAAAGTAATCAAAGTGGTTTAAGAGATTTTAGAAGGTAAATAATAAAGTGAATTGATGAGTGTACTATAATTCAAAGTGAACACAAAATAAATTATTTAAATAATAAATTTAATGGAGAAATTAGAAGTGGGTTAACCCTAAAATAAGGAAAGTGGGCAAAGCGACCTAGAAGATGTTTTTAAGGAAGCTACTTGGAGAGTATAAATAAGAGGCAAGGCTCTCTCATTTTAGATACACTTGAGAATATTGAATACCTATAGGTGTCTGAGGTAAACAAAGGATATCTAAGCCTAATTTCTGAGGAAAGTGAATAAAAGAAGGCCGAAATTCAAGGAAGGATAAATTCTTTTTATGATGCTTTTTAAGGTATGTTTTTTTCAAGTCATCTCACCATTTTCGCAATAAATTTTATTCTAGAATTATTCAGAACATGAAATTGTTATGAAATTGAGGAAACATATCCAAGTATCTATGGTAAACAATTCAACTTGTGGGTCATTATATTTTGGAAGTTACACTCCGTGGAAAATAGGGTTTGTGGCTAGTCCTGAAACTAGTCAAAAATAGGTGTTTCAGGTAAAAATGTCATAACGTCTTCATAACAAATCCACATTCAGGGAGACCAAATGTGTCAGTTAGAGTACAGTATGTAGTATGTGTTTTTATAGTTTCATATCAATTAAACAAATATTCCATGCGGGGCATGCTCTACAAGGTCTCTCTCTAGAATAAGACAAAATTCAACAAGGTATGCCATTTTTTCTATAACTCCTTTTTTGAGAGGTTCCAAGTAGTGACACCTGGAGGAATTGCATAAAAAAAACTGAAGAACATTGTGTATCAGTTTTAGATCTTTATAAATTACAGGTACAAAGTTATGATTACTTCAAGTTAGGGTTTTTGACTAATCCAAAACTAGGCATGTGAGACTAAAGAAAAGTTTGATGAAAATGCTAGTCTCTTGTTGTTAAAGTTAAGGAAGGTTTGTAGGAATGTGATCATATACACCAGGTCTATTACAGAGCTACAAGTAAGAATTGGATGATGAAATTGATGAGGTATTTTGGTTGAGGTACATGTTGAATACATGGTTGAGACAAGTAGTTGATGAGTTGGCACATACATGAGGTGCATAGTTGATGATGTTGGTACATATTGATGAGTCATGGTTGATGAGTAGTTGACACATGATTGGTACATACTTGGTACATGGTTGATGCACTTGTTTATGGTACGGTTTGATTACAGGTTGAGGTACAAGTTGATGCATGGTTGATGCATGGTTCATATTTATTGGTACAGGTTTACAGCGGTATATCTCATAGTGATAGTGTGACAGTGGTTCCATAATTCTACTTCTACTTTAGGGTAGTTGGACAATTCAAGGATAGGTGGTTGTAGCCACCTTCTGGTTGTAGTCGGAGAACATAGAGGGTTGTAACCTCCTTCTGGTTGCAGCGATATAATTGGGGAGTTGGAGCTTCCTTCGGGTTGTAGCCCGAGAAACTAGGGGGTTGGAGCCTCCTTCCAGATGCAGCTGGAAAACAAAGGAATTTGGTGCTTCCAATGAATGTAATTCTTCAAGAAATATAATAAAAAACATTCTGTGGTTTACTCTCGCTTTGGGTTTCCACGTAAAACACTGGTGTATTGTGTATGTGTATGATTGTTCATTTGTTCATTACTCATTATTGGATGATAATTCTACATTGACATAACACTTAGATTATTTGGTTAAAAAGGACTAAATTGCTCTATTATCAATTCACCACCCCTCTCAGTAATCCAACACATGGTACACATTGAGGTACAGGTTGGTGCATGGTTGATGAACTTGTTTATGGTACAGGTTGATGCATGGTTGATGCACTTGTTTATGGTATAGGTTGATTATAGGTTGTTTGGTACAAGCTAGTGCATGGTTGATGCACTTGTTTATAGTACAGGATGAGTTATAGGTTGATGCATGGTTCAGGTTATTGGTACATGTTGTTTGGTGCAAGTTGATTGGTACAAGTTTACAACATTATATCTCACAGTTATAGTGTGACAGTGGTTCCATCATTCAATTTCTATGTCAGGGCAGTTGGACGGGGAAAGGCCAGGTGGTTGTAGCCAGCTTCCGGTTGTATCTAGAGAACATAGGGGGTCGTAGCCCCCTTCTAGTAGTAGCTAGATAATTGGGGATTTGGATATTCCCTTAGGTTGTAGCCTGATAAATTAGGGGGTTGGAGCCTCCTCCCATTTGCAGCTGGAAAACAAAGGAAGTTGGTGCTTCCAATGAATATAATTCTTAAAGACATATAATAAAAAACATTCTGTGGTTTTCTCCTGCTTTGGGTTTCCACGTAAAAACACTGGTGTACTGTGTATGTGTATGATTTTTCATTTGTTCATTGCTTATTTACTCTATAACTATTAGATGATAATTATACATTGATATAACAGTTGCATATTGTGGTTAAAAAGGATTGAATTTCTATATTACTGATTCACCCCCCCTCTCAGTAATCCAACAATTGGTATCAGAGCGGGTTCCTTCAGGAAATAGTTTAACCACTAGAAGGAGATCATGAATTATTATGAGAATGGAGTACTGTAACACCCTGTTTCCCCCAGTTTGTAAAAATAACTATAATGGCCAAGAACTGTGGAAAACTCAGAAATGTGAATGTGTGATGTGAATGGACCTTGTGAAAAATGTTGATAAATGTGAATAATATTATGAATATATATATTGCAGGATTATTGAGAGGGAAAATGCCAAAAAAGAGACCATGATGGCTGAAGAAAGGCGGTGGAAGGCACCTGGAAAGGTGGGGTTAACTTCCACCGAAAACTCAATACCGTATTTGGACTTCACTGACCCGGAGAACCAAGAGAAGCTCGCTAGCCCGTATCAAATGCCTCACATTTAATATCCCACTGAATGGTAGGTAAATGGCTCCTCAGGAATTAATGAGGGATGGGGGAAATGAACCGCCCATCCATAGGAGTTGTATACCTGACCAGTGTGCAGAAAACTGTGCCACATGCAACCTCGCAAGAGGAAAAAGGCGTGAGGGAGAAGAAAATGGGCATTCGGCATTGGGCATACGCGAGGGAAGGATAACCCTGGAAGAACTCTGGCGATATGCAGAGTGAGTGATAGAAAAGAGGAAGGAGAGTAACCTTCTCTCCTGGTCACTGGCAAACAGAGACGCAGTCTCACAGCATCGTGGTCTCAGCTCGGGGGTGGCTAGTGGTAAATCTGTTGGGAGTCGCTGAGCCTACAGTTGGGTGGAAACGAGCACCCCTCTCAGCAGTTGCATAACTCCTGATGTTACCTTCTGGTAAGTGTTTGGCCTTTGGCATCTTGAAATATATGTATTCTGACATTTATGCTCATAAGCTGTGAAATTGTGAATGATTTCAATATAAGAATGTCTGTATGGTGTCTTGATCAGTACTGGTAGTTGTATGTTTATATGGAAAGACTACGTAGGGCTTATGTTCTCATAAATTGTTATTTATATGTGTACTGATCTAATTCAGACTTCATGTATGGTTCTCAGGAGAGAGATACCCTTATCTGCGTCGAATAGTACCCCGGGTAAACCTCCCCATAGAGATACCGTTCTCAAAAGCCCATCAAGAATCTAGAAAAAGGATGTGAAGGCTCAAGGCCTTAAGAAATCCCTGATAAGTATCGAATCGATGGACGAGATCCCTTCGGGAGATCGGTGGTCACTCATGACCATCATATCGAAAGAAGAAACTGGAGTGTTAAGTGCCTTAACCCTGAATAGGTGTTGATCGACAGACGAGATCCCGTCGGGAAATCTGTGGTCACACATGACCGTTAGATTGGTAGGAGAAAGTAGGGTGTTAAAAGCCTTACCACTTTGTCTTTATGTGTCTTTGTGGGTAGTGAAGAGATCGGTACCGTAGATCCCCAAGGTCCATGAGAGCATCTAGACCATTGATTTTTCCACATCTAGGAAGTCGTGGGAGAATGCACAAGTTAGGAACCTATCTGAGCTGTCAAATCTCAGATACAAAACCCGACATTCGTTGGATCTGTTAGGAGATATTCGAGGGTTAAAACCCCAATGAATAGGGGCGAAAGCCCCTAAATAGATCTAGACCGTCCGAACGACGAAGGCCATGTGTCGTGAGATTTCCCATTTCGGGAAATCGGGAATCAAGAACTCAGGAGTTCTGATGACGAGAGATCAGGATGTTCCATGGTGGAAACCCCGAAGCAGTCTTAGACTGACCGATCCTGGGAGGCTACGTGTCAAGAGATTACCTGTTTTGGGAAATCGGGGATCGAGGATTCGGGAGTCCCGTTGACAAGAGGTCGGGCTCTCGCCTTGATAAATCCCAACGGAAGAGAGACTATGGTCATATGGGAAGAGGTCATATTAACCAAGGCATAACCCAAGGGGCTAATCACCGATTGAGGCTCGCTCAACACTTTGGTGTTTCAGCACTCGGGATACCGAAGGGCATGTTCCCCTGTACTCTCAAACCCCAAAATCCAGACTTATAAACATCGATATGTTAGCATGTGGTTAAGCTTCGATGAATGGAAAGGATCCTCTCAGAGGATCTAGGTTCTGGGATGACCATGAGATGTGAGGAAGAGATGTTGGCTTTAAGCTGGGGCGCGAATGCGCATTAGGGTAAGTGGCAAGCAGATCTGGACGGCCAGAGTCCACCCGCCCAAATCTATGGCTGAGGCTTCATTCTAGAGCCCCCTTGTCATTCTACCTTTAGCGGTGAGGGGGGGGTCTAGAATCGAACACGTAACTCTTGAACGGTCAGGATTTATTCGCCTTGATCAACGACATTCAGGTGAATTCCGGACCCCCCTTGCCATTCTGCCTTTAATGGGGGGGCGTCCGGATTGGTGTGGTGCGTGAAGTGGGACCCACCTCCTGTCATGTCACCCTCCAAGTCGTGTTTCCCCTCTCTCCACCTGTACTCCACTCAAACGTGCAACAGGGTCGTTGCTAACGACCATTTGCTAACCCTGTTGGGATTCGTCCCTATTGGCCAGTCGCTAGCCCTGTCGAGGTTCGGCGGTTGCAGAGTCGAACGATTCGACATTCATGTAGTGACCAAGGTGTGAAATACAAAGAGGCGCCATGATTATTTGATTTGTGATCATGACCCACGATCACATGGGAGCAGAGAGAGAGCTAGCTTACACTAGGCCTCCGTAGATATTTTGGGGGCTCTGATTCTACAGAAATCAATGAAAATTTTGATTATGGTAGTAGGTATGTTACAAGTTGGTATCAGAGCATGGTTACAACACTTGGACTTCTTGGGCTCAGGTATGAGCCACGTAAGAAGATATTGTTATATGTGTTTTCTCTTTAAGAAGAAGGATTGCAGAATGAAACTGTAATCTGGGATTTTTTTTTATTTTTTATTTTTTTCTGTAACTCCTCTGTTAAAATAATAACTACTCTTCTAGGAGTAGGGATGCACTGATCATTATCATTGATAATATTTGAGTGTGGATGACATAGGTGGAATAAAATTGTGCCATGAAGCCACACGATCCAGACAAGGGACATGAACTGCGTTGTCCTGTTTTAGTGTTACGATGGCTACCTACTAAAGTAGGTAGAGTCTCTTGCAATTGAGATGGATGGTTAGATAAGGATTAAGACCCTAAATGAAAAACCCCTATTATATGAGTGTACATGTGAAAATATGAATTATGTACTGGGTATAAATAAATATAAATATTGACTAACAACCAGCGTTTGTCTTTTCTGCCAAGCGGATGATCAGCCGTGGGAATTTACGGACGTAGAGAATGGTGACTCACCAAGATATGGGAGAAGGCTCCCACATTAGAGATGAAGAGTCTGATGAAAGAAGAGCAATAGGGACCCCTCTAGATCTAGCTGAGACTGTGAGGAGTCTCATGGTCGAATTGCAAAGCTACAAGGCCGACATTGAAAGGATGATGAAAAAACAAGAAAAGCAAACTGAAATTAATGCAGTTTTACTGCAGAGCTTATCCGACCTACAACGACAAATGCAGCATGAACCCGAGATGTAGAAACATGGTCATATCAGTGGCCATACTGAGAGGAGAACCTCAAGTAAGATCCACCCCAGAGGTAAAGGACCAGTGGTGGATGATTCCTCTGAGAATGAAGCTGGTGACTTAGAGGGCTCCTCCAGCAACAGAACCAGTTCCAATTCCCGAAGAAAACAGAAGAAGCGAAAACTCTCCAAAGGTTATAAACTGGAGGAATTCAGAAAGGCCAAACTTCCCTCCTTTGATGGAGAGATAAGGAAGGGAGATGAAGTAGAGGCCTGGCTACTTGGACTGAAAAAAGTACTTCAGAGTCCATGACTTCTCATAAAATTTGAAGGCCCGAGTGGCCACTTTCAATCTGAACGGAAAAGATTCAATCTAGTGGGAAGATATTAAGAATGTAAAAGGGGTCCACGAAGAGGACCTGTCCTGGAAACATTTTGAGAAATACTTCCGGAAGAAGTACTTGTCGGAAAAATATTTCGACGAGAAGACAAAAGAGTTTTATAAACTCAAACTGGGGAAACTCACTATAGAGGAATATGTCAACAAATTCCTTGGCTTATTGAGATATGTAACCTATATCAAAGTAGAGAAGGCGAAGGTGCAGTGCTTCATCAGTGGGCTACCCAAGGAATACTGGAACAGAATTGAATTTGATGAGCCAAATACCTTAGAAGACACTATTCGAAAGGCAACATATTGTCATGAACAATATGGACATCGGGCAGAGTCTCGTGGAGACTGGAAACAGAAGAGTGGTTCGAGATTTCAGAAAAAGGGGATCAAATCCTCAAGATTTAAGAACTACAAGAAGAACCCCAGAATGAACTTTCCATCCCAGAGTGTACTCCAGCAGAACTTTCCCTCATCGGGCGAAAATAAAACTTCTAGACCTATACCAGTAAAGACTGTTAATCCAAAGAGAGAACCTTTGAAATGATGGGGTTGCGGAGAAGAACATCTCTTGAGAGACTATCCACACCGACAACAGAATAGTCAGAAAGTTTATAACATTCAGGAAGCTACCACAGTCAATGATGTGGCAAGGAGTGTGCCGCAGATTTATGCAGCATTGGATAATAACCAAGCTGACCACCAAGCTTCAGTGGTGGAAATAGAAGGTATGATTTTCAACCATC
>ML795621.1:76079-92197 GCA_009831015.1 Picea engelmannii
TCACTATGAGTTTGTGGTAGTGCCATTTGGGTTAACCAATGCCCCTGCCACTTTTATGTGCTTAATGAATAATGTACTCAGTAAATTTCTAGATAAATTTGTACTAGTTTTTATTGATGATATATTAATCTACTCTAAGAATATAGAAGAGCATGAAGAGAATCTTAGACTTGTGCTGCAAGTGCTAAGAGAGCATCAACTCTATGCTAAATACACCAAATGTGACTTCTTCCAGAAGCAAATACATTACTTAGGACAGGTTATGTCCGAGGAAGGGGTAGCAGTAGATCCTGACAAGATCAGGTCTATCATGGAATGGCCTACCCCAAAGGATGTTTTAGACATCAGATCTTTTATTTGATTAGTAGGATACTATAGGATATTTATAAAAGGATTCTCCAAGATTGGTTGTCCAATCACTGCCCTCCAGAAGAAGGGGACAAAATTCCTGTGGACACAGAAATGTGAAGAAAGATTCCAAACCCTGAAACATCTACTGACCCATGCACTCGTGTTGAAAATCGTTGACCTAGAAGATGACTTCCTTGTGTGCACAGATGCCTATAAGGAAGGGCTCAAAGGAGTCCTTATCCAGGAAGGAAGTGTAATCTGCTATGAATCACAAAAATTGAATGAACATGAAGTCAACTATGTGACTCATGATCTATAACTGGCTTCCATAGTGCATGCCTTGAAAATGTGGAGGCATTACCTCCTGGGAAGAAAATTTGTACTTATGAAAGATCACTGTGGATTGCGATATTTGTTTGACCAACCAAAGCTCAATGCCAGACAAGCTATATGGATGGCCCTCCTTAGCAAATTTGATTTTGAAATGAAACACATTAAAGGGAAAGAAAATAGGGTGGCCAATGCCCTTAGCAGAAGCATGAAAACAATTCACCTGGCAGTGGTGAGTACCTGTGAGACAGGTGTCAAGAATCGAGTCATAAATGCACAAAAGACAGATCCCTTCGTTCAGACCATGACCCTGTACCTACAACAAGAACCCGCTGGAGTAAAATATGAAGGCTACCAGATGACCGAAGGAGGTCTACTCACTTACAAAGATAGACTGTATTTTCCAAATTTTGACGACTTGAAGAGGTTCATTATGTATGAACTACATAAAAGACCATATACTGGTCACCAAAGATACCAGAAAATGATCACTGCCACCCAGAAACAATTTTATTGGCCTGGATTGAAGAAAGACATAGCCAAATATTTGGCCCGATGCATAGAGTGCCAATAGGTTAAAGAAAAACATCGACACCCAGCAGGACTATTGCAACCTTTACCCATCCCAGAATGGAAATGGGAAACCATCTCCATGGATTTTATCACTGGATTGCCAATTTCAACTAAACAGAATGACACCATTATGGTAGTGGTGGATAAACTGAGCAAGTCTGCTCATTTCATCCCCATCAAATCAACTTGCAAGGCGATAGATATTTCCCAGGTATTCATGAAAGAGATATTCAGGCTACACAGTATGTCGAAAGAGATAGTGTCTGACAGAGACAAAAAATTTACTTCCAATTTTTGGAAATCACTGATGGCTGGTTTAGAGACCAAATTGTTATTTAGCACCGCCTATCACCCTCAAACCAACGGACAAACAAAAAGAGTGAATCAAATATTGGAGGATATGATAAGGATGCATGTAATGCATCAACCCAGAAAATGGGAAGACTACCTGCCATTGGTAGAATTCGCCTACAACAACGGCTACCAAGCATCCTTAAAGATGAGTCCCTTCGAGGTCCTCTATGGTAGGCCGTGTAATACTCCAGTCAGCTGGAGTAACCCTGTAAACAGGATTTATTTTGGACCCGATATGTTGAAAGAAATGGAACAGCAAGTGACTCAGATAAAACAAAATATGAAGGTCGCTCAGAACCAATAGAAAAGTTATGTCGACCAAAAGAGAACTCCAAGAGAGTTCAAAATGGGAGACCATGTATATCTCAGAATTAAGCCCAGAAGGAGTTCCCTAAAAATGGGAGCTTGTGCCAAGTTAGCACCCTGATATTATGGACCCTTTGAGGTTCTAGATAGAGTGGGACTTGTAGCCTAGTGGCTAACACTTCCTCCCACAGTAAAAGCACATAATGTTTTCCATGTTTCCTTATTGAAGAAATATGTACATGATGCTAATCATATAATTGACTAGTCTGTGATCCAAGTGGAATCGGAGGGAGAAATTCTACCAGAACCCCAATGCATATTGGACAGAAAGGAGACACCACTCCGGAACCAAACCATTGCACAGGTCAAGGTGCAGTGGAAACAATTTTGGCCCAGATGAGGCTACATGGGAAATGGAGGATACCATGAAAAAGGCATATCTGATTTTGTTTACATCTGTACATGCATGACATGGTGATAGATAGAACATCGAGGATGATGTTCCTTTAAGGGGGAGGGAATTGTAACACCCTGTTTACCCCAGTTTGTAAAAATAACTATAATGGCCAAGAACTGTGGCAAACTCAGAAATGTGAATGTGTGATGTGAATGGACCTTGTGAAAAAGGTTGAAAAATGTGAATAATATTATGAATATATATATTGCAGGACTTCTGAGAGGGAAAATACCAAAAAATAGACCACGATGGCTGAAGAAAGGCGGTGGAAGGCACCTGGAAAGGTGGCGTTAACTTCCACCGAAAATCAATACAGTATTTGGACTTCACTGGCCCGAAGAACCAAGAGCGGCTCGCTGTCCCATATTAAATGCCTCACATTTAATATCCCACCGGTTGGTAGGTAAATGGATCCTCAGGAATTAACGAGGGATGGGGGAAATGAACCGCCCATCCATAGGACTTGCAGACCTGACCAGTCCACAGAAAACCGTGCCACACGCAACCTCGCAAGAGGAAAAAGGCGTGAGGGAGAAGCAAATGGGCATTCGACATTGGGCATACGTGAGGGAAGGAGAACCCTGGAAGAAATCTGGCGATATGCAGAGTGAGTGATAGCAGAGAGGAAGGGGAGTAACCTTCACTCCTAGTCACTGGCAAAAAGAGACGCAGTCTCACAACATCGTGGTCTCATCTCGGGGGTGGCTAGTGGTAAATCTGCTGGGAGTCGTTGAGCCTATGGTTGGGTGGAAATGAGCACCCCTCTCAGCAGTTTCATAACTCCTGATGTTACCTTATGATAATTTTTTGGCCTTTGGCATCTTGAAATATATGTATTCTGACATTTATGCTCATAAGTTGTGAAATTGTGAATGATTTCAGTATAAGAATGTTTGTATGGTATCTTGATCAGTATTGGTAGTTGTATGTTTATATGGAAATACTACGTAGGGATTATGTTCTCATAAATCATTATTTATATGCATACTAATCTAATTTAGACTTCACGTCTGGTTCTTGGGAGAGAGATACCATTATCTGCCTCGAATAGTACCCTGGGTAAACCTCCCCATAGAGATACCCTTCTCAAAAGCCCGTCAAGAATCTGGAAAAAGGATGTGAAGATGCAAGGCCTTAAGAAATCCCTGATAAGCATCGAATCGATGGATGAGATCCATTCGGTAGATCAGTGGTCACTCACGACCGTCAGATCGGAAGAAGAAACTTGAGTGTTAAGTGCCTTAACCCTGAATAGGTGTTGATCGACGGACGAGATCCCATTGGGAAATCTGTGGTCACACATGACCGTTAGATTGGTAGGAGAAAGTAGGGTGTTAAAATCCTTACCACTTTGTCTTTCTATGTCTTTGTGGGTAGCTAAGAGATCAGGAACATAGATCCCCAAGGTCCATGAGAGCATCTGGACCGTTGATTTTTCCATGTCCAGGAAGTCGTGGGAGAATGCACAAGTTAGGAACTTGTCTGAGCCATCAGATCTCAGCTGCAAAAATCGACAGTCGTTGGATCTATCAGGATATATCTGAGGGTTAAAACCCCAGTGAATAGGGGTGAAATCCCCAAAATAGATCTAGATCGTCTGAACGACGGAGGCCACATGTCGTGAGATTTCCCATTTCGGGAAATCGGGAATCGAGAACTCGAGAGTTCTGATGATGAGAGATCGGGATGTTCCATTGTGGAAACCCCAAAGCAGTCTTATACTGACCGATCCCAAGAGGCTACGTGTCGAGGATTACTCGTTTCGAGAAATCGAGGATCGAGGATTCGGGAGTCCCATTGACAAGAGGTCGGGCTCTCACCTTGATAAATCCTGACGGAAGAGAGACTGTGGTCATATGGGAAGAGGTCATATTGACCAAGGCATAAGCCAAGGGGCTAATCACCGATTGAGGCTCATTCGTCACTTTGGCGTTTCGGCACTCGGGATACCGAAGGGCATGTTCCCCTGTACTCTCAAACCCCAAAATCCAAACTTATAAACATCGAGATGTTAGCATGTGGTTAAGCTCCGATGAACAGACAGGATCCTCTCGGAGGATCTAGGGTCTGGGATGACCATGAGATGTGAGGAAGAGATGTTGGCTTTAAGCTAGGGCGCGAATGCGCATTAGGGTAAGTGGCGAGCAGATCTGGACGGCCAGAGTCCACCCGCCCAGATCTACGACTGAGGCTTCATTTCGGAGCCCCCTTGCCATTCTACCTTTAGAAGTGAGGGGGGAGGTCTGGAATCGAATGCGCAACTCTTGAACGGTAGGATTTATTTGCCTTGATCAACGACATTCAGGCAAATTCCAGACCCCCCTTTCCATTTTGCCTTTAATGGGGGGGGGGGTTCCAAAATGGTGTGGCGTGTGAAGTGGGACACACCTCCTGTCACGTTTCCCTCTGGGTCGTGTTTCTCCTCTCGCCACCTGTACTCCACTAAACCGCGCGACAAGGCCGTTCCTAATGGCCATTCGCTAACCCTGTTAGGATTCTTCCCTATTGGCTAGTCGCTAGCCCTGTCGGGGTTCGACGGTTGCAGAGTCAAACGATTTGACATTCCTGTAGCGACCGAGGTGCGAAATACAAAGAGGCGCCATGATTATTTGACCTGTGATCATGACCCACGATCACATGGGAGCAGAGACAGAGAGATAGCTTACGCTAGGCCTCCATAGATATTTCGGGGGCTCTGATTCTGCAGAAATCAATGAAAATTTTGATTATGGTAGTGGGTATGTTACAAGTACCATTGTTTAATGGTTAGAATGGTTTAAGGTATGAGATGTGGAGCATAAGGACAAAAGTATTTTTACAGGCACAAGGGCATTATATTTGGCTATTAGTTGTTACATGATATGATAGTTCAAAAAGGGAAAAGACTGCAGCCAAGAAGGAATTGAAGAAGAATAACAAAATAGTAATGGATTTCATTTGGGAAGGATTACCTAATCTAGTAAGAGAAAAGGTTGGTAAATGTTCATCAGCCAAATAAATTTGGGATAATTTACATGACATATATTCTTCACCCATCATAGATTCAGAAAATGCCAAAAAAGATGCAGGTACAGATCAACAAGAAATATGTTCACCATGTATAACAGATTGAGAAGATTAAGAGTACATAATCAACAGAGGTATGTTGTTTTGCTGTAATTGTGAAAAATGTGGACATCTTGAAATAGAATGATATGAAGGAAATGAGACAGAAAAAAATTGAAAAAGAAGACAATTATAAGGTAGAATTGATTAGTGCTTTAGATGAACTAAGAGAAGAAAACAAGTCACTCAAGAAAGAATTGATTAAACAAAAGGAAAGTGTTCACATTTTTGAAGAAGCCCAATAGGCCATATAGAACTTAAGAACTCGACTAGAAGAAGCCAAAAAGATCGAAGAAAATCTTGAATATCAAAAGCAGTGTTTGGAAGCCAACATAGAAGCTTATAATGAAGAAGAATAAATGACAGAGAAGATATTGACATATCATCTTAAGGAAAGAACTAACGATCTAAACTAGCTCGAGTTAGATTTTGGTCAATAAGAGAAAGTACTTGAAGAAGAAATAATCACATTAAAAATTCATCTTGAAGAAGCGAAGAGAACAGAAGAAGTCATGAAGTCTCAGATATTAAAAAAAAAAGAAGAGGTTTATTACCTTGAAGAAGAAGTTGTCAGATTGAGAATTAAAATTGTCAAGCTCAAAAAGAACGTTGAAGAGACAAAAACATCCACATCAGTTACATAGAATGAAGAAAAGCACTCTAGGTTGCTAGAAAAGAAGAATGAAAAAAATAGAAAGAGTTACGCAGAAGTACTCAAAGGAAGGAATCATGGTCAACCAGAATCTAAGAAAACTATTGAAGATACATCTTCAAGAAGACCATCTATGTTCAAGCCACAAAGAAGCATCAATCATGATAATGATCAGTCAAGCCAGAAATCCAGAAGGACTACACCACAAAGAAGATCATTCACTCCCAGGTATGAAAATTTATTTTATGGTCATTGTTTTTATTGTACTACTTTTGGACATAAGGTTGCAGATTTATAAAAGAAATGTTCAAGCAATAAGTGCCTATGTGGCCGCACGTAACATCGATCGTTACAAATGTCATAACTATGGAAATGTAGCCAGTGATTGTAGAAGCATGATTGATACTTCCATGAAAGAGAACACATATATCAGATATAAGAAATTATAGATAAGAAAATAAGAAGAACAAGTGAACAAAGACCAGGTACCAGAGATCGCAAGCTTGGCAATAAAATGAGATGAAGAAAATTCTACAGAGAAAAAGAAAGATGTCAGATACATAAAGGTTTGGAAAATAACTGAAAGAAAGGAAGGACAGGTAAATAAGGAACAGGTTCAAGAGATTATACTTTCATGCATTGTAGTGAAAGATGAATCCACAGAAATAAAGAAAGAAGTCCGAGCTCAGAGAGATAATGAATCTACCAATGAAGATGACGATGAATATACCAATGAAGATAATGATGAATATACATCAGAGAAGGAATTTTTCTGATCCATTTGACTTAGATACTCCCAGGTAATATGAATATTAGATAGGGGGATTATATGCAATAGCTGTGATAGACCAAAGAACCATCCTTTGAGCATCTTGTAGAGTTTGAGAAGACAAATTTAGAGCAGTCAGTTAGCAGAAGTACATTTTGATAGATTAATCAAGACTTCATGATAGTATAGTGATAAATGGGTCAACATTATGGACAATTGCACAAGTAGAGTCTTGGATAGTATGGACAGAGATGGATTTGTAAGAACACTTAATAGGTTTGGACAAATATATGACAGTGGAAGAGAGAATGAATTCATATGTTGGTTTAGAGGGTGGTTCAGAGACAAAGGATCATTATCATAATTAATGATAATTACATAGGAAATGGCTCAAACAATGCTAATGGATTCGAAATTGACAGATATTTTTTGGACACATGCAATGCATACAACAGTTCACATTCAAAATAGAGTAATGCTCATAAACAACAATGAAAAAACTCCCTACGAAATATGGAAAGGAAGCACAAAAAACAATCTCTACATCAAGGTAACTCAAGATATGTCAAAGGAACCAAGGATTTTTTATTTCTCAAACTAAGTATATCATAGAAATGCTAAAGAGGTTTGGAATGGAAGATTGCAAACTAGTTACCACTCCTATGCAAACCAATTGCGAGTTGAGAAAAGATGATGATTCAAATTCTATAGACCAGAGGAAATACAGGTCAATGATTGGTAGCTTACTATATGTGACAACATCCAAACCAGATGTAATGCAGGCAGTTGGACAGGTGGCACGATTTCAGGCAACACCAAAGGAATCACATGTATTAGTAGTAAATAGGATTTTCATATATGTCAAAGGAACAAAAGCATTTTTATTATGGTATCCAAAAGGAAAGGATCTATCACTTATTGCCTACACAAATGCATATTGGGAAGGTTGCATTGATGACCGACAAATCACCAGTGGAGAAACGTTCTACTTGGGTAAGTTTTTAGTATCATGGATAAAAATGAAACAATCATCAGTATCCTTATCTGCAATCGAGGCAGAGTATATTGCAGCAGCAGGATGTTGTACACAGGTTCTATGGATGAAAAAAACTCTTGCAGATATACATGTTGAGTATGATGATCCCATTCCAATCTATTGTGATAATACAAGCACCACCAATGTCTCAAAGAACCGGGTGATGCACTCCAAGATGAAGCACATTCCAATCAAGTATCATTTTCTATGAGAACAGGTTACAGAGAAGAAAACCAGAGTTGAATATGTGGGCACAAAAGAACAAGTGGAAGACATATTTACAAAACCACTTCCACAGGAATCCTTTGAGTATCTATGCCAAAGACTCGAAGTAATTTATAGTCCAAAATGAATGATTTTGAATGCTTATCTTATATGTCTTAGATTTACATGAGGAAGGACCATAAAGAGGAAAATTCAGGTTGGAAGATCAGTTTCAATAAGAGTTCAGTCAGGGGGATTATCCCCAAGGCCAGTTCAGTTAGGGAGAGAAACCTCGGATGGAAATATACCTTTTCCATTGATGACAAAGGGGGAGAGATTTATCAGATGCAAAGGTAAATGATTCAAGAGAGAGAATAGAGGCATGTTTCCAAGGGAAGTGATTGTCACAAGGGAAGAATGAGTGATATGAATTCATAGTGATACCCTTTGTCAAAGGGGTGGATATTATTCATATGAAGGGAGAGAGAGTAATCAAAGGCTTATAAAAACAAAGAAAAATCAAAAGCACGTAGACAGTGGGAGCAACCCCAAGGAGAGTTCAGTTAGGGGTAGCATCCCCAAAGTGAGATACCATTTTCCATTGATGTCAAAGGAGGAGAGATAGAAACATTGATGATGAGTATAAGCATGAATGTTTTCATGACTAAGTGTTGTCATCAATGTTGGTTTTGCCATCAATGCCAAAGGGGGAGATTTTCAAACAATTGTCTTAGGTTGATGGAAATTTGGTATCTATTGTTGGTTTTCATTGATGTCAACCATTGGAGAGTGATATTGTATATTTATTTCAACCCTTGGTGATTGATTTCAACCCTTGGAGAAAGTTCGGTAATGAATTCTGGTAGCACAATGGTTTGGGTAATGGACCCAAGTTTGCTTGATGGATAATGGTATGAGTTTTGATATATTTTCAGGTAATACTATTCCAAATGGATCGTACATGTCATGCCATTTTTGGTGGTATGTGGAGCATCACATAGATCCTCACGCTTAGAGAGTTATGGCCATGTAAAGTTGGAGAAAGGTTAGGGTAATGGAGACAAGTTTGTTTGATTGATAATGGTGTGGGTTTTGATATATTTGCAGGTAATAATATTCTATATGGATAGTAAATGTCATGCAATTTCTAGTGGTATGTGGAATGTCACATAACCCCTCACGGTTAGAGAGTTATGGCCATGTGAAGTTGGAGAACCCTCATGAGGCCTCTAGAAGCCCCAAAAGGTCAAAGTAGTCAAAGTGGTTTAAGATATTTTAGAAGGTAAATAATAAAGTGAAGTGATGAGTGTACTATAAGTCAAAGTGAATAAAAAATAAATTATTTAAATAATAAAGTTAATGGAGAAATTACTAAGTTGACAAGTGGTTAGAAGTGTGTTAACCCTAAAATAAGGAAAGTGGTTTAAGATGGTTAAAAGGTAACCCCTTGAGGAAGCTACATGAAAGTATAAATAAGAGGAAAGGCTCTCTAATTTTAATAACACTTGAGCATATTGAATATCTATCAATGACTGAGGTAACCAAAGGATATATAAGCTGAATTCCAGAGGGAAGGTGAAGTAAAGAAGGACGAAATTCAACGGATGATAAATTCTTTTGATGATGCTTTCTAAGGTATGTTATTTACAAGTCATCTCACCATTTTCACAATAAATTGTTTTATAGAATGATTCAGACCGTGAAATTGGGAGGACAATGAGGAAACATATCCAAGTAGATGTGATACAAATTTCATCTTGTGGGTCGTTGTATTTGTGGAGTTACACGCTGTGGAAAATAGGGTTTGTGGCTAGTCCTGAAACTAGTCTAAAACATGTGTTTCGGGTAAAAACATCATAACTTATTCATAACAGATCCAAATTCAGGGAGACCAAATGTATTAGTTAGAGTACAATATTTAGTATTCTATGTACAATTTTCATATCTATACAACAAATATTCCGTGTGGGGCACGCTCTACAAGTTCGCTCTCTAGAATAATCCATAATTCAACAAGGTATACCATTTTTTCTATAACTCCTTTTTTGAGAGGTTCCAAGTAGTGAAGTATGGAGGAATTGCATAAAAGACACTAAAGAATATTGTGTACCATTTTTAGATCTTTATTCATTATAGATACATAGTTATGATTATTTCAAGTTAGGGTTGTAGATTAATCCAAAATTAGCCATGTGAGACTAAAGTAAAGTTTGATGAAAATGTTAGTCTCTTGTTGTTAAAGTTAAGGAAGGTTTGCAGGTATGCGATCTTATACACCAGGTCTATTACAGAGTTACAAATCAGATTTGGATTATGAAATTGATGAGGAATTTTGGTTGAGGTACATGTTGGGCACATGGTTGAGAAAGGTATTTGATGATTTGGCACATACATGAGGTGCATAGTTGATGAGTAATTGATACATGATTGGTACATACTTGGTACATGGTTGGAGACACTTTTTAGTAGTATTGTTGACACATGGTTTATGGATGATGTGACATACTTGTATTGATATATTATTAGAAGCACCTATTGATCTTGGTGATGATTATGAGTTGTTGTGTTATGCTTAGTTGATTCACATCTTTGAGAGTTGTCTTGGTGATTGATCTTGGTGAGTAGATATGATTTGGTTGATAAGATTGATGAGACAAGTTGTTGTGATAGGTTGCTGTGATTGGTTGTTTGGACAAGTTGAAGTGACATGTTATTTGTACAAGTTTGGTGCATGGTTGATGCACTTGTTCATGGTATAGGTTGAGGTATAGGTTGGTTCATGGTTGATGCACTTGTTTATGGTATAGGTTGATTACAGGTTGAGGTACAGGTTGATGCATGGTTTAGTTATTGGTACAGGTTGTTTGGTGCAGGTTGATTAGTACAGGCTTACAACAGTATATATCATAGTGATAGTGGTTACATCATTCTACTTCTACATCAAGGAAGTTGGATGAGGCAAGGACATGTGGTTGTATCCACCTTCCAGTTGTAGTTGAAGAACATAGGGGGTCGTAGCCTCCTTCTGGTTATATCTAGAGAATTGGGGAGTTGGAGCTTCCCTCAAGTTGAAGCCCAAGAAATTAGGGGGTTGGAGCCTCCTTCTAGTTGCATCTGAAAAAAAAGGAAGTTGGTGATTCCAATGAATGTAATTCTTAAAGATATATAAGAAAAATCATTCTGTGGTTTTCTCTTGCTTTAGTTTTCCATGTAAAAACACTGGTGTATTGTGTATGTGTATGATAGCTCATTTGTTCATTGCTTATTTACTCTAAAACTATTGGATAGTAATGCTATGTTGATATAACACTTTCATATTGTGGTTAAAAAGGATTGAATTTCTCTATTACTGATTCACCCCCCCTCTCAGTAATCCAACAAAAAAATTCTAGAAAGTCATAAAGAAGATTCCATAGTCAAAATAGTTGTACAAGAAATAAATTAAATAATAAAGTGGTTGTAACAAGAAGTAAGTTAAGGGAAAATAAGTTATGATTTGACTAATTAAGGAACTGTTAGTTGCAACAAGATAGTGGTTGAAAAGAGAAATTATTTAAATAATAAAGTGGTCAAATTGGTTGGAAAGAGAATTTATTTAAATAATAAAGTGGTTGCAACAAGAAAGTAGTTAAGGGTAAAGAAGTTATGATTTGAATAATTAAGGAATTGTTAGTTGCAACAAGACAGTGGTTATCCCTAAAAGGTGGAGAAAGTGGTAAACAGTTACAATGAAACTTCTAGAGGAAGGCACTTGGCAAGTATAAATAAGAGAGCAGGGGACTCCTATTAACACCTACCTACCTATTGAACTTAATTGAATATCTATTTTTTGAATGATTATTTGCAGGTACAATTGATAAATCTGAAGTGGTAGGTTTGAAGCAATGAAGGTATGAAGGAGCGAAAGTTTCAGAGTTGCAGAAAGTGAAATTGTTCCAGGGTTTCTGAGGTTATCCATGAGTTGTAGAGAAGTTAGGGAATGAATATCCATGGGACATAGTGGAGGAAAGCATGAATACCTGCGAGATGTAGAAAGGGAAAGTGTGGATCTGTAGAAAGGGAAAGGAGGAAGATACTTGTTCCAGGTTTCAGGATCTAAGAAGAGATTGCATGTATGTTTGTCAGAGATCAGATACAACAGGGATACTACACAGTTAAAGGTATGTTCATGTTTATGTTTTGAGATTGTATCTTAGTGGTGTTATGGAGCATGTTTGAGGCATGACTTTGTGAGGTTTGACATATTCTCTCTTGGAGGTATGTTATCTTTTGTAGTAAATGTTTTTAGGCAGACCTGTTGAAGAATATTGTTGGTGCATGTATGAATGTTATTGGTATATCTTGTGGCACATTGTGAGAGGAATTTGTTAATGATATTGGTATATGGTTAGTACATGGTTAAGGATATATAACAATGAAGTTTTGGCACATGGTTTGATGTAAGGTTTTATTGTATTTAGTTTATGTATGCTATGATGTATTGCTAGAGGCCCTTTGTTGGTTAGATTGGAGTATGTTCTTATGCATGGCTGATGCACTTGTTGTGGTATAGGTTTGTACTTGGTTGTGATTGGTACATTATTTATAGAGGCATGTGTGGGTGATGGTTATGAGTTTTTATGAGTAGTTTTGTTTGATGCACATCCTGGTGATATTTTGCATAAGGTTGAGAGTTGTTTTGGTGATTGGTCTTGGTGATTATATCTAGTTTGGTTGATGATATTATTGGCACATATTGTTGGTACTTGTTGTTTGGTATAGTTTGTTTGGTATAAGTTGTTATAGGTTGTTGACAGTGAGAGTTTGATAGAAAAAAAAGTCAGTGACACTGAAACTGGGTGAGTTTGTGGTGGTCCACGAGTTGAAGTGAGGTTAGTCATGAACATCCATGAGTTGAAGTTAAGAAGGGAACGTATACATGTGTGTTGTAGTATAGATAGGTCGTGGATTTGTAGGAAAGTTTTGAAAAAGGTTGGTACAGGTTATGATAGAGTGTTGGTAAAGGTTGAAAGTGACAGAGTGATAGTGGCAGTGATTGATTCATAGACAGTGACACGTTGTTCACATTTGAGATTTATATTTCAGGGTGGTTGGATGGGGAAATGAAAGGGGGTTGTAGCCTCCTTCCGATTCGTGCAAAAGAATCAATGAGTTGGAGCTTCCTTTAGGTTGGAGCCTAAGAACTCAGGGGGTTGTAGCCTCCTTCTGGTTGGAGCCATAGAATTAGGGATTTGGAGCTTCCTTCAGGTTGGTGCCTGAGAAACTAGGGGATTGGAGCCTCCTTCTGGTTGGAGCCAGAGAATTGGAAGTTGGTGCTTCCTTGAATGAAATTCTTAACATATAAGAAAATAATTACATGGGTTTCTCCCACATTGGGTTTCCATGTAAATATTGGTGTACTATGTATTGTGTGAATGTGTTTATTATTATTTATTATGCACTATTGGATGTTAATGTTTATGATACAATAATACATTGATGATGAAATGATGAACATGGTTGAATAAGTTAACTGAATATAAATTGTGGTTAAAAAGTGGTAAAATTGTTCATTACTGATTCACCCCCCCTCTTAGTAATCCAACAATTGGTATCAGAGAAGGTTCCTTTAGGAAAATAGTTTAACCACTGGAAGGTAGATAATGGAATATAATATGAATGGAGAACCAATGTTCAATGGTCTGAAGGATCTGAAGTATGAGTTGTGGAGTTCCAAGATGAAGGTATTTTTACAGGCACAAGGATATGATATTTGGAAATCAGTTGTTAAAGGATATGATATTTCAAAAAGGGAAAAGATTGCATCCAAGAAGGAACTAAAACAAAATAAAAAAAATTAATGGATTTCATTTTGGAAGGACTATATGATTCAGTAAAGTACAAAGTGGGTAAATGTTCATCAACTAAAGAGCTTTGGGATAAGTTACATAATATCTATTCTTCACCCATCATAGATTCAAAGACTGCCAAATAAGATGCAGGTACATAACAAGAGGAAAGACGATCATCATGCCAGACACATTCTAAAGAAGAAGAGTACGAAATCAACAAAAAATATGTTCTTCTACTTTAAATGTGTGTTGGCACAGGGGAAGACCCATGGTTCAACTCTAAAAACGCACCAACAAGTCCTAACTACTGGCCCTTTCATCAACACCTGCGGAGTAGATGCAGTCTCACTTGAAGTAGCAATAGGGGATTGCAGGACACAGGTGTCTACAACCAAGGGAAATGTGAAGTGGATCCAAAGAAACAACACACGTAGATCTAGTTATGCTTTATCAAAATCTAGCCTACTTTGCACAATTATATTCTAGATCTAACACAACAACAGAACAATAGAAGCAAAGAACACAACATCAACCACAGAGATACAAAATATACGTGGTTCACCCTCTCCCTAGGGCTATGTCCATAGAACTGCATTTCTTGATATTATATGAAAACATACAGTTCTATCTGCGCACTTAGCTTGTAGATCTCTCTCTCTTTATCTTCTTATCTCCCCTCCCTGCACACCAAGTTTCAAGATTGATCTTCACACCCAGCTGAAGATCTTACAATACCAAAGTTCTCTCACACACAACACTTCTCTCTCGCACAACAACAACCACTCGATATCACAACACAACTCTAGCCAATAACAAACTTAGAACAAACCCATCACAGGTCCTCTAGACCTTTATTTATACATTAAAATGACTCTTAGACAACCTTAGGCCAAAACCTAGGTGTCAAAACCCTAAGTGTCTAGAACCCTAGGTCAAATTGACCCGCATTTTTTGGGCTTCGCCAACCTTTCTTTCCTTCTTTCCCACGAGGTTCTCCAAAGCATCCATTGGTGGATTTTTCCACTTGTTGAGTTGTCCATGATCCATATTCCTTGTGGATCTGTTCTCCTCGATATTCTCATCCAAAAACTCATTTTCCCTTGCTTCGTTCCTTCTTTTATTCTTCGTTGACCACTTTGACCCATTCTCAGTCAATGTGCTTTCTGCGTAGTTCGTACTTCGCCTTTTCTTTTCCTTTTTCTTTGCTTTCTTCCTTAATCCATAAACAAGGGCCAAAAGGCCCCCAACACTCACCTGTGACTCTTCATGAGTTACTATAGGACTGGAACTTCCATTTTACCTCGAATTTAGACTGCATGGAGTAGCCTGTGCTTTCTGTTATATCCCTCCCTGTCATGTGCAGACTATCTTTTCTGTGTCTGGTACCCAGTTTCAACTGCGCCTGATACCTAGACCCTTCTTCTTATGCTTTTACGGAGAGATGCAAGGTAGTTGGTTGTCTTAGTACAATTTCAACTAGCTCCCATTCACTAAGCCTTCCTTCCATTCTCCATTTAAATTCTTCAATTGCACAACTCCCCCTTCTATAACATAGGCAACCTCATATGGCCCAAACCAATGTGTCCTAAACTTCATTGGATCCTTCATGAACTTTCTATAATATACCAGTACTAGATATCCTTTCTTAAATGCTTTCTTCTTGATGTGTCTCTCATGGTAAGACTTCTCTCATTCCTTCTATACCTGCTGATGGAATCCTACAATAAATCTGTCTTCCTCTAGTTCTACCAACTACGCAAGCCTATTTTGAATAGCACCAATGTCATCCATATCTGTAAATGATGCAATTCTCAAGCTAGGAACTAGATATTCCATAGATACTACTGCTTCTAGACCATAAACCAACTTAAAGGGAGTTTGCATTGTCAGATTCTTGCAAGTAGTTCTATAGGCCCATAACACTGCTGGTACTCTTAAATCCCAATCATCTCG
The DNA here is from genome assembly GCA_009831015.1 of Picea engelmannii. NCBI lineage: Eukaryota > Viridiplantae > Streptophyta > Pinopsida > Pinales > Pinaceae > Picea > Picea engelmannii. The sequence continues at coordinate 92,001 of ML795621.1, forward strand.
GTTCACACTGTAAATCTTCGTCAGCACTGTCTCCAGGATCTTATTGAAATATTCGACTGTACCATTCACCTGTGGATCGTAAGGTGTGCTCTTCTGATGATGAACTACAAATTCTTGAGTCAGGGCTTCAATAGTATTATTAATAAAATGTGTACCTTGATCACTCATAAGGATCTTCGGGCATCCAAACCTTGTTA
>ML795621.1:108208-123654 GCA_009831015.1 Picea engelmannii
TCAATGATTGGTAGCTTACTATATGTGACAACATCCAAACCAGATGTAATGCAGGCAGTTGGACAGGTGGCACGATTTCAGGCAACACCAAAGGAATCACATGTATTAGTAGTAAATAGGATTTTCATATATGTCAAAGGAACAAAAGCATTTTTATTATGGTATCCAAAAGGAAAGGATCTATCACTTATTGCCTACACAAATGCATATTGGGAAGGTTGCATTGATGACCGACAAATCACCAGTGGAGAAACGTTCTACTTGGGTAAGTTTTTAGTATCATGGATAAAAATGAAACAATCATCAGTATCCTTATCTGCAATCGAGGCAGAGTATATTGCAGCAGCAGGATGTTGTACACAGGTTCTATGGATGAAAAAAACTCTTGCAGATATACATGTTGAGTATGATGATCCCATTCCAATCTATTGTGATAATACAAGCACCACCAATGTCTCAAAGAACCGGGTGATGCACTCCAAGATGAAGCACATTCCAATCAAGTATCATTTTCTATGAGAACAGGTTACAGAGAAGAAAACCAGAGTTGAATATGTGGGCACAAAAGAACAAGTGGAAGACATATTTACAAAACCACTTCCACAGGAATCCTTTGAGTATCTATGCCAAAGACTCGAAGTAATTTATAGTCCAAAATGAATGATTTTGAATGCTTATCTTATATGTCTTAGATTTACATGAGGAAGGACCATAAAGAGGAAAATTCAGGTTGGAAGATCAGTTTCAATAAGAGTTCAGTCAGGGGGATTATCCCCAAGGCCAGTTCAGTTAGGGAGAGAAACCTCGGATGGAAATATACCTTTTCCATTGATGACAAAGGGGGAGAGATTTATCAGATGCAAAGGTAAATGATTCAAGAGAGAGAATAGAGGCATGTTTCCAAGGGAAGTGATTGTCACAAGGGAAGAATGAGTGATATGAATTCATAGTGATACCCTTTGTCAAAGGGGTGGATATTATTCATATGAAGGGAGAGAGAGTAATCAAAGGCTTATAAAAACAAAGAAAAATCAAAAGCACGTAGACAGTGGGAGCAACCCCAAGGAGAGTTCAGTTAGGGGTAGCATCCCCAAAGTGAGATACCATTTTCCATTGATGTCAAAGGAGGAGAGATAGAAACATTGATGATGAGTATAAGCATGAATGTTTTCATGACTAAGTGTTGTCATCAATGTTGGTTTTGCCATCAATGCCAAAGGGGGAGATTTTCAAACAATTGTCTTAGGTTGATGGAAATTTGGTATCTATTGTTGGTTTTCATTGATGTCAACCATTGGAGAGTGATATTGTATATTTATTTCAACCCTTGGTGATTGATTTCAACCCTTGGAGAAAGTTCGGTAATGAATTCTGGTAGCACAATGGTTTGGGTAATGGACCCAAGTTTGCTTGATGGATAATGGTATGAGTTTTGATATATTTTCAGGTAATACTATTCCAAATGGATCGTACATGTCATGCCATTTTTGGTGGTATGTGGAGCATCACATAGATCCTCACGCTTAGAGAGTTATGGCCATGTAAAGTTGGAGAAAGGTTAGGGTAATGGAGACAAGTTTGTTTGATTGATAATGGTGTGGGTTTTGATATATTTGCAGGTAATAATATTCTATATGGATAGTAAATGTCATGCAATTTCTAGTGGTATGTGGAATGTCACATAACCCCTCACGGTTAGAGAGTTATGGCCATGTGAAGTTGGAGAACCCTCATGAGGCCTCTAGAAGCCCCAAAAGGTCAAAGTAGTCAAAGTGGTTTAAGATATTTTAGAAGGTAAATAATAAAGTGAAGTGATGAGTGTACTATAAGTCAAAGTGAATAAAAAATAAATTATTTAAATAATAAAGTTAATGGAGAAATTACTAAGTTGACAAGTGGTTAGAAGTGTGTTAACCCTAAAATAAGGAAAGTGGTTTAAGATGGTTAAAAGGTAACCCCTTGAGGAAGCTACATGAAAGTATAAATAAGAGGAAAGGCTCTCTAATTTTAATAACACTTGAGCATATTGAATATCTATCAATGACTGAGGTAACCAAAGGATATATAAGCTGAATTCCAGAGGGAAGGTGAAGTAAAGAAGGACGAAATTCAACGGATGATAAATTCTTTTGATGATGCTTTCTAAGGTATGTTATTTACAAGTCATCTCACCATTTTCACAATAAATTGTTTTATAGAATGATTCAGACCGTGAAATTGGGAGGACAATGAGGAAACATATCCAAGTAGATGTGATACAAATTTCATCTTGTGGGTCGTTGTATTTGTGGAGTTACACGCTGTGGAAAATAGGGTTTGTGGCTAGTCCTGAAACTAGTCTAAAACATGTGTTTCGGGTAAAAACATCATAACTTATTCATAACAGATCCAAATTCAGGGAGACCAAATGTATTAGTTAGAGTACAATATTTAGTATTCTATGTACAATTTTCATATCTATACAACAAATATTCCGTGTGGGGCACGCTCTACAAGTTCGCTCTCTAGAATAATCCATAATTCAACAAGGTATACCATTTTTTCTATAACTCCTTTTTTGAGAGGTTCCAAGTAGTGAAGTATGGAGGAATTGCATAAAAGACACTAAAGAATATTGTGTACCATTTTTAGATCTTTATTCATTATAGATACATAGTTATGATTATTTCAAGTTAGGGTTGTAGATTAATCCAAAATTAGCCATGTGAGACTAAAGTAAAGTTTGATGAAAATGTTAGTCTCTTGTTGTTAAAGTTAAGGAAGGTTTGCAGGTATGCGATCTTATACACCAGGTCTATTACAGAGTTACAAATCAGATTTGGATTATGAAATTGATGAGGAATTTTGGTTGAGGTACATGTTGGGCACATGGTTGAGAAAGGTATTTGATGATTTGGCACATACATGAGGTGCATAGTTGATGAGTAATTGATACATGATTGGTACATACTTGGTACATGGTTGGAGACACTTTTTAGTAGTATTGTTGACACATGGTTTATGGATGATGTGACATACTTGTATTGATATATTATTAGAAGCACCTATTGATCTTGGTGATGATTATGAGTTGTTGTGTTATGCTTAGTTGATTCACATCTTTGAGAGTTGTCTTGGTGATTGATCTTGGTGAGTAGATATGATTTGGTTGATAAGATTGATGAGACAAGTTGTTGTGATAGGTTGCTGTGATTGGTTGTTTGGACAAGTTGAAGTGACATGTTATTTGTACAAGTTTGGTGCATGGTTGATGCACTTGTTCATGGTATAGGTTGAGGTATAGGTTGGTTCATGGTTGATGCACTTGTTTATGGTATAGGTTGATTACAGGTTGAGGTACAGGTTGATGCATGGTTTAGTTATTGGTACAGGTTGTTTGGTGCAGGTTGATTAGTACAGGCTTACAACAGTATATATCATAGTGATAGTGGTTACATCATTCTACTTCTACATCAAGGAAGTTGGATGAGGCAAGGACATGTGGTTGTATCCACCTTCCAGTTGTAGTTGAAGAACATAGGGGGTCGTAGCCTCCTTCTGGTTATATCTAGAGAATTGGGGAGTTGGAGCTTCCCTCAAGTTGAAGCCCAAGAAATTAGGGGGTTGGAGCCTCCTTCTAGTTGCATCTGAAAAAAAAGGAAGTTGGTGATTCCAATGAATGTAATTCTTAAAGATATATAAGAAAAATCATTCTGTGGTTTTCTCTTGCTTTAGTTTTCCATGTAAAAACACTGGTGTATTGTGTATGTGTATGATAGCTCATTTGTTCATTGCTTATTTACTCTAAAACTATTGGATAGTAATGCTATGTTGATATAACACTTTCATATTGTGGTTAAAAAGGATTGAATTTCTCTATTACTGATTCACCCCCCCTCTCAGTAATCCAACAAAAAAATTCTAGAAAGTCATAAAGAAGATTCCATAGTCAAAATAGTTGTACAAGAAATAAATTAAATAATAAAGTGGTTGTAACAAGAAGTAAGTTAAGGGAAAATAAGTTATGATTTGACTAATTAAGGAACTGTTAGTTGCAACAAGATAGTGGTTGAAAAGAGAAATTATTTAAATAATAAAGTGGTCAAATTGGTTGGAAAGAGAATTTATTTAAATAATAAAGTGGTTGCAACAAGAAAGTAGTTAAGGGTAAAGAAGTTATGATTTGAATAATTAAGGAATTGTTAGTTGCAACAAGACAGTGGTTATCCCTAAAAGGTGGAGAAAGTGGTAAACAGTTACAATGAAACTTCTAGAGGAAGGCACTTGGCAAGTATAAATAAGAGAGCAGGGGACTCCTATTAACACCTACCTACCTATTGAACTTAATTGAATATCTATTTTTTGAATGATTATTTGCAGGTACAATTGATAAATCTGAAGTGGTAGGTTTGAAGCAATGAAGGTATGAAGGAGCGAAAGTTTCAGAGTTGCAGAAAGTGAAATTGTTCCAGGGTTTCTGAGGTTATCCATGAGTTGTAGAGAAGTTAGGGAATGAATATCCATGGGACATAGTGGAGGAAAGCATGAATACCTGCGAGATGTAGAAAGGGAAAGTGTGGATCTGTAGAAAGGGAAAGGAGGAAGATACTTGTTCCAGGTTTCAGGATCTAAGAAGAGATTGCATGTATGTTTGTCAGAGATCAGATACAACAGGGATACTACACAGTTAAAGGTATGTTCATGTTTATGTTTTGAGATTGTATCTTAGTGGTGTTATGGAGCATGTTTGAGGCATGACTTTGTGAGGTTTGACATATTCTCTCTTGGAGGTATGTTATCTTTTGTAGTAAATGTTTTTAGGCAGACCTGTTGAAGAATATTGTTGGTGCATGTATGAATGTTATTGGTATATCTTGTGGCACATTGTGAGAGGAATTTGTTAATGATATTGGTATATGGTTAGTACATGGTTAAGGATATATAACAATGAAGTTTTGGCACATGGTTTGATGTAAGGTTTTATTGTATTTAGTTTATGTATGCTATGATGTATTGCTAGAGGCCCTTTGTTGGTTAGATTGGAGTATGTTCTTATGCATGGCTGATGCACTTGTTGTGGTATAGGTTTGTACTTGGTTGTGATTGGTACATTATTTATAGAGGCATGTGTGGGTGATGGTTATGAGTTTTTATGAGTAGTTTTGTTTGATGCACATCCTGGTGATATTTTGCATAAGGTTGAGAGTTGTTTTGGTGATTGGTCTTGGTGATTATATCTAGTTTGGTTGATGATATTATTGGCACATATTGTTGGTACTTGTTGTTTGGTATAGTTTGTTTGGTATAAGTTGTTATAGGTTGTTGACAGTGAGAGTTTGATAGAAAAAAAAGTCAGTGACACTGAAACTGGGTGAGTTTGTGGTGGTCCACGAGTTGAAGTGAGGTTAGTCATGAACATCCATGAGTTGAAGTTAAGAAGGGAACGTATACATGTGTGTTGTAGTATAGATAGGTCGTGGATTTGTAGGAAAGTTTTGAAAAAGGTTGGTACAGGTTATGATAGAGTGTTGGTAAAGGTTGAAAGTGACAGAGTGATAGTGGCAGTGATTGATTCATAGACAGTGACACGTTGTTCACATTTGAGATTTATATTTCAGGGTGGTTGGATGGGGAAATGAAAGGGGGTTGTAGCCTCCTTCCGATTCGTGCAAAAGAATCAATGAGTTGGAGCTTCCTTTAGGTTGGAGCCTAAGAACTCAGGGGGTTGTAGCCTCCTTCTGGTTGGAGCCATAGAATTAGGGATTTGGAGCTTCCTTCAGGTTGGTGCCTGAGAAACTAGGGGATTGGAGCCTCCTTCTGGTTGGAGCCAGAGAATTGGAAGTTGGTGCTTCCTTGAATGAAATTCTTAACATATAAGAAAATAATTACATGGGTTTCTCCCACATTGGGTTTCCATGTAAATATTGGTGTACTATGTATTGTGTGAATGTGTTTATTATTATTTATTATGCACTATTGGATGTTAATGTTTATGATACAATAATACATTGATGATGAAATGATGAACATGGTTGAATAAGTTAACTGAATATAAATTGTGGTTAAAAAGTGGTAAAATTGTTCATTACTGATTCACCCCCCCTCTTAGTAATCCAACAATTGGTATCAGAGAAGGTTCCTTTAGGAAAATAGTTTAACCACTGGAAGGTAGATAATGGAATATAATATGAATGGAGAACCAATGTTCAATGGTCTGAAGGATCTGAAGTATGAGTTGTGGAGTTCCAAGATGAAGGTATTTTTACAGGCACAAGGATATGATATTTGGAAATCAGTTGTTAAAGGATATGATATTTCAAAAAGGGAAAAGATTGCATCCAAGAAGGAACTAAAACAAAATAAAAAAAATTAATGGATTTCATTTTGGAAGGACTATATGATTCAGTAAAGTACAAAGTGGGTAAATGTTCATCAACTAAAGAGCTTTGGGATAAGTTACATAATATCTATTCTTCACCCATCATAGATTCAAAGACTGCCAAATAAGATGCAGGTACATAACAAGAGGAAAGACGATCATCATGCCAGACACATTCTAAAGAAGAAGAGTACGAAATCAACAAAAAATATGTTCTTCTACTTTAAATGTGTGTTGGCACAGGGGAAGACCCATGGTTCAACTCTAAAAACGCACCAACAAGTCCTAACTACTGGCCCTTTCATCAACACCTGCGGAGTAGATGCAGTCTCACTTGAAGTAGCAATAGGGGATTGCAGGACACAGGTGTCTACAACCAAGGGAAATGTGAAGTGGATCCAAAGAAACAACACACGTAGATCTAGTTATGCTTTATCAAAATCTAGCCTACTTTGCACAATTATATTCTAGATCTAACACAACAACAGAACAATAGAAGCAAAGAACACAACATCAACCACAGAGATACAAAATATACGTGGTTCACCCTCTCCCTAGGGCTATGTCCATAGAACTGCATTTCTTGATATTATATGAAAACATACAGTTCTATCTGCGCACTTAGCTTGTAGATCTCTCTCTCTTTATCTTCTTATCTCCCCTCCCTGCACACCAAGTTTCAAGATTGATCTTCACACCCAGCTGAAGATCTTACAATACCAAAGTTCTCTCACACACAACACTTCTCTCTCGCACAACAACAACCACTCGATATCACAACACAACTCTAGCCAATAACAAACTTAGAACAAACCCATCACAGGTCCTCTAGACCTTTATTTATACATTAAAATGACTCTTAGACAACCTTAGGCCAAAACCTAGGTGTCAAAACCCTAAGTGTCTAGAACCCTAGGTCAAATTGACCCGCATTTTTTGGGCTTCGCCAACCTTTCTTTCCTTCTTTCCCACGAGGTTCTCCAAAGCATCCATTGGTGGATTTTTCCACTTGTTGAGTTGTCCATGATCCATATTCCTTGTGGATCTGTTCTCCTCGATATTCTCATCCAAAAACTCATTTTCCCTTGCTTCGTTCCTTCTTTTATTCTTCGTTGACCACTTTGACCCATTCTCAGTCAATGTGCTTTCTGCGTAGTTCGTACTTCGCCTTTTCTTTTCCTTTTTCTTTGCTTTCTTCCTTAATCCATAAACAAGGGCCAAAAGGCCCCCAACACTCACCTGTGACTCTTCATGAGTTACTATAGGACTGGAACTTCCATTTTACCTCGAATTTAGACTGCATGGAGTAGCCTGTGCTTTCTGTTATATCCCTCCCTGTCATGTGCAGACTATCTTTTCTGTGTCTGGTACCCAGTTTCAACTGCGCCTGATACCTAGACCCTTCTTCTTATGCTTTTACGGAGAGATGCAAGGTAGTTGGTTGTCTTAGTACAATTTCAACTAGCTCCCATTCACTAAGCCTTCCTTCCATTCTCCATTTAAATTCTTCAATTGCACAACTCCCCCTTCTATAACATAGGCAACCTCATATGGCCCAAACCAATGTGTCCTAAACTTCATTGGATCCTTCATGAACTTTCTATAATATACCAGTACTAGATATCCTTTCTTAAATGCTTTCTTCTTGATGTGTCTCTCATGGTAAGACTTCTCTCATTCCTTCTATACCTGCTGATGGAATCCTACAATAAATCTGTCTTCCTCTAGTTCTACCAACTACGCAAGCCTATTTTGAATAGCACCAATGTCATCCATATCTGTAAATGATGCAATTCTCAAGCTAGGAACTAGATATTCCATAGATACTACTGCTTCTAGACCATAAACCAACTTAAAGGGAGTTTGCATTGTCAGATTCTTGCAAGTAGTTCTATAGGCCCATAACACTGCTGGTACTCTTAAATCCCAATCATCTCGGTTCACACTGTAAATCTTCGTCAGCACTGTCTCCAGGATCTTATTGAAATATTCGACTGTACCATTCACCTGTGGATCGTAAGGTGTGCTCTTCTGATGATGAACTACAAATTCTTGAGTCAGGGCTTCAATAGTATTATTAATAAAATGTGTACCTTGATCACTCATAAGGATCTTCGGGCATCCAAACCTTGTTACGATGTCCTCAAATATGAACTGCGTGGATATAGTTTCACTACAGCCCTTAACTTCTCTTTCTTTTTCCCATCTGGTCAAATACTCTGTTGCAATGATTATGTATCTATCTCCTGTGTGCTTTCCTGGTGGGTTTATAGGTCCCACGAAATCAATGGTCCATTTCTCAAATGCCTGTAATGTTAGCTAAGGTGCTAAAGGCATCTCATCCCTTCTGAAAGGTTTCCCAACTCTTTGGCATACATCACAGGCTCTGGAGTATTCCTTATCATCTTTGTGTAAAGTGGGCCACTAGAGGCCAGTTCTAAGAACCTTTTGCATCGTTGATTTTCCTGCATAGTGTTCTTCTATGATGCCTTCATGTGCCTCTGTCAGGATCAATGGTCTCTCTTCCTCCATAACACATCTCCTCAGGATCTCATCAGGTCCCATCTTATATAGTTGTCCAACTATAAGTGAAAAATCTGCAACACGAACTACCAATTGTTTCTTCTGAATGATTGTATATCCGCGAGGTGCCATTCCTGTAGACATGAATTGGACTATTTCGATGAAGTGATCATCAACCTTTCTGATGGCTAGAAACTGTGCATCTCTTAGTATATCCTCAAAAATGGTAGGTTCTTCTCCATGTTCTAACCTAGACAAGTGGTCAGGTCCCTTGTTCATTCTCCCTGGCTTGACCACAATCTCAAAATCATATTCTTGGAACAACAGTATCCATCTGCATATCCTTCCCCCCAACACTCACTTTTTGACTAGGTATTTCAACATAGAGTGATCAATGAACATCTTAAAGTGTCCGCCCAACAAGTAGTGATGGAACCTCTGTAGCGCATGCACCATGGCTAAACCTTTTCTATCTGTGGTAGTGTAATTTATCTCAGCCGTTGAGATATTCCTGCTAGAAAAGGATAACGGATGGTCAATATATCCTACTCCTAGTTTTTATAACACTGCTCCTAATTCAATATATGACGCATCGACATGCACATGGAATTCCTTACTCCAATCTGGGAAAACCAGAATAGGCATAGTGACCATTTTCTCTTTCAGTTTGTCGAAGCTTTGTTGACATTCCTCTGACCATTGAAACTGAAAATATTTCCTTAAAAGATTTTCCATAGGTGATGTTATCTGTGCATAGCCCTCAAATGTGTACTGGTAGGATCCCCATTCTATTGCAAATGTGGTCTTATGGTGATATTCCTTGGCAATCCTAATCTGGTGATAACCTGAAAAGCCATCTGTGAAGGAGTAAACTTCCTGTCCTCCTACATTATCTAACACTTCGTTAGTAAACGATGTAGGGATTGGATCATGTAAACATGCATCGTTCAGTTTTCTCAAGTCTACATAGATTATGATATCTCTTGTCTTCTTATCTTGAACCACCATAGGGATAATCCATTCCGATTCTTCAACAGGTACTATGATTCCTACTTCCAACATTCTGTCTAATTCAATCTTGACTTTCTTCTTATACTTGGGATTCAATATGTAGGGTCTCTTCTTGACTGGTCATGCATCTAGTTTTAAGGGGATCTTCATTTCTCCCATGGGCCCTTTAATTCCCTTCATGTCAATGAACTTGGTTGGAAACAATTCCTGATATTAATGCAGTAGTTATGTGATCTTGTCAATAGTGGCATCATCCCAATAATCTCCAATGTTTGCGAGCTTAGGTGCTTGCTCTATTCCAATGTTAACTTTCTTGATTTTGATTGGTTTTCCAATGAAAGGTAGTTCAACTCCTGGTCCTTCTATGTCTCTCTGTCCTTCTATTTCTGCAATGTTCACATTCCTAGGATCATCGTCTTCATCAGCATTGATATTGTAACAACCTTGCAATTTCTAAAGAGGTGCAGTCCATTTATCCTCTTCTTGCTCCAAAGGGAGGTTAGGTGCCTCCTCAAAGACTTTCTTTCTTACAACTTGTAAATCTTGATCTACTGTAGGGTATTGAATTTCAAATAAAAATGTAGCTACAAATTTTTGAGTCATACCGTACCAATCTGCAGTGGTGAGGCGTAGTTTTGCTTGAAGATACCAATTAATAGGCATTGTATCCATAGTGTTAATGAATTTATGCACCCACTAATCTTGAGGAATGTTGCTTCAGGCCTCTTCACAACTTCGCACATGCTCCTTTGGACAACTCTGACCCATGTATCTAACTTCTCACCCTTCAACTTGTTCTGAAAAGAACACTGTCATCAAAGTGCGACATTGCACCCAGTCCACGATCTTCTTCTTGTGCATTCCCTACCATCTTGCTGGTGTTGCTTTCAAATCCTCATCTAGTTCCAACAACCTTTTTTGTACTAGTACAATTTCTTTAAATTCCAATAAGAATTTTTCTAATTTATTTAAACCATCAAAGGTGGGCATATTACTTACTTCGGTGCCAATCCAACGAACTTCCCTAGTCAATATGGGACACATTCACATAGAAACTTCATACATTTTGTTCTTCCAGTTCTCTAGTGCTTCTTCTAAATCTGATGAGCATGTCTTGTCAATTCGCCAGCTTAAATTCCCCTATGTTGTGGGATTAATATAATCCTATTGTCTTGTTGTCAATTTATATATATTCTCTAGTTCATAAGCACAATATTATTCTCTGATGGGCTCTGTGTATCTGTGACCTTCATTAGGGTCAAGATGTGCAATGAACCTAAGTCCATCTCCTTCAAATGTCATTCTCCTTTTCTTTAAGTCAATGACAGTGGAATTGTTGAAATCCCAATCAATTCCTAACATCGCAGAATAAGGACAACTATCGTCAACTATCTTAATCACCTCAAAGTCTGCAAATTTCCTTACCTTGTCGATGTCCACAGAGACATGCTCCAATATTCCAAAGGGGCTTACTGCCTTCTGATTAGCCATCCTGAGCCAGATAGGGGAATAAATCAACTTAGGTTTTCCCATGAGTGCCTAGGTCTTCTTCTTCATCACATTGACTTCTAACCCTAAGTCGAGGACCACATAATCTATGTCATAGTCTCCAATCTGAGAATTCAGGTGTAGTTCCTTCTTTTTCCTTCTATTTCTAGATACTTGATGTACTGCTTTATTCATTAGAGGATCTATCCTACCTATCTCATACTGTCTAATCAAAATTTGTATTTCTTGTACATCTCTTTCATCCTTAATAAAATTAATGCAAGTGAATAATAATTCCATAAGATTGCTTACCTCTTTTTCTTCTTCGGGTGAAGAAGACTGATCAAATGCCAGAGGAATTCCACATTCTCTCAATTTTGGTTGTGTCTTTGATGAAGAATCCTGGTCTCTTCCAAATTATTTTCTTGCCTCTTCAAATATCTTCTTTTCTTTCCTTGTATCAAACACTTGTGTACTCTCTGCAGCTCTTCTGACCCTTGACTCTTCTGTAGTCTTTCCTAGGTTCACTCGGTCCTCTCCTATAATAGTGCCCCCTCTAGTGATAACAACAACTCTGGGATCCTCTCCGTGAGGTTCTGTTGAGATTAGTTGTACTTGTTGGTTTCCTCCTCATATCTCCTGAATTTTGGCTAACAACATGGGACAATATTCAATGACATGTTCAAATGAGTTGTAGTAGCTGCAAGTGGTATAAGGGTATTGACAGTCCCTTGCCAAGTGTCCTGACTATGCGTAGTTATAACAAATGATCTGACCTCAACCTCGACCCATGCCTCCTCCTCATCCTCTTCCTCTGAATCCACCATGAGGGTTGAAGTTTCCTCTTCCTGGGGAATTAAACTGCGTAGTATTTCCTTCATGCTGCATCTCTCCTTGGATTCTATATGTGTCTCTTGACCTTTCATGCAAGATATCATAAGCCCTATAGTCCTTCTCATCATGCCCCACAGATTTACAGAATGTGCAGTACATATTGGTAGGTATCTAGACATACTTTTGCATGTAATATCATTCACCAAGGCGATGTCTATTTCTACATACCTCGCACCAGGGTAGAGTAACCTACTTCAAAGGGCTCAGAGCTCTAGAAGCCAAGTATTCATGAAATAGAGGACAATGCTCCTTGTCATGGCATTCTGATTTGCATATGATACACCAGATGTATTCTCTTTTATGTTTTCCCTTTTCTTTCTTCAGATCTTCGACCTGCATAGATAAGATAGTTAGTTGACTCAAAATTTGACTCATACCTGAGATGGATTCTCCCATAGGGGTTGATTCTAGTTTCATAGCGATCTCCAACACCTCAGTCTGTAAAGAAAATTTCTACTGCATCAGAGGAACTCTGATGTGTGGTAGGAGGGAAGCAATGAAGCATTCCTTATTCTACTCATTCGGGATCTAAACAATCAAATGATATGTCAAGGTCTTAAACCTATGATCAAACTCCCAAACAAGTTCATCTACTCTCTACTTGATTTATTTCAGTTGTGTAATGCACTGTGACTCCGACTTGGGTTTCTTGAATTCTGTACTCAACGCAGTCTTGATCTCATTCAGTGGTTTAGGCTATGCAACTGCTTTAACAAACTTCATGTACCATCTCAGTGCGCGGTATCTCAAGGTACTACTAAATTGATCTCTTTTAACTGCTTCATCATTGACATGATCAGTACTCCATACAGCTTCACATAAGAACCAGTGTTGATCAGGATCTTCAGATCCATCTCCTCTAAATACAAGTAGTCTCATTTCATCCACCATAGATCTTCCTAGGTTTCTTGACTGAGTATGTACTGAAATGATGGTAACAGTTCTCTGAGTGATCTAATGGCTCTAGCTACTCTGGCTACTTTAACGATGCTAAAACAATAAGAGGATTAGTAGTACTTACTTCAACATTCTGCGCAGTTCCTAAAGTTTCTGATTCTTCATGATGAGGTTCTTCAGTCTTCTCTTCCCTTGCCCCAGCAAACTCTGAATGTTCCTTGTTCAATAGCTATTATTTTTCTCCACTGTAGAACCCTTCGTCCTGTGCTAGAGGTTGGTTCATCTCAAACAGGTTTACTAGAGGAACCTCTCTGAAGGTTCTCCCACTGCACTTATGTCCCACCTTTGTGTCTATGTCGCTGTCTAAGTTCTTGAACATTATCTTTTCAATTGGACCAACTACTGTATATTCAAGATGTTCTTCTCATGCAATAGCATCTTGATCTTCAACTTCAAAAAGTGTAAAAAAATTCCTCTAGGTCACTTGAAGAAATATCTCTCTGCTTGCTTGTATGAATCTATTATGTCAATAGAAAACTCGGTGATGTACCCTCCAATGGTGTTATCAAACCAGTGATCTACTGCTCTTGACATGGTGTTATCAACTGTCTTGACCTTCTTGCAGCGCCGATGTCCAATCTCAAACTGGGTATCTACTAATCTGGTTAACCACTTGTATAACTTCTTATGAATTCCTCCAAATAAAATCTCCTGTATACCAGTAAAGATATACCTTCCCAACTAGTCTTCTGTACTAAGATTAGGGTTCTTGTTCTGGGATTCAAAGAAGTCCCTTTCTCGTTCTTCTATCCACTTCTGAATATTTGTCTTCGATGGAAACCACCTTGACATTACCTCAAGAATGTCCCAACAACGGAACCATTTGTTGGCACAGGAGCAGACCCATGATTTAACTCTAACAATGCACCAACAAGCCCTAAATACTGGCCCTTTCGGAAACACCTGTGGAGCAGATGCAGTCTCACTTGAAGTAGAAATAGGGGGTTGTAGGAAACAAGTGTCTACAACCAAGGGAAATGTGAAGTGGATCCAAAGAAACAACACACGTAGATCTAGTTATGCTTTATCAAACTTTAACCTACTTCACACAGTTATATTCTAGATCTAACAAAATAACACAACAATAGAATAACATAAGAAAAGAACACAACATCAACCACAAAGACAAAAAATATACGCGGTTCACCCTCTCCCTAGGGCTATGTCCACAAAACTGTGTTTCTTGATATTATATGAAAACATACAGTTCTATCTGCATACTTAGCTTGCAGATCTCTCTTTGTTTCTCTTCTTATCTTCCCTCCCTGCGCACCCAGCTACAGAGTTGATCTTCGCACATAGTTGAAGATATTACAATACCAGAGTGCTCTCACACACAACACTTCTCTCTCTCACAACAACAACCACTCGATATCACAACACAACTCTAGCCAATAATGAACTCAGAATGAACCCATCTCATTTCCTCTAGACCTTTATTTATACAATACAATGACTCTCAGACAACCTCAGGCCAAAACCTAGGTGTCAAAACCCTAAATTCCAAAACCCTAAGTGTCTAGAACCCTAGGTCAACTTGACCCGCGTTTTCTGGGCTTCACCAGCCTGCATTTTCTTCTTTCCCGCAAGGTTCTCCAAAGCATCCATTGGTGGCTTTTTTCGCTTGCTGAGTTGTCCACAATCCATATTCCTTGCTGATCTTTTCTCCTTGATCTTCTCATCCAACAACTTGTTTTCCCTTACTTCGCTTCTTCTTTTCTACTTCTTTAACCACTTCGACCCATTCTCATTCAATGTGCTTTCTGTGCAGTTCGTACTTCGCCTTTTCTCTTAATTTTTCTTCGCTTTCTTCCTTAATCCATAACTAAGGGCCAACAATGTGAAAAGGAGGACATCTTGAATTTGAATTCCCGTATTTGAAAATTGAAAGTGATGAGATGGAAAATAATCATGAAGTAGAATACTCTCAATGAGAAAGAGAACTTGAATAAGAAATCATCACCTTGAAGATCCAACTTGAAGAAGCAATAAGAGCAGAAGCAGTAATGAAGATCAAGATGAAGAATAAAGAAGAATATTGTGAGAAGCTTAAATAAGAAGTTGTCATGTTGAGATTAAAAGTTTTCAAGCTCAGTAAAAACGTTGATGAAGCATCCAGATCATCAGCAAGGAAAGTTGAAGAGAAATGTCACGGGTCATCGGAAGGGAAAAGAGAAGAGAAACCTACGAGCATGTGGTGTGGGTTTCCACCATA
>ML795621.1:130413-142765 GCA_009831015.1 Picea engelmannii
AATGAGTGTGGGGATATTCTTCCCAAAACTTCCCTCTTACATAAAACTTATTAGTTAGCTTTCAAAATTTACTCATTACCCATTGTTGTCATTTATAACCAGTTAGATGTGAACATATATCAACAACATATATCAGAAATATATCATCAAAAATTCATCACCACAAGGAACACTAAGAACACAAATAACACAAGATGTATGTACAATTTTTCTTTTTATTATGGACTTCAAGCCGGGGGATTTTCAGCAACAACTAAATAGAGTACAACTCTACAAGAGCACTAGCTCTATATGCAAGAATCAACTTACATTCTCAGCACCAACTGAGATGAGGCAACAATCCTCAACAGATATAAATCTGTCAACAGGTACGTTACCTGTCAGTAGTGCAACCCACGTGTGTATGCGGCCTAGCTCACTACAGCCTGCGTATGTACGCGGCTAGTGTATACAACAACCTGTGTATACCTTTTGAGCTATTAGGGTTTATTTTTTCATCACACACTTAGAACCTCTGCAACCTTCAATCACATTTTCTTCCACTGTCCAAATTGACCAGCGAGTCACAACACATCCAAGCTCTTTAATAGCTTACTCATTCTCCACAACCAATCAATATGAATGCTAACTCAATCATGTATAAGTAGCTAGGATACCATAGAAATCATATCACCACTGAATCACAAGAGTACTTCTCACTCCATCAACCAGCATAAATCACATCACAGCAACCATACCAAGAATTCCCTAAGAATTCACAACCCAACAAGAAATATTATCCATTAAGACAAAAATGTGATCATACCAATGTCTCAGTGACAGATCTGAGCCCATAGAATGAAAATCTGGAACCTGCTTTAGTCTTCAATAGCGTGGCATCAACTCAAACAAAAATCTCCATAATTTTATCCACTGCACATGCCCTATCCTCATGCATCCCGCGTATGTACGCGTCCTGGCCCATTGTAGCCCGCGTACACCTCAGAAACTAGGTTTTCTGAATCTCCAAGACTTTTTCCATCAAGATATTCGATATTGCTGAAACTTTGATGCGTCCATGAGATCCTCCTCACGCTCTCTTTCTCAGAATAGATCTTCAATCATGCTCAAGAGATCCACACCAAGAAGCTCTCCATCAATACTCCAAAATATATTCTCATAAGAAGCTCTCCTTAATCCACAAAAGGATTCTCTCAAAATGGTCATTTCACAAGAGATCCTAGCTTCTTATTTATACTTTCATCTTCTAGGTCACTTAACCCATTTATAGGTCACTTTAACCCATTTCTAGGTCACTTAACCTCTTTTCCTTATTTTAGGGTTAACCACTTTCCATAAATAGATAGTTCTCCAATACTTTATCATTTAAATATTCCTTCTTTATTTTGTCACCTTTATCATTTAAATAATCTTTCTTGATTTTGTAACTTCTCTTTATTATTTAAATAATCCACCTTGACTTTTTCACTTTACTTTATCGTTTAAATAATGATTTCTTCTTTTAGGTCACTTTGACTTCTTTGACCTTGGGGGCTTCAAGCCTTCATATGGGGGTCATTCAACTTCGTAAGGCCATAAATCTCAAACCGTGAGGAGTTATGTGGCATTCCACATACCACTGGAAATGGTATGACAAGAACTATCCATCTAGGATAGTTTCACCAACAACTTCATTGATCCTCATCTCATTATTCCTCATACAAGCATGGGTACTCCAACCATTCTTCTAGGATAACTCAATCTGCAAAGCGTCTTCTCATGAGGGTTTTCACCATAAGGGGAACACTTTGGAGTTCATCCATTTGTGCACCTTATCAATCATGATAAGACAATAATGATTCATCTTTGCATCAATCCACCACTGCATCATATACATCAACTATGCATCATATATCAATGACAACTCATTGATCCATCTTCATCACATCAATCACATCGATCCATATTCATCATGTATCAATGACAACTCATTTATCCATCTTCATCTATGCATTCTCATCAAGGACAATACATATTACATTACATCAATCATCAATCAATCAATCAATCCTTTGGCATCAATCGATCAATCAATCACTTGAAATCAATCAATCAAACCATTGGCATCAATGACAACATGATCCAACAATCTCTTCTTGACATCACTCAATCAAAGAATTGGCATCAATGACAACATGATCCTCCCTTAGTACAGACTTCAACCTGTTTCAAAAAACTCTTCTCAACCTGTCAATATCCTTTTATTAATTTATTTATGTGAAAACATACATGTAACCGTCAATTCCATCTTTGCCAAACCTGTTATTGTTTTCAACTGATCCGAATCTTAATCACATGCAACCCTCAACAAAAACCTCAATCTATTCTCTATTCTACGTTTTTATATCCTTTGTCCATCAACTGCATCCATTGTGCAATGTATTTGCATGCACTTTACAACATCATTGTTCTGTGCTTTTACTGCATCTCTTCCTCATAACTGCATAGCTAACTCACAATCCACCTTCACTTCTTTGTTCTTCATCTTTCTGTCATGTCGAGTCCTCTTCCTGATCATCATGGAAGCTCTTCATCATCCCTGGTGGTATGCTCAATGCATTCATCTTCAATGGGCTTATCCTAAGTTTCTCTGGCTGAAACCATCAGTGATTTCTTCAAGTTAAAATCGGTTCGTCTCTAGCAGTTACTAAGACAAACTTCGTGCACTCATCCCTTTGGCGCTTTTTCCTTTCTTGAGAAAACTACACAGTGGGCATTTTACTTTTCTGGTTAAGCCCCTTCCTTTGACATGACCATCGACAGTGACCGTATGCCTAACCAATAGTCATTACGCTATTTGTCATTTCGGGTGATCAACTGTGAGTCACCTTGGTTTCCTAGACTCGTGAAACTCTGAAATGGAGCCTACCACCACTGGCTCCTTCCATTTTCTCCCACTGATGTGACCGCTAGATCTGATTAGGGGCCAAGCACGAGGGTGCTTTGCGGTTTCACATATCGTGACGTCCTGTTGTGATTTGCTTCCAAACTCATGATACGCGAAACACTGAAATGGAGCCTAGCAACGCTAGCTCTTCCTTAACCTTAATGAATGTGACCATGGCCATGAACATAGCCCTAAGTTTAGAAACTACGCTTGTCAGATCCATGGTCCACATCTCTCCATGGTTCAATGGTTTAGATCTCCTTTTTGCGTTTCGCGACTTCGCATTTCAGAGATCTTGTTACGAGTTTCCTCGATTCTCCCAACTCGCAAAGTCTGAAATACTCCATATCAGATAAATGGTCTAGATCTTTCCCTCTGATCAACGGTTGTGATCAAATCACGGTTTTGCGTTTCATGACTTCAAAGGTTATAGCACCTCCTTTCTTCAACTCCCGATTTCCCAATACCTGCTCCAGATCAACGACCCACGATCTTCTGTATTTCAACGGTCAATATCTCTTCTTCGAGAACTCATACTTCGTTCTTCATCGTGCCAGACCAATGGTCCATGATCCTTAGTGATCCGATGGTCCATATCATTTCGCGAATTCACATTTCACGAGTTCCTCCAACACGCACCTTTGACTTCTCTAGTTTTCGAGTCAGCGAAATTCCAATAGCTCGCCACGTGTCCTCTGGCTCCAATGGCTAGGATTTATCTATGATCCAACTTTGCTTTGGATAAAATAAAAGGAATCTCCATCTTTGTTTATCCTGTACTTCCATTTACTTAGATCCGACAGCTGACGAAAATTTGGTGATCGAGATCTCAGATCTCAGACCTTGCTTATCCTGTCCTTCCACTTAATGTGATCCAACGGTCATCGCTCCTCTCGTGGTCTAACGACCCATATATTATTTCGATTTCACATTTCACGAAGTTGGAGGACTACACACCTATGATCTCCCGATTCATGATCCTACGATTCTTCTTATTTGCTACCATGTGCGATAATGAGAAGTTTGAAATCAATGGAAACAATGCAAACTGTACAACAAAATCCTCCTTTGACATTGATGGAAAAATTAAACATGTTCTCCCCCTTATGGCATCGATGGCAAAGGATCATTCATACTCCTCCTGTCAGAAATGCCAAGAAATACCAAGAGTATATCACCTGTACAACAGCTGAAACAACATCAACTCCCTCTATAAAAAATACATGAATCTGTGCAAACTGTAACCAACAAGGAAAAAGTATTGTAGAGGGGCCAAAATTCTAATAACAGAGTTAAACGATGCACCATGGAAACCTGCAATTTTGAGTATAAGGAAAGAGACAGATAATTACAGAAGGAAAACCCCCAATTGATCCATGAGACTTTCAAATTGCATTTTAGGTAAGGGCTTCGTAAAGATATTAGCAATATGATCTTTCGTACCAACATACTCCAACTTAATGACATTACTTAAAACCCGATCTCAGATAAAATGAAATTTAATAGGAATATTTTTCGTTTTGGAATGCATAACTGGGTTTTTAGAGATACTAATGGTGTTGGTGTTGTCACAAAAAATAAGAATGGGAGCATCATAATGAATGCATATTTTTGATAACATTTGTTTCATCCAGAGAACCTAGGTGCAAAAATTTGCAGCTACAATGTATTCTGCCTCAGCAGTAGAAAGGGAAACTGTTGATTGTTTCTTGCTAGACCAACTCACCAAACATCCTCCAAGATAGAATGCTTCTCCACTAGTGCTCTTCTTGTCATCAACACAGCCTTCCCAATCAGCATCAGTGAAAGCATACAAATCAAGTTGATTACCCTTAGGATACCATAAACCATACTCTATTGTGCCCTTAATATATCTGAGGATCCTTTTGACTGCAAGTAAATGAGAAGATTTAGGAGAGGTATGAAACCTAGCAACTTGAAAAACTGCATGCATAACATCGGGCCTTGTGGCTGTTACATATAGAAGACTACCAATCATAGATCTGTATATTATCTTCTCAACTTTTTCAGAATTATCATTTTTACTTAACTTACATCTAGTAACCATGGGAGTGCCAACTGGTTTACAATCCTGCATTTGAAATTTCTTGAGCATTTGATGGATATATTTAGTTTGAGAAATGAAAATACCTTCATCAGATTGAGTGATTTGAAGACCTAAGAAAAATTTCATTTCACCAAGCATGGACAACTCAAACTCATTCTACATACTTTCATCAAACTGTTGGCTAAGTTGATCATTATCACTCCCCAAAATAATATCATGTAAATAAATGTCAACAATGACCAAGCTATCATGTTCTTCTTTAATATAAAGATTACTGTCAGTGTTTCTTTCTTTGTATCCTTGCTACCTTAATTATTTATCAAGCTTGGAATACCAAGCTCTTGGAGCTTGCTTTAGCCCATACAAAGCCTTTTTCAACCTGTAAACATGATTTTCTATTTCTTGCACCTGAAACTCATCTGGTTGTTCCATGTATACTTCTTCCTCTAATTCACCATTTAAAAATGCAGATTTTACATCCATTTGATAAACTTTAATGTGCTTGGAACTAGCATAAGCCAAAATCAGTCTAATGGATTCCATTATTGCAACAGGAGAATAATTTTCTCCATAATCTATGCCTTCTACTTGTGCATACCCTTTACAAACCAGTCTAGCTTTATTTCTAGTCACCTTACCTGCTTCATCCAACTTATTTCTGAAGACCCGTTTAGCCCCAATAACATTCTTATTTAAAGGTCTAGGAACCAATTCCCATGTCTCATTCTTTTCTATTTGACTAATCTCTTCTTTCATTGCTTTCATCCAATATTCATCATTGATTGCTTCTTCAACATTCTTGGGTTCAAACAGAGAGAGTAATGATACATGTTCATGATTTGAACTAGATTCTTGCCTTTTGCTTCTAGTTTCAACACCTGCATGTATATCAGAAATGATTTTCTCTTCAGGATGATTTCTTTGTATCCTTTTGTTTGGAGCCTTAGATGGAGTTGACCCTTGCACCAAAGTAGGAATCAGATTTTCATTGTTAGTTGATTTGGTTTCCTCTATATCTCTTGATTCTGCTTCCATTTCCAGTTTGTCATATATTTCATATGTCTGATGATCTTTCTGTTCAATTTTGGATTTTAAAAATGAAGATTCATCAAATTTAACATATATGGCTTCAACAAATTTCTTCAATCTGAAACTATAGCACTTATAAGATTTTCTTGAGCATGGATATCCAACTAAAATACCTTCATCGGTTCTAGAATCCAAGTTTCCCATATTTTTATCAACTTTCTTTATGTAACACTTACCACCAAAGATTCTAAAGTGTTTTACAGTTGTTGGCCTACCTTTCCATAGCTGATAAGGTGTTTTTTCATAGTTATTTCTCAACAAGCTTCTATTCAAAATATGAACAACAATATGGACATCATGAGGCCAAAGTATGTTACTCACTTTAGATTATTTAGCATTGTTCTTTCCATCTCCATAACAGTCCTATTTTTCCTTTCAACAACACCATTTTGTTGAGGTGTTTCAGTAACAGAAAAATGTCTTTTGATACTGTTATCATCACAATACTTATTGAATTATTTAGAAACAAACTCTCCCCCATTGTCTGATCTCAAGCATTTAATTTTCATGTCAATTTCATTTTCAGTCAATTCTTTGAAAATTTGAAAACAATTGAATGTTTCAGACTTCTTTTTCAACAGAAACATCCAAGTCATCCGAGTGAAGTCATCCACAAATAACAAAAAATATCTTTCACCATTTAATCTTGTTGTCCTCATAGGTCCACAAACATCAGCATGTACTATTTCCAAAGGTTTTGTTGTAGAGTGTTCTTTGGTCTTAAACATAACTCTAGTTTTTTTACCATGTTGACATTGTTTGCAGATAGAAATGGTAATATTCTTCATGACAGGTAAATCTCTTATAGCTCCGTTTTTGTTTAACTGAATCATATTTTCAAAGTTAATATGCCCAAGCCTTTTGTGCCACAACCAACTTTCATCTTCATTCCCAAGATAACAATTTTCCTTTTCCGCATCTAGTATGTAGATGTTGTTTGGTGTTCTTGTAGATGTTCCAACTAACCTATTTGTTTTGACATCTCTGATTTGACAATTTTTAGAATAAAAAATTATATAATTACCCTTATCATAAGTTTGACTTAAATTCAATAAATTGTGCTCCATATCCTCAACCAACAAGACATTTTTAGCCATAATATTTTTTCTATTCAGACACACAGTACCTTTTCCAATTATCCTAGTTGATTGTTCATTACGAAAAGTGACTATACCTTATTTTCCTTCATCTAATGTAACAAAATTTCGTTTTTTGCCTGTCATATGTTTTGAACATCCACTATCCACACACCATTTTACTTTATGATCAGCCTGTAAAGCTAGAGTGCATTTTCAGATTCTAAATGGTCACTTTTCTTTTTCCACCATCTAGCTTTCAGATTAGTGTAATTAGGTTCAACAAATTTCTGAAAGTTCATTGGATAGTTTCTTGACACATGTCCAAAATTATTACACTTATGACATTCACCCTCAAACCTTAAAACATAAAATCTATTATAGGATTTGTTCACACTGTTTTGAATGGTTTTATCATGCCTTCTTCCATAATCAAACCTAGATTTTTCATGACTATTATGTGCAATTATGTTTCTTGAAAAGGCATTGCAAAATGCAGCTTTATGTCCATACTTGTAACAAAAGAAACAATAGCCATCAAACCTGTTCCGGTTCCTGTCATAGCTTCTTCTATGTACTGTTGAGGTCTGATTTCTTTATTGCTTTACCGATTCCATCTTCTTGCTAGTGTTTTTCCCATTTGTATGTCTTGTACCTACTTTTTCAAAACTTGTACCAGTACTTGCATTAGTAAGCTCAGATTTATAACCAATTCCAGTTGTGTCATTTGTTGGTGTTTGATTATTAATAATCTGTTTCAAAATCCTTGAGCTATCACCCATGCTATTTTCTTGTACCTTCTTTCTTAATAAGACAACTTCAAGTTTCAGACCATCATTTTCCTTTTCCTTTTCTACAAGCAAATTGTTTAGTGCTTCCTCAGTTACTCTAGCTTCTTCTGTTTTGAGATTTAAACCAATTATCATAGTTTCAGTGCTTTCTATCAACTTGTTAGATTTTTGTATCTCATTTTCAAGATTCTTAATTTCTTCTTTGAAATGTTTACATTATCTTCTTACCTTTCTAAGTTCAGTCAAAGCACTTACAAGCTCAGCTTCCAAATCAACTTTACCTTCTTCTTCTTCATTAAATTTATCATTCTGATTTTCTATAGCCGTTACAGTCTTATATCTGAGCTAACATCACTTTCATCTGATTATGAAGAGTCACTAACATCGTTAATAAATAAACTTTTATTTTTATATGAGTTTATTTGAAAATACTTCTTATACTTGTTCTTGTACTCTTTACTCTTTCTATTGCTTTCTTCTTCACCATCAGAATGCTTATTGAAAGGACACTTAGAAGCAAAATGACCTATTCTACCACAACCAAAACATTTAAGAGGAAGCTTACCTTTGTATTTTCCAGTACCCTTTTTCAGATTTTTGACAAAATTAGCTTCTTCCATATCCTCTTCTGAATCCCCATAATTGTTGGTTTCTGCTTCAACCTTTTTCTTGTCCTTCTTTGCTGCCTTCAAAGCTGCTTCTTTCCTGGCATAATTCTCACCGGAGGTCCTCATCTCATATGATATTAGTATCCCATGTAGGTCATCCATTTCTAAAGTAGAAAGATCAGTTCTTTCTTCTAAAGAAGATATTTTTGGATCAAATCTTACAGGCAGATATCTAAGTACCTTTTGTACAATATTATCATTTTTAACTTCTTCTCCTAGACCTCTCATGGTATTAACTACTTCATTAATACAAAGGAAGTAAGTTTCTATATATTCATAGTCTTCCATTTTTAAACATTCAAATTGACTCCTATATGACTGTAACTTAGCATTCTTCACCTTACTATCTCCTTCATAAACATTTTTCATCTTGTCCCATAATTCTTTTGCTGACACACAGTGCATAACCTTAATAAATTCTGACCCTACTAAACCTCCAAGTATTGCATACATAGATTTGGAATTGCTTTCATAAAGTTTCTTACCTGCAACATCTATTGGAATGGTTGTTGGAACACTATATTCATTCAACACAACTTTCCAAACATATACTCCTTGAGCTTGGAAAAATAATTTCATCTTGATACTCCAAAAGGCGTAGTTATGTCCATCAAATAGAGGTAATCCATGTTTTGTAAATTCATATTTCTTATCCATCCTAAAATACCAAAATTCCAATGATTAAACTGAGCTTTGAAGTAACCTGGCTCTAATACCAATTGTTGGACAAGTTAAGCAATTGAGAGGGGGGAGTGAATCAGTTGTATACCCTATTTCACTTATATCTTTTTAACATAGATTACTTCTTTAATGCAGCTTAAAAACTAATAAATATTTTTTCTCAATGAAAAGGAATTAGTAAGCATCAATCACATGAAATGGATAGAGAGACAAAATATTTCTGAGGAAACCCATAAAGGGAAAAACCTCTTCTTCTTCTTGTGGATGTAAAGAAAGCACACTACTTCAGTTACATCAAATTTTGTTTGAGCAACTACTCAGATGAGGCTACTACCTCTTTATCTTCAACACCTACTGAATGACAACTTCTACTGCCTGAATGCAAGCTTCAAATTGCAATGAGATAGTTATTCTCCCTAGCTCCTCCCTTCCTCCCTTAGTATAGGCTTCAACCTGTTTCAAAAACCTCTTCTCAACCTGTCAATATCCTTTTATTAATTTATTTTTGTGAAAACATACATGTAACCGTCAATTCTATCTTTGCCAAACATGTTATTGTTTTCAACTGATCCACATCTTACTCACATGAAACCCTCAGCAACAACCTCAATCTGTTCTTTTCTCTGCATTTTTATATCCTCTGTGCATCAACTGCATCCACTGTGCAATGTCTCTACATGCACTTTACAGCATCATTGTTTTGCACTTTTACTGCATCTCTTCCTCATAACTGCATAACTGACTCATAGTCCACCTTCACTTCTCTATTTTTCATCTTTCTTTCATGTTGATTCCTTTGCCTGATCATCATGGAAGCTCTTCTTCATCCATGGCGGTATGCTCAATTCGTTCATCTTCAGTGGGCTTATCCTGATTTTCTCTGGATGAAACCATCAGTGGTTTTTGGCAGTTACAATCAGTTTGTCTCTAGTAGTTACTAAAAGAACCTTCATGCCCTCATCCCTTTCATGCTTTTTAGTTTCCTAAGAAAACTACATAGTGGGCATTTAGATTTTTTGGCTAAGCCCCTTCCTTTCACATGACCATCGGCGGTGACCGTATGCCTAACTAATAGTTATTTTGCGATTTCGCATTTCGGGTGATCAAATGTGAGTCACCTTGGTTTTCCCAACTCAAAAAACTCTGAAATGGAGCCTAGCACTGCTGGCTCCTTCTCTTTTCTCCTGCTAATGTGACCACTAGCTGTGACCAGGGGCCAAGCATGAGGGTGCTTCGTGATTTCGCATATCGCGACCTCCTACTGTGAGTTGCTTCCAAACTCACGATACGCGAAACTCTGAAATGGATCCTAGCGGCGCTAGCTCTTCCCTTAGCCTTAATCAATGTGACCATGACCATGACCAAAGGCCTAAGTTAAGAAACTACGCTTGTCATATCCACGGTCCAGATCTCTCTGTGGTTCAATGGTTGATATCTCCTTTTCGTGTTTCGCGACTTTGCATTTTGGAGATCTTGTTACGAGTTGCCTCGATTCTCCCAATTCGTGAATTCTGAAATACTCCATATCAGATCAACAGTCCATATCTTTCCCTCTGATTGACGA
The DNA here is from genome assembly GCA_009831015.1 of Picea engelmannii. Classification (NCBI taxonomy): domain Eukaryota; kingdom Viridiplantae; phylum Streptophyta; class Pinopsida; order Pinales; family Pinaceae; genus Picea; species Picea engelmannii. The sequence goes on from ML795621.1 coordinate 141,277, forward strand.
CTATGATCAAATCAAGGTTTCATGTTTCACAACTTCAAAGGTTAGAGCACCTCCTTTCTTCGATTCCTGATTTCCCGATACCTGCTCCATATCAACAGCCCATGATCTTTCATTTTTCAACGATCTAGATCTCTTCTTCAAGAACTCATACTTCATTCTTCATCATGCGATATCAACGGTCCATGGTCCTTAGTGATTCGACGGTCCATATCATTTCATGAATTCGCATTTCGTGAGTTCCTCCAACACGCACCTTTGACTTATCTAGTTTTCGAGTCAACACAATTCCAATCGCTCACCACATTTCCTCTGGCTCCAATGGCTAGGATTTATCTTCAATCCAACTTTGCTTTGGATAAAATCCAACGGCTCTCCATCTTTGCTTATCCTGTCCTTCCATTTACTTTGATCCGATGACTAATGCAAATTCGATGATCGAGATCTCAGATCTCATCCCTTGCTTATCCTGTCCTTCCACTTAATGTGATCCAATGGTCATCACTCCTCTCATGGTATGAAGACCCAGATATTATTGTGATTTCATGTTTCACAAAGTTGGTGGACTACACACTTCTGATCTCCCGATTCGCGATACTACGATTCTGCTCATCTGTTGCCACGTGCAATAATGAGAAGTTTGACATCAATGGAAACAATGCAAACTGGCTAACATAAAGATATGAAAATCATACACAAGTTTCTTCAGTGTGTTTTATGCAATTCCTTTAGGTTTCACTACTTGAAACCTCTCAGAAAAGGAGTTATAGAAAAAATGGCATACCTTACTGAATTCTGGCTTACTCTAGAGAGCGATCCTGTAGAGTGTGCCCCGCACAGAATATTTGTTGAATGGATCTAAAAATATTACAAAAATACTACAGACGGTACTCTAACCAACACAGTTCGTCTTACTAAAATTAGATCTGTTATGATGTGTTTACCCAAAACACATGTTTTAGACTAGTTTCAGGGCTAGCCACAAACCCTATTTTCCACGTAGTGTAACTCCAAACATACAATGCCCCATAAGATGAATTTTTTACCACAGATACTTGGATATGTTTCCTCAATGGCCTATCAATTTCAAAGTCTAAATCATTCTAGAAATAAAGTTATTGTGAAAATGATGAAATGACCTATAAATAACATACCTTAGAAAGCATCATCAAAAGAATTTATCCTCCCTTGAATTCCAGACTTATTTTCTTCACCTTCCCTCTGAAATTCGGCTTAGATATCCTTTGGTTATATCAATCACCTATAGATATTCAATATGCTCATGTGTGATGTAAAATGAGAGAGCCTTGCCTCTTATTTATACTCTCCCTCTTCTAGGTCACTTAACCTATTTCTAGGTCACTTAACCCATTTCTAGGTCACTTAACCCATTTCTAGGTCACTTAACCTATTTTCCTCATTTTTAGGGTTAACCACTTTCCATAATTAGAAAGTTCTCCATTACTTTATCATTTAAATATTCCTCCTTGAC
>ML795621.1:144584-161170 GCA_009831015.1 Picea engelmannii
AATATCATCAACATAAATTTCAATTAATAAAATATTACCTTGAGTTACCTTGATGTAGAGGTTGTTGTCTGTGCTTCCTTTCCATAGTTCGTAGGGAGTTTTGTCATTGTTGTTTCTGAGCATTACTTTGTTTTGAATGTGAAATGATGTATGCACTGCATGTGTCCAAAAAATATCTGTCAATTTGGAATCCATTAGCATTGTTCAAACCATTTCCTGTGTAATTATCATCCATTATGATAATGTTCCTTTGTCTCTAAACCAATCTATGAATCCATGCTCTCGTCCACTATCATATATTTGTCCAAACCTCCTAAGTGTTCTTACGAATCCGTCTCTATCCATACTGTCCAAGACTCTACTTGCGCAACTGTCCATAATTCTAACCCATTTATCACAATACTATCATGAAGTCTTGACTAATCTATCATACTGTACTTCTTCTAACTGATTTCTCTGAATATATATTCTCAAACTCTGCAAGCTGCTCGAAGGATGGTTCATTGGTCTATCACAACTATCACATAGACTCCCCCTGTCTAATATTCATATTACTTGGGAGTCTCTAAGTCAGATGACTCAGAACAATTCCTGCTACGGTGCGTATTCATCCTCATCTTCATTGGTAGATTCGTTATCTCTCTGAGCTCTGACTTTTTTTTTTTTTTTTTGTGGATTCATCTTTCACTACAATGATTGAAAGTACAATCTCTTGAACCTATTCCTTATTTACCTATCTTTCCTTTCTTTCAGTTATTTTCCAAACCTTTCTGTATCTGACATCTTTCTTTTTCTCTGTAGAATTTTCTTCATCTCATTTTATTGCCAGTCTTGTGACCTCTGGTACCTGGTCTTTGTTCACCTATTCTTCTTGTTTTCTTATCCATACTTTCTTATATCTGATATCAATATTCTCTTTCATGGAAGTATCGATCACGCTTCTATAATCACTGGCTATGTGTCCATATTTATGACATTTGTAACACTCAATGTTACGTGCGACCACATAGGAAATTCTTGCTTGAACATTTCTTTTATAATCCTTTTAATCTGCAACCTTATGTACAAAGTTAGTACAATAAAAAAATGACCATAAAATAAATTTGCATACCCGAGAGTGAATGATATTCTTTGTGGCGTAGTCCTTCTGAATTTTTTCCTTGAATAATCATGATCATGATTGCAACTTCTTTGTGGCTTGAACATGGATTGTGTTCTTGAAGATGTATCTTCAATAGTTTTCTTATATTCTGGTTGACCATGATTCCTTCCTTTGAGTACTTCCGCATAAATCTTTCTATTTTCTTCATTCTTCTTTTCTAGCAACCTAGAGTGCTTCTCTTCATTCTCTATAATTTATGTGGATGTTTCTTTCTCTTCAATGTTCTTGTTGATCTTAATGATTTTACTTCTCAATGTGACAACTTATTCTTCAAGCTTCTAAACCTCTTCTTCTTTCTTCATTATCTGAGACTTCATGACTTCTTCTATTCTTTTCGCTTCTTCAAGATGAATTTTTAATGTGATTATTTATTCTTCAAGTCCTTTCTCTTCTTGACCAAACTCTACCTCAAGCTGGTTTAGATCATTAGTTCTTTCCTTAAGATGATCTGTCAATATATTCTCTCTCATTTTTGCTTCTTCCTTCTGTGCTGCTATGTCGGTTTCCAAACATTTATTTTGATATTCAATATTTTCTTCGATCTCTCTGGCTTATTCTAGCTGGTTCTTATGTTCTTGATGACCTATCGGGCTTCTTCAAAAATGTGAACACTTTCCTTTTGTTTCATCAATTCTTTCCTGAGTGAATTATTTTCTTCTCTTAGTTCATCTAAAGCACTAATCAGTTCTTGTTCAGAATTGTCTTCCTTTTCAATTAGTTTTTCTGTCTCATTTCCTTCATGGCATTCTATTTCAAGATGTCCACGTTTTTCACAACTAAAACAAAACAACATACCTCTGGTGATTATGTACTCTTCATCTTCTGAATCTGTTTGACATGGTGAACATAATTCTTCTTGATTTGTATCTACATCTTATTTGACATTTTATGAATCTGTGATGGGTGAAGAATATATGTCATGTAACTTATCCCAAATTTCTTTTGTTGATGAACATTTACCAATATTTTCTCTTACCGGATTAGGCAATCCTTCCTAGATGAAATCCATTGCTATTTTGTTATTCTTCCTCAATTTCTTATTGGATGCAGTCATTTCACTTTTTGAACTATCATATCCTGTAACAACTGATAGCCAAATATAATGTCCCTATGCCTATAAAAATACTTTCATCTTTATTCTCTACTTCTCATACTTAAAACCATTCTAACCATTAAACATTGGTACTCCATTCTCAGAAGAGTCCATGATCTCCTTCCAGTGGTTAAACTGTTTTCTGAAGGAACTGGCTCTGATACCAATTGTTGGATTACTGAGAGGGGGGGTGAATCAGTAATAGAGAAATTTAATCCTTTTTAACCATATAATCCAAGTGTTATATCAATGTAGAATTATCATCAAAATAACTACAGAGTAAATAAGAAATGAACAAATGAACAATCATACACATACACAGTACACCAGTTTTTTATGTGGAAACCCAAAGCGGGAGAAATCCACAGAATGCTTTTTCTTATATGTATTGAAGAGTTACATTCATTGGAAGCACTAACTTCCTTTGTTTTTGAGCTGCAACTGGATGGAGGCTCCAACCCCCTAGTTTCTCATGCTACAACTTGAGGGAAGCTCCAACTCCCTAATTCTATGGCTAAAACTAGAAGGAGGCTACAACCCCCTATGTTCTCCAACTACAACCGAAAGGTGGCTACAACCACCTGTCCTTTCCCTGTCCAACCACCTAGACGTATAAGTAGAATGATGGAACCATTGTCACACTATCACTTTGAGATATACTACTGTAAACCTGTACCAATCAACCTGTAATCAACCTGTACCATAAACAAGTGCATCGACGATGCACCAACCTGTACAAATCCTGTACCATGAACAAGTGCATCAACCATGCTAGAAACCTGTACAAAACCTGTACCATGAACAAGTGCATCAACCATGCACAAAACCTGTACAAAACCTCTACCATGAACAAGTGCATCAACCATGCACCAAAACTGTCCAAAACTTGTCACAACAACCTGTCCAAACAACCTATCACAACAACTTGTCTCATCAATCTTATCAACCAAATCAGATCTACTCACCAATATCAATCACCAAGACAAACTCTCAAAGATTTGCATCAACCAACCATAACACAACAACTCATGATCATCACCAAGATCAATATGTGCTTCTAATAATATACCAATACCAGTATGCTACATCATCCATAAACCATGTGTCAATGATACTACTAACAAGTGTCTCCAAACATGTACCAAGTATGTACCAATCATGTATAAACTACTCATCAACTATGACTCATCAAGATGTACCAACATCATCAACTATACATCTCATGTATGTGCCAACTCATCAACTACTTGTCTCAACCATGTACCCAACATGTACCTTAACCAAAAGCCATCATCAATTTCATCATCCAAATCTGATTTATAACTCTCTAATAGATCTGTTGTATATGATCACATATGTTGGTTCAAATTACTCTTCTAATATGACTAATTTTATTGATGTAGGGTTCATGTCTGTTCAGGTTTCCAACAAAGCCTCTAAAACTATCATCCCTCCTTGTAAACCAGAAGGCAACGCAACACGCAAAATGTGCTGCATAGTCTCACCCGAGATAGCTTTAATGGGTGGCTATAAGATTCAAGTGTTTACACCCTAGGACTGAGTGTGAGATAAGCGAGATAAATATTGAACCATTATTATGACATGTAAACACAACATACTGTTATTCATGACTTATGCAGTAAATTCATAGGCTTATTCCCTCAATATCGCAAAAGCACTTAACCAAGCATTATAATAACTCATTTATTCAACATAATAATAACTGCTGAAAACAATAAAGAGATGTAAGCATTCATCACATGACACAAATGTTACCATGGTTCACCCCCTCCTGGGGCTACCTCCACAAAGATTTGGCTCTCATCTCTTTTATTATATGATTTTTGCATCTATAGCATCGCACGCTTACAACTCTTCTCATTCGAGTGAGATCTTATATGAGGCAGAATAGATCGCACCAGAATCCATAGCCTGTGATCTAACCCTCAAGATATACCCTCCCTCGTCCTCTCTAGATCAACAACTTAAATACAAAATATGTCTTTCAGCAAAACATTACATATCGCATCAATTCATGTGTAAATACAATAGCATAATCATAATCCGTAGCCAACCCCTTATGATACCTAAGTATCTATATTTATACATTTGGGGATCTTCAGTCATTTACAATACCTTACCAAAATCCTAACCCTACCGTCATTAGGTATTCCTCCCATGCGTGTGTATTGTTCTTCCTTCTAGTTGTTTCTTTCCTTGCATGCGCATGTGTCGTGTTTCCTTCGAGCTGTCTCTTTTCTCGTGCATGTTTTCTTTCCCAAAAAAACCATTCTTTTCCACTTTGGCCTGCCTCTAGCAGGCCTCCAAAACTGACATGTGACTCGTCCTGTGCCACCTAACCCTTGTGCGCTTCTTCGACCTCCTTGGCGATCGCCTAAAATGTTTCCCTGAGCTCTAATGCCTGTGTCTGTGCCTATGCAGTATTCTCCTTGAGTGTGTCCACTATATGGAATGCAATTTTGTCACTGATCAGTTCCACACACTCTACCTGGGTCTGTGCTATATGTGCCTTGTCTTCCTCTTCTTGTTCTAGGACTTTTTCTACCCGTTCTTGCACCGATTCCATTTGAACCTGTCGCTCCTATTTCTATGTTTGTGCGGTAGTGAGCTCTGCCTACAATTTCTTCATTTCCTACATTCCCTTGATTTGTTATGTGATTGGCATTGTCTTCTGCCTCTGTTTGAGTTCTTGGATCATTGTGTTGATCCTTTATTCTTCCTTATCCCACTTTTGGACCTGCTGATCCTCCTCTAACTTCCCATAGTTGCGTTGCTTTATCGAACAAATCAGTTGTTATGCTGACCTGCTCCTCTATTTCTTGTAGTTGCAATGTTTCTTACTGCTTCCTTTTCTCCTTGATTGCCAGTGGAGTGGTTGGTATGAGTTTTTCTCGGAGATTCTTGATCTCTTTTTGATATTGATCGATTTCTTGCACAATCCGATCTATCTTTTCTGTCGCTGTGATTTCATCTCTCTACGCGGCCTGTGGAATCTTCTCGTAAGTTTCTGCCACTTTCTGCTACAATCCTTTTATGCACTCCCTTTCCTCCTCATCCTTAGATTTATCCTTCTCATAGAATATTTCCAGCGCATCTCGTTTCTTTGTTGCCTGATTCAATTCAATTAAGTCTCTGTGTGCACGAGACTGTACCTCATGGTTTACGCTAACCTGCAACCTGTGTAGTGTCCTTGATGGTATTCGCATCAACACAAGTTGGATTTGGATTAATTCCTTCAAGGGTGTCTGACCCACAATTTCATCCATGCGCAACATAATAGGGTTGATATGGAATGTTACGTGCGGTTGCAATATTGCCTGGACTGACTCTCATTCTTCTTCTTGCACTCTTCCTTCTATTTGTGGTGCTGATAGTTCGATTCCCTTGCTACTTATTGGCTACCCTTCCCCGATTTTCTTAAGGAGTTGCTGCATGTCTACCAATTTCTCTTCAATCCTATCCTTGTGGTGCACAGTATGGTCAAAGTCCTTGGATAGACAATCCTGGATCATTCGAGCTATCATTTCCCCATCGTCATCTATGATCGTATACTCTAGCAGTGTTCTTTGTGCCTTTGATTTCTTACACAGGCCTCTTATTTGCGTGGCTGGCCTCTTATTTTCCACTGTTACTTGTGGGTTGGACCTTGCTTCGGTCTCTTGCATGGGCTCGGCCTGTTGCTGATTCTCCTTGTCCAGCTGTGTCTGATCCTTATTTATGTTCTGGGTCCCTGTCTTTGTTGGCCCTTCTTCTGTCTGTGTTTCTTTGCCCTGGCCTGTTCTTCATTTCTTGGGCACTTGAATTTCCTTTGGTTGGGTGTCTCCCTACCCTGCCTCTTTTTCAGCAGTTCTTTCCGACAATTTCTGTAAGGATGGGAGTCTTCCAATCATCATCCCATTCGTTGATGACCATATCGATGTCACCCTCTGTGATACAGTAGCTCATTTGCAGCCATTGTTTATCTGGATCCTTCCTTGCCTGTATCCACAGTGTATGTCATGTGGCCTGGAAGTTCGTGATGTCCCCATATCGCATGACAACTTCTGGTGTTATTCTCCACATCATGGAGATGGCTTCTTGTAGGTCGTGTAGGTATCATTTAAAGATAACCTCGTTCGTCTTTTTTCTTCTGACCTCTGGCCTGGCTCTGAGCAACAAATATCTTGCTCCTTGATTTAGTTTGGGTCTGGTATGAAAAACTACGTACCTTGGCTCTCTCCATCCCATGAAGGTTATTAATGTGATCAACCATGAATAGTGAAACTATGTTCCTAGATCCTGTGCATCCTTGCAGTCATCCAAGAATAGATTCAAGAGATACAGTGCCCATCTCATTGAGGTGTCTTCTACGCACTGGGCTATAACTGCAATGAATCCAGTTGGGACTTCCTCCCTGCGGCATTTTCTTAGCAGCTTGCGAGCTAATATTTTCACACCCAGTTGTGTTGTGGCATCGTTGATACTTTTGATAATGATCCCTCTTGTCCCCCTATCAGTGCCATATATTTTATTCATCTCTTCTGCTAGTGCCTTCTCCCTATCTTTGTCATCTAGAAACTGCGTGGGATCCATGCCCCGAGTTGGTAATCCTGTTATGTTCGCGATAATCTCTACATCTATCGACACGAGCTTGTCCAACCAAATGTCCCCACCATGTGTGACTGCTAGAAACTGTTTGATGCATGCGGTTGCATGCTAACCCCTGCCAAAATGTGGTAGGTCCACCAGACCTAAAATTCTTGTCTTCTCCAACCTGGTTGCCCATTGGAGTTGTTGATCAATTGGTTCCCCAAACCGACTCGTGCCCACCATCTCCATGTATACTCTTTTTTTAAGTTCCAGGAACTTGTCTACCTCTGCTATGTCATGGTCCGAGTATTTGAGCTTCCTAATGTGACCCAGTAGCTCTAGTCCTACCTGTACCCCATCTGGTATGCATGGTAGAACGATTTCTTCTACCAGTTTCTTGTGAGGTGATGTGGGTATATGTATCTTGTCTTTCCTTGATGGCAGTGGCTGGCGCGAAGTTCCAATGACTTTCTGTTGTTCCTCATTCTGTCATTTTGGCTGACCCATGATATCTTCGACCGTTCCCTCTGGTGGGTGGTCTGATATGGTCATTTGAGACTCGTCTGGCTTGATTTCTCCATACAGATTTAGCTTTGTTCCATTTCCTTCCGGAGCTAGTCCGATGCTCTCTAGTTGCACCTCCTTCAAGGTTTCTACTTCCTGGTTCTGTGGCTCCTGTACTTCTACTGGTATGTCTATATTCTTTCCCTCTAGTGCTAGCTGTTGGATTTCTTCCAGTATGGGTGTCGAGTGTGTTGAATCATGTTGTCATTGATTCCAATGGTTTGATTGATTGATGTCAAGTGATTGATTGATTGATGATTGATGTCAAATTGTTAGGGTCCTAACCCACAGATAGGTAGAACAATATATTTGGATGTAATAAAGGTCAATATTAATAAGGCCTTTCAATAAAATAGAATAAGGCAGATGAAAGAAGACCTAATAGAAGCTTTCTCTTCTAGAAGGATCTTCCTCTAGATGCTTCTTTTGATAGACATATTTAGTATAAATAGGAGTCGAGGGTATGAGAACCCTAGATTGTATATTATTGTAATAGAGCTCTGCTCAACTGGAGGTTTCCCCCTCGAAGAGGCCTGTGAACATTTCTTTCAGAATCAAAGTTTTATTTATGTTGTTATTCTTATATCATTTCAGTGCTATTGTGGTGATTGTTCTGGTTATATTGTTGTTATTCCGCCATTTCTAGCATTTTATTTCTGTTCTACATACTTTTTATATCTTGTATATTACAAGTTGTATCAGAGCACTTTCTTCATTAGAAAGTGTGGGTTAATTTTTTTTCAGGGTAGAGACGTATTTCGACGTCTTTAAGCCATAGAGATATGTCATTACGCACATAAAACCACAGTTGAGGGATTTATACATGCAAGAAATACAAGTGGTACTTAAGTGAACATCTGTTGGCCACCCATGTAACCCTTGTTGGTACCCCTTCGAATGGTAGCACATCAGAAAACACCTGTGTACGGATTAGCCTAGATTACCTGAAGCCCTCTTTAGATAAATCGATTGGTTGCCTGACTGCTATAGTGCCACCACGAACAACACTCAGGAATATAATCTCTAGTACCTGGGTAGTCAGGTAGTATGGCTAAGGGTATGGTCTATCCTCCTTAGTTATCTCCTTGAGATATTGGGCCGAGTACTACTTTTTGACCACACACATATATCAGAGAGCTATTGCACAGGGAAAACCCTTGTCTGTAGAACCCTTAAATACCTAACCCTTGGGGATAGAAACATAAACAAATTAAAATAGACAAGATCTATTGCCATGCAATTGTGGTCGGGTTGCCAAATTAGTACACATTTCTTCTTGGTTAAGAATTTGGGGATTTCATCACTGCAGTATTCTTCAAACTGGAGTATAACTCTGCAGGTGTTAAAAAAAAAAGTCTGAAAATTGTTTCACCATTATTTGAGACCTATTCCATTGGATTCATGTCTTCGCCCTTATCACATTCATACATACCATTTATCAGAAAAACAAATTTTGACACCACCAGCCCCTTTTCGTTTCCTTCGTCCTCATGGCCCATACCTGTAGCCAAGACTTGGAAGCTCGCTTCAATACTTTGCAATCTAGTCTCACCGAGACCCAACAAGAAGTGAAACAACTCAGTGCCAATGTTGTTGCCATCAATACCACCATGTAGTCCTCAACGGAGGAAATCAAGCAAGACCTGACCACCCATCTTGAATCTATCTTTTCGTCACTATGTACCAAGCTTCATATCCCTACAGATAACCCTTCCTCTGACTCACATCCACATACTGACGGCGAACATTCCTCTCATTCCCATAACTTTCAGCACCATCACTTTCAACGTGACCTACACCTTTCGTGGGTGGATGTGACCAAATTTGATGGCTCAGATCCCACTGGTTGGGTAACCCAAATGGAACATTATTTCTCTTTATACGACATTACAGATGACTTGGCCAAACTCCGGTATGGTGTTCTCCATCTAGATCAAGAACGTTGGCAATGGTGGCAATGGTGGCAATGGAGAAAAAATTCTTGTCAAGGGCATATTTCTTAGACACACTTTGTGGCAAATATTTATGAACTCTTTGACACTGACACCAACCATTTGGGCCGTTTGACAAAGTTGAAACAATCAGGAATAGTAGAATACTTTATAGTTGCCTTTGAGCACCTGGAGTTTTGGACCGAGGGCATGTCTGATGCCTTTTTCTGAGAGTGTTTTATCAGTGGCATCAAGGATGCGATTTCGGCCCATGTCCTCATGGCTTGGCCTCAGAGTTGGGTGGATGCTACTAAATGAGATAAAGAAGCACATCAGGTTGTATCTTCTCAAAATTGAAAACCCTCCTTTATCTCTCACCCTAAACCAGTAAATCCCACTACTCCCTCTGCTCCACTAAATATCTAAAAATTGACCAGGGCTGGAATGGCTGAACGCCAACTCAAAGGCCTTTGTTATAATTGTGATGACAAATATTTCCCAGGCCACAAGTGTAAGGAACAAAATATTTTTATGGCCATCTCTGAGGATATTTCAGAAGAGGATGTTAAAACTCCCCTTGTGTCTGAGTCACCTGAAACCACTGACGTAACCCCTCCCTCAGACCCTCCTGAAGTAGAACCGGTCATTTCCCTCAATGCTCTCACAGGCTTCTGTACTCCACAAACCCTCAAGCTAATCGGTTACATCAAGCATCGGAAGGTCATCATTCTGGTTGATAGTGGAAGACCCCATAATTTTATTCATCGCCACATTTCCCAAGAAACTCATTGCTACATCCATGCCGTCAATAATTTCCAAATCATGATTGCCAATGGTGGTTCCATAAAATGTGGAGGGCGTTGTGAAAATGTGTGTATCCAAATTGGTGACTACAACCTAAAATCTCATATGTTTGCTATCGAAATGGGTAGTTGTGACATTGTGTTGGGTGCAAACTGGCTAAGGACTTTGGGTCCCATTCTCATGGATTTTAAGGAATTAACCATGCAATTTGACCAGGAGGGCCACCAATATAAATTCCAAGGCATCGTTGTCGATTCACCTGAGATCATTAGTTCCCATCACATGGAAAAGCTTCTCAAAAAAGGTAATTCTGGTGCTTTTGCCCAACTCCATGTCGTACAAGCAACAAAGACACCCTCGGTGCCACAAGACCTCCAAGCCATCCTTTCTAAACATCAAGTGGTCTTTTCCACTCCCCAAGGACTCCCTCCTTCCCATGGTGTTCATGATCATTCCATTCCCCTTGTACCCGAAATTCTTCCTCCCAATATCCGTATGTATCATCACCCCTTTTCCCCAAAAAATGAAATTGAGAAAATGGTCCATGAACTCCTTAATGCAGGCGTTATCCTCCCTAGTACGAGCCCCTAGTATTCTCTTGTGGTCATGGTTCTGAAGAAAGAAGTTTCTTGGCGAATGTGTCTTGAATTCCGTGCCCTCAACAAACTTACCGTTAAAGACAAATTTCCCATTCCTGTCATTGATGACCTATTGGATGAATTGAGTGGTGCCCAATTATTTACTAAACTTGATATTTGTTTGGGCTACCACTAGATACGTATGAAAGAGGCATATATTCCCAAGACTGCCTTTCAAACTCATGAGGGCCACTATGAGTTTTTTTTCATGCCCTTTGGCTTGTGTAATGCCCCCTCCACCTTCCAAAGCCTCATGAATCATGTCTTTCGTCCTTTTCTCCATAATTTTGTCTTAGTTTTCTTTGATGATATCCTCATCTATAGAAAAACCTGGACAGACCATCTTGCTTATGTGGATCAAGTTCTCCATCTACTCTCTCAGCACCAACTTTTTCTGATATAGTCTAAATGTGCTTTTGGCGCCTCGGAAGTAGAATAATTGGGTCATCTGGTTGGCAAGGATGGCATAAGGGTGGATCCTAAAAAGATTGAATATATGCAATACTGGCCTCACCCAAAGACTCTCAAAAGATTGCGTGGATTTCTGGGCTTAACAGGGTATTATCGCAAGTTTGTTAAGTATTATGGAAATATTGCAACACCTCTCACTACTCTTCTAAAAAAAACTCTTTCACTTGGAATCCAGCCGTTGCTCAAGATTTTCAAACGTTGAAGATGGCCATGTGCACCACTCTAGTCCTGGCCCTTCCTGATTTCATAGAGACCTTTGTGTTGGAATGTGATGCCTCAGGGAAAGGAATTGGTGTTTTCCTTATGCAAGAGGGTCAACCTTTGGCCTTTACCAGCAAGAAACTATCTGAAATAAATCTGGACAAATCAATCTATGAAAAGGAAATGTTGGCTATTCTGCATGCCGTTGATCTGTGGTGTCCTTATCTATTGGGGAAACGTTTTCAAATTAAGACAGATCATCAAAGCCTCAAGTACTTTCTGGAACAATGCATTTCCTCCCCAGAGAAAAAAAAAATGGGTGACTAGGCTCTTTGAATATGATTATGAGATCATTTACAAGAAAGGTAAAGACAATGTGGTTGTGGATGCACTTTCCCAAAAATATGAAGATGAAGTATCCCTTTTTTCTCTTTCCTTCATTGTACTAGATTGGCTCCAAGCCATTCACCGGGAATGGCTACAAGATCCCAAAAGTTCACATTTGATACAACAATTGTAGTCCAATGCTCCAGCTTCCTCAAGGTACTATTGGCTCCATGATGAGCTTCGATACAAAGTTCGTTTGTATTTAAGTAAACAATCAAAGCTTAAATCCACGGTACTTTCTGAGCTTCATTCTACACCCACAGCGAGGCACTCCGGGTTCACCAAAACCTATGATAGGGTCAAAGGTTCTTTTTTATGGGATGGTATGAAATAAGACATTCGTAATTTTGTCACTGAATGTGATGTGTGTCAACACAACAAGGGAGAAATAGTCAAATCTCTGAGCACACTACAACCGCTTTTGATTCCACCTGTTATTTGGAAGGATATCTCTATTGATATTATTACCGGATTACCCAAATCGGGAAATAAATCCATCATCATGGTGGTTGTTGATCTCCTTTCCAAGTATTCTCATTTCTTCGCTCTTCAACACCCATTTACATCATCTACGGTGGCTCAAATTTTCATGGATCAGGTCTTCAAGCTTCATGGCATGCCGCACTTTATTGTTTCTGATTGCGACCCAACTTTCACAAGAAAATTTGGCAAGAATTGTTCACACTACAAGGCACCCAATTGCATCTTAGCACAACTTATCATCCCCAGACTGATGGTCAAACAGAAGTTGTCAACAAGTGTTTGGAAACATATTTGAGGTGTTTTTCCTTGGAAAAGAAAAATCAATGGGCTCAATGGTTACCCCTAGCTGAATGGTGGTACAACACTTCATACCATATAGTTACACGCATGACTCCTTTTGAAGCGGTATATGGACAGAAGCCACCTTCAGTTCTCTCATACTTACCTGGTGCCTCGAAGGTCCAGGTGGTTGACCAAACACTTACAGTTTGAGAGGCTATTCTCCATACCCTCAAAAATAATTTTGTCATGGCACAAAATTGCATGAAGCAACAATCAGATCAAGGTCGCTCTAAACGTCAATTTGTAGAAGGGGATTAGGTATTTCTTCGAATGCAACCTTACAAGCAAACTTCCCTCAAGGCCGAGCATTGTCAGAAGCTAGAACCCAAATTTTATGGTCCTTATACTATTCTCAAGCATGTGGGACAATTATCCTATCAGTTAGCTTTGCCCAGTCATTCGAAGCTACATCCTTTTTTTCATGTTTCATGCTTAAAGAAGGTGATTGGAGCTAAGTTCCAAATTCAAACCAACCTTCCCAAGTTAGCTGAAGAAGGATCCATTTGGCTACATCCATAAGCAGTTTTGGACTAGCGTGAGCATCGCCTACATCAGAGAACCATCAAGGAAGTGCTAGGTGAGTGGAAATATACAACTCCAACAAATGCCACTTGAGAACCAGCTACCATTCTGCAACAATTTCCACATCTCAAGCCTCGAGGACAAGGTTGTTTTTAAGGGGGCGGACATGTTAGGGTCCTAATTCACACATAGGTAGAACAATATATTCGGATGTGATAAAGGTCAATATTAATAAGGCCTTTCAATAAAATAAAATAAGGTGGATGAAAGAAGACCTAATAGAAGCTTCCGCTTCTAGAAGAATCTTCCTCTAGATGCTTCTTTTGATAGACATATTTAGTATAAATAGGAGTCGAGGGTATGAGAAACTTGACTTGGATATTATTGTAATATATCTCTACTCAACTGGAGGTTTCCCCCTCGAAGAGGCTCGTGAACATTGCTTTCAGAATCAAAGTGATATTTATGTTGTTATTCTTATATCATGTCAGTGCTATTGTGGTGATTGTTCTGGTTATATTGTTGTTATTCTGCCATTTCTAGCATTTTATTTATGTTCTGCATACTTTTTATATCTGGTGTATTACACAAATGTAATATGTATTGTACTTGATGAGATTAGATAGGTGTCAAGTATATGATGCATATGATGTCATGCATAGATGAAGATGGTTCAATGTTGTTTCTTTGATATACGATGCATAGCTAGATTGATCATTATAGTATTATCATGGTTGATAAGGTGCACAAATGGATGAACTCCAAAGTGGTCCCCTTATGGTGAAATCCCTCACGGGAAGATGCTTTACGGTTGAGTTATCCTAGAATAGTGGTTGGAGGATCCATGATTGAGTGTGGAATAATAAGATGAAAATCAATGAATTTGTAAGTGGAACTATCCTAGATGGATAGTTCTTTTCATTCCATTTCCAGTGGTATGTTGAACATCACATAACTCCTCACGGTTAGAGAGTTATGGCCATGAGAAGTTGGAGAACCTAGGTTTGGGTAATGGACCCAAGTTTGTTTGATGGATAATGTTATGAGTTTATGATATATTTGCAGGTAATACTATTCTATATGGATAGTACATGTCATGCCATTTCTAATGGTATGTGGAACATCACATAACTCCTCACGATTTCAAAGTTATGGCCTTACAAAGTTGGAGGACCCTCATATGTTGGCTTGAAGCCCCAAAAGGTCAAAGAAGTCAAACAACCTGCAAAGAAGAAATTATTATTTAAATGATAAATTAAAGTGACAAAGTCAAGAAGGATTATTTAAATAATAAAGTGAAGTGACAAAATCAAAGAAGATTATTTAAATGATAAAGTGAGGTGACAAAGTCAAGGAGGAATATTTAAATGATAAAGTAATGGAGAAATTTCTAATTATGGAAAGTGGTTAACCCTAAAAATGAGGAAAATAGGTTAAGTGACCTATAAATGGGTTAAGTGACCTAGAAATAGGTTAAGTGGCCTAGAAATGGGTTGAGTGACCTAGAAGATGGAGAGTATAAATAAGAGGCAAGGATCTCTCATTTCATATCACACTTGAGAATATTGAATATCTATAGGTGACTGAGGTAACCAAAGGATATCAAGACAAATTTCAAAGGGAAGGTGAAGAAAAGAGGGCCATAATTCAATCAAGGATAAATTATTTTTATGATGCTTTCTAAGGTATGTTATTTACAAGTCATCTCACCATTTTCACAATAAATTTTATTATATAATAATTCAGACCATGAGATTGATATTACATTGAGGAAACATATCCAAGTATCTATGGTAAAAAACTCAGCTTGTGGGTCATTTTATTTTGGAGATACACTCTGTGGAAAATAAGGTTTGTGGCTAGTCCTGAAACTAGTCTAAAATAGGTGTTTCGGGTAAAAATGTCATAAATTCTTCATAACAGATCCAAATTCAGTGAGACCAGTTGTTTTGGTTAGATTATATTCTTTAGTATTCTTTGTAATCATTTCAGATCTATTAAAAAAAAATCCATGCGGGGCACGCTCTACAAGGTCGCTCTCTAGAATAAGCCAGAATTCAGCAAGGTATGCCATTTTTTCTATAAATCCTTTTCTGAGAGGTTACAAGTAGTGAAACCTGGAAGAATTGCATAAAACACACTGAAGAACATTGTATATCATTTTTATATCTTATTCATTACAGGTACAAAGTTATGATTATTTCAACTTAGGGTTGTTGACTAATCCAAAACTAGTCATGGTTGAGACAAGCAGTTGATGCATTGGCACATACATGAGGTGTATAGTTGATGATGTTGGTACATATTGATGAGTTATTGTTTATGTGTAGTTGAAACATGATTTTTATATACTAGGTACATGGTTGGATGCACTTGTTTATGGTATAGTTTGATTACAGGTTGTTTGGCACAGGTTGGTGCATGGTTGATGCACTTATTTATGGTACAGATTGATATATGTTGAGGATTGTTGCTTCATCTCAGTTGGTTCTCAGGGTGTAAGATGAGTCTTGCATTATAGATCTCATGCTCTTGTAGAGTTGTACTCTATTTAGTTGCTTTTGAAAAACCCCAAGGATTGTAGTCCGTAATAAAAAAAAAATTGTACATACATCTTGTGTTCGTTGTGTTCCTTGTGGTGATGACTTGTTGATGATATGTTGCTGATATGTGTTGACATTTAACTGGTTATAAATGAAATAAATGAGTATTGATTTAATGGTGATTGTTAACTAAGGAGTTTTGGGAAAAAGATCCCTACACTGTTCACCCCCCCCCTCTCACTATAGTCGGTGTGTCCAACAATTAGCATCAGAGCGAGCCTTCACTACAAGCCTTAACAAGCTTGAAGGAGATCCATAGACACACAAATGGATGATGAAATACCAATCCTTGATGAGGAAAACTATTCTAATTGGAGAATAAAGATGAGAGTGTATTTGAAGACAATGGGAGAAACTATTTGGAAGGAAACCATTGGTGGATCAGTTCCGTTGAAGAAAAAGTCAAAGTTTGCAACTCAGTGGGAAGGAAATAAGAATGATGCATTGGTTCTCAATACCATTCTTAGTGGACTCTCAATCCCTATCAAATAAAGCATGGAACAATGCACTTCCTTCAAGGATCTATGGCTAAAGATAGAGGAGACATATCAAAGAAAGAAAGAGAAGGAAGATATTGAAGACCACTCCATCAAGATTATCAAAGGTAAAGAATCTCCAAAAACCCTTGATTGTATTATTTCTAAATGTGATCTTGAAAACATTTCAAGTGAATATAGCACAAAGGAAGATCCCAAAAGTATTTCAAATGAAGATATAGAATCTCCAAAGACTCTTGATTGCAATGATTCAAAATGTGATGATGTTGAATTTTTCTCAAGTGAAGAAGATGATCTA
>ML795621.1:161705-180728 GCA_009831015.1 Picea engelmannii
ACCCAAATTGAAGAAGCCAAAAGGGTAGAAGAACTTTTGAAGAATCAAATTAATGAAAAGGAAGAGTCATGTGATAAGTTAGAAGCTGAAATTGTTGATCTTAGAAAGAAAGTGGAGAAGTCAAATAAATTATTGAATAGCTCCAAAATCTTGGATGAGATCTTGGAAAGTCAAAGATCACCTTATGATAAATCAGGTCTTGGATACAAAGAAGAAGCTACACATGTTGAAGCAAGCACCTCAAAGAAGCATGAGGTAAGTCCATCAAAGAAGGAAGACAATGTTGCAAAGAAACCATCTACACAAGGCAGAGAAATTTTCAAAAGAACAAAGTAAGGAAGACATCAAGAAGCTATCTTTGGGACACCAAAGCAAAGGTGTAAGGTAGCTCAATAGGAGGATGCCCCCTCGAAGAGGCAAGTGAACATGAGAGGATCCCTTCCATAATAGGATCCATTGTACGGTGTTGCCCTACCTCAAGGGTTTCTATAATAAAGTTGTGGTTTTCTATATGGTTTCATATATCTTGTGTGGTGATTGTATTCAGATATCTTTGGATCTATTGTGATATTTGTATTCAGTATTGGTTGTTAACAAGTGGTATCAGAGCACTTTCCTTGGCAGACATTGTGGGAAAATATTTTTTATTTTTGCAAATTTCTTTTTTTGAGAAGAAAAAAGAGGGCCGTGACATTCCAGAAATTTTTGGTATATTTATATTCAAAATTTGCAGAAACAGGTTGTATATCTGAGTTCCTCTCATAAATACACCCAATTTGAAAAACAAAATCGTCCAAATCGGAGTCCGGAAGGTCAAGATATTGAAGTTTTAAAATCTGTAATTTTTCAGGGTTTTTTTTTTCCACGGACAGCGGCGTGATATTTTTTTATTTATTTATTTATATAGAAGTTGGAGGTATAATTTGCCCAAAAAAATTACATATCTGAGTTCCTCTCACAATTTCACCCAATTTCAAAAAAAAAATCAGCCGAAACGGAGTCCGGGAAGTGAAGTTATGAGCATTTTAAATTCAACAGTTTTTCCAGAAAAAAACCGCGATTTTCTGCCATAAGTTATTGTTTTATTTTTTGGATTTTTTCGTGATGGCTATGGGACCGAAGAGTTCATAGGGTGCTCAGATGGTATTTCCTCTCAAACCCTAAAAGAAATTCTTGAATCATTCAAAGCCCAATTGTTTCACACATTTGATGACAGATTTGATGCATTGGTACATGGCCTCACAGACGGCCTCAATGATAGTTTTCATAGTATTCAAGATTCATTGAATAACATGCAGGAGAGATTTCTTATGGAGAGCCTCATGGATGAATATAATCAAGAAATATATGCTTGGTATGATTTTGAGGTTGATTGTGATGATTGGTATATGGATAGTTGTCATTTATGGGATGACAACCACTTTCATATTTTATTTGATGACTCTAATCCACCTTCTATAGAGACCATCAATGTGACAAATCTAGATCCAATGATTATTACCAGTGTCTATCTTACATATTCTACAATTGTATTATTCCTTCCAGATTCTGCTACGACCATTTTCCACTATGTGGATGGATATTCTTATTTGGATCCACATGACAGGTGTCAGTCTTTGGAGCATCATTTTGAGTTGGTTATTGGGTTCCAAAATCTTCCACGGGGAGTTCACATGAGCACTTGGACATGGGACCCTGGCTTACAATGGTGGTTGGACTACATCAACATGGTGGCTTTCCTTTCTACATGGGACCTTGGTTCTCTAGTCTTCTTCAGCATTGTGGTCCACAATTATCCATGAGACCCTGGTATATGGTTGTACATCAAGTGTTGAGGACAACGCTTTCATAAGGGGGATGGAATGTAAGGTAGCTCAATAGGAGGATGCCCCCTCGAAGAGGCAAGTGAACATGAGAGGATCCCTTCCATAATAGGATCCATTGTACGGTGTTGCCCTACCTCAAGGGTTTCTATAATAAATTTGTGGTTTTCTATATGGTTTCATATATCTTGTGTGGTGATTGTATTCAGATATATTTGGATCTATTGTGATATTTTGTATTCAGTATTGGTTCTTAACAAAAGGTATGAAAGTATTTTTCACGGGCATTGTTATTCATGTAATGAATATGGTCACAAATATTTTGAATGTAGATCTTATGAAAGAAAATATAATGGAAGATTTCATAACACCACAAGGTGTTGGAGATGTGATCTAGTAGGACGCATTGTTGTTCACTGTAACACCATGAGATGCTACAACTGTAGTGGATTTGGCCACAAATCTCAGGAGTGTTGGAACACAAGAAGAAATTCCATGATGAGGACTTCACATAACATGTCTAGAAGAAGGAATGAAGTAAGGAAGGGAGACATATTTGAAAAGATGGATGCTCAGTGCTCAATTTCTGAGGAGCAAGGAAATTTATAGAAGTGGGTGAAGAAGACAGAGAAGCCATAACAGAATGAAAGACTGAAGGGAAGTTCAAAAATGTCATTTACTAAGGCATACACGGGTGATAGTGGTATCAGTCAAATACATACAAAAGATGATCTTGTATAGGTCACGTACATACGCGAGTTGTCTGTGCAGTAGTCCACATATATGTGGTGAAGCCTAAGGAAAAGGGTTATGCATAGGGATTGTAGTTTGATGTGATGGTATAACTCTGTGATGCAGGGTCTGACATGGTTTATTACAGGTTCTGACATTGTTTGCTGCAGGTTTTCATGATTCTATATTGGATTATGTAAGGTGATGATGTAAAATAAAATCTTGGGTGCATGGCACTAACCCATGAGTATGGATTGATGCATTTTTTGTTGAAGAACAATGTTGGTTATCACAATGAAGTTATGACACCTTGGTTATGTGATATATCTTGATGATGTACTGGAAGCTTACTTGTTGGAAAGCTTGATGCATGGATTTAGCATATGGATGGGCTACACATTGGGACATGTGGTTGGTGAGTTGATGAGGTGATCATGTTGTACATCATTGATGATTCATAGCTTGATCTATAATTGATACATGTTTGGTACACTCATAGATGGCATATGCTTGATGATAGTACACCATCGGTACTACTTGATCAACACAACAATTGGTATTTGTTTAAGATACATGATTGTGGCACTTGGTTCATGATGGAGACATATCATGAGTGATATGACACATGGTTGGCATATCGGTAGATGCACATGGTTGGCATATTGGTGGATTCACATGGTTGGCATATTGGTAGATGCACATGTTGGCATATTGATAGAGGCATATAATTGATACATTCCATGGATGATATATTTTGGCACATTGCATGATGTTGATGTACATAGGTGTTGGGCATGATGAGCACACATTTTTGTACAGGATGTGCTTGGTTTATATTTTGCTCATGATTATTTATTTCATTGTTGACATATCTTTTTCTTCATGATGCTTGGTATAGCATGATTTTGATGCATGAACAGATCCAAGGATAATTATATGGTAGCACATTGTTCATCTCATGGAGAATATAGGGGATACATACCCATAGGGGGAGTCATTCTTCTTCCCATGATTCTAGGAGGAGATATTTATCAGGTGCATACCTAGAAATAAGCCCTATATTTGAATAAAGAGCACAAAGGCATAATTATAGGAGGAGCGATAGTCACAGGGGGAGTATGTTCAATGTATCTTTAGCATTACATCAAAGTGATATCCCTTGTTCAAAAGGGGAGAGATTATTTAGAGGAAGATCAAAGGCACTCAGACAGGGGGAGTAGCCCCAAGGAAAGTTCAAGTAGGGGGAGCAACCCCAAGAGGAAAATGGCCCCTTGTCATTGATGTCAAAGGGGGAGAGATAGTCACATTGATGTGATTGATGATTATTGATTGGGAGAGATATTCACATTTGGGAGAGATAGTCACATTGACTATTGATGTACAACATGCCTTATCTAATCTCATCAAGGACAATACATATTACATTTGACATCAATCATCAATCAATCAATACTTTGGCATCAATCAATCAACTGACAACAATCAATCAAACCATTGTCATCAATAGTCACATTGACGTGATTGATGATAATTTATTGGGAGCGATATTCACATTTGGGAGAGATAGTCACATTGACTATTGATGTAGAGCATGCCTTATCTACATGTTGACATCAATAATTGGTAATTGGTGTTGACATCAATATTGTTAACTCCATCAATTGCAAAGGGGGATATTGTTGGATCATGTTGTCATTGATGACAATGGTTTGATTGATTGATTTCAAGTGATTGATTAATGCCAAAGGATTGATTGATTGATGATTTATGTCAAATGTAATATGTATTGTCCTTGATGAGATTAGATAGATGTCAAGTATATGATGCCTATGATGTCATGCATAGATGAATATGGTTCAATGTGGTTTATTTGATATATGATGCATAGTTAGATTGATCATTATAGTCTTATCATGGTTGATAAGGTGCACAAATGGATGAACTCAAAAGTGGTCCCCTTATGGTGAAAGCCCTCACGGGAAGACACTTTACGGTTGAGTTATCCTCGAAGAATGGTTGGAGAACCCATTCTTGAGTGTGGAATAATAAGATGAATATTAGTGAATTTGTCAGTGAAATTATCCTAGATGGATAGTTCTTGTCATTCCATATCCAGTGGTATGTAGAACGTCACATAACTCCTCACAGTTAGAGAGTTATGGCCATGAGAAGTTGGAGAACCTAGGTTTGGGTAATGGACCCAAGTTTTTTTGATGGATAATGACATGATTTTATGATATATTTGTAGGTAAGGAATATTCTATATGGATAATACATGTCATGCCATTTCTGGTGGTATGTGGAACGTCACATAACTCCTCACGTTTTGAGAGTTATGGCCTTACGAAGTTGGAGGACCCTCATATGTTGGATTGAAGCTCCAAAAGGTCAAAGAAGTCAAAGATCTTGCAAAGAAGAAATTATTATTTAAATGATAAAGTAAAGTGACAAAGTCAAGAAGGATTATTTAAATAATAAAGTGAAGTGACAAAATCAAAGAAGATTATTTAAATGATAAAGTGAGGTGACAAAGTCAAGGAGGAATATTTAAATGATAAAGTAATGGAGAAAATTCTAATTATGGAAAGTGGTTAACCCTAAAAATGAGGAAAATAGGTTAAGTGACCTATAAATGGGTTAAGTGACCCATAAATAGGTTAAGTGACCTAGAAATGGGTTAAGTGACCTAGAAATAGGTTAAGTGACCCAGAAGATGGAGAGTATAAATAAGAGTCAAGGATCTCTCATTTCATATCACACTTGAGAATATTTAATATATATAGGTGATTGAGGTAACCAAAGGATATCTAAGCCGAAGTTCATAGGGAAGGTGAAGAAAAGAGGGCCGAAATTCAAGGGAGGATAAATTCTTTTCATGATGTTTTCTAAGGTATGCTATTTACAGGTCATCTCACCATTTTCACAATAACGTTTTTTATATAATGATTCAGAATATGAGATTGATATTCCATTAAGGAAACATATCCAAGTATCTGTGGTAAAAAATTAATCTTGTGGGTCATTCTATTTTTGGAGATACACTCTGTGGAAAATAGGGTTTTTGGCTAGTCCTAAAACTAGTCTAAAATAAGTGTTTCGGGTAAAAACGTCATAACTTCTTCATAACAAATCTCAATTTAGTGAGACCAATTGTGTTGGTTACATTATAGTATGTATTATGTTCTATAACAATTTTTGATTGATGCAACAAATATTCCATGCGGGGAACGCTCTACAAGGTCGCTCTCTAGAATAAGCCAGAATTCAGCAAGGTATGCCATTTTTGTTATAACTCCTTTTCTGAGAGGTTCCAAGTAGTGAAACCTGGAGGAATTGCATAAAACACACTAAATAACATTTTTTATCAGTTTCATATCTTTATTCATTACAGGTACAAATTTATGATTATTTTAGGTTAGGGTTGTTGACTAATCCAAAACTAGTCATGGTTGAGACAAGAAGTTGATGAGTTGGAACATACATGAGGTGTATAGTTGATGATATTGGTACATATTAATGAGTCATTGTTGATGAGTAGTTGAAACATGATTGGTATATACTAGGTACATGTTTGGATGCACTTGTTTATGGTACAGGTTGATTATAGGTTGTTTGGCATAGGTTGGTGCATGGTTGATGAACTTGTTTATGGTACATATTGATATATGTTGAGGATTGTTACCTCTTCTCAGTTGGTGTTGAGGGTGTAAGTTGAGTCTTGCATTATAGATTTGGTGCTCTTGTAGATTTGTAATCTATTTAGTTGTTGTTGAAAAACCCCAAGGATTGTAGTCCGTAATAAAAAGAAAATTGTACATACATCTTGTGTTCTTTGTGTTCCTTGTGGTGATGAATTTTTGATGATATGTTGTTGATATATGTTGTTGATATGTGTTGACATTTATCTGGTTATAAATGAAATCAATGAGTAATGAGTTAATAATGATTGTTAACTAAGGATTTTTGGGAAAAAGAGCCCTACACTGTTCACCCCCCCACTCAGTGTAGTCGGTCTATCCAACATAGTGCAATGGTGTTGTTTATGGGGATGGGATTTCGTCGATGTTGATGATTTTTGGTGGCTATTGTCCACCTTCTTCCGCCTATCCTCATGATCTAGTATGAACTTTGATTTTTCTGGCAGGATGGCTCATTTCTGCCTACTTGGGTGGTTCCATGACGGTGAATGTCGATCGTTTATTGGGTTTAAATGGTCTCTGTGACCTCTGTGAACTCGCTCTGTGATTTTCGTTCTCTATTGCTCTATGTCTGTTCTTTTTTCATGAATAGATTGTTTTCTCCCAGGTTCGTGTGTTGTATGGGTTTTCCATGAATCTTGTCGATGACACTTCCTTCATTATGGGTTTTAATGCACCTTAATTACAGGTTCAATGCATCTCCAATGGTTTCATACTTTCCATTAATTTACCTTGTCGTCTCCAGTTGGTGCATTTAATGTGGCATCCCATCGGTCCTTACCGTCCTTTAATTCTGCCTAGTGTTGTCATGTCGTCCTTCTTTTGCCGACTTTGCAATTCCTGCTTTTTTCCCTTTGTATGTGATTGTTTTCCTTCTCCTCACCAAGTTTGTGTTTCTAAATTTGCGTGGTATTTCTACCTCTACCATACTATGCCCTCTTTGATTATTTCCTCTTGGTTCTTTTTTTTATTGTGAGCAGTGGATTGTCGACTGTCCTTGTACAACTTTAGTCGGCTCCCATTGGTCATCCCTCTAAGTTCTATGCCAGATAAATATCTTAACTGTACAACTCCTCCATCTATGATAGATTTTACTATATATGGTCCTAACCAATGCATTCTAAGCTTTCTCGGGTGCTGAAATGATTTGTTGTCATACATCAGTACTAGATCTCCTTCCTTGAACGTTTTCTTCTTGATGTGTCTATCATGCCAAGATTTATCTCTTGATTTCTGGACTTGTTGGTGGAATCCTGCTAAGATTCGGTCTTCCTCCATGGTCATTAATTGATTCAATCTCTCCTGTACTGCACCTCATTTTGTCATTTGTGTGATCGTTGCTATGCGCAAACTTGGGACTAAAAATTCTAATGGCACCACTACTTATTGGCCATAAACCAGTTTAAATGGTGTGGTCCCTATCAAATTTTTGCACGTAGTCCTGTATGCCCATAATACTGCTGGTATTTTAAGGTCCCAATCATCCCTGTTGTCATTACAGATCTTTGACAGCGCGTTCTCCAGGATTTTGTTAAATAATTCCACGGTGCCATTTGCCTGTGGGTGATATGGTGTGCTCTTCTGATGATGGACTTCAAACTCTTCAGTCATGGCACTAATGGTGTTGTTTATGAAGTGAGTTCCTCAATCACTCATCAAAACTCTTGGGCACCCAAATCTAGTGATTACTTGTTCGAATAGAAAATTCATTGTTGTTTCTGCACTGCAATCCTTCAGTGATGTGGCTTTCGCCCATCTTGTTAGGTATTCCATCTCGATGATAATGTTCCTTGATCCTTTTATTTTTGCTGGTGGGTTGATTGGTCCCATAAAATCTATTGCCCACTTATCAAAATCCTGGAGTTTTACCTATGGTCGTAATGGCATCTCGTCCTTTCTGTTGGGTTTTCCTACCCTTTGACAAACATCGCATGTTTGACAATACTCCTTCAAGTCTCTGTGGATTGTTGGACACCATTGTCTTGTGCGTAATACCTTATGCGTAGTAGATTTTCCTACATAATGTCTTCTTGCTATCCCCTCATGGGATTTTGCTAACACTCGTGGTCTTTCCTGCTCTAACACGTACCTTTGCAAGATGCTATCTGCGCCAATATTATATAGATGTCCTACAATCAGTTGATAGTCGACGACACAGACTACCAGGATTTTCTTTTGCGCAGTATTATACTCTTGTGGAACAGTACCTATGCTCAAGTACTGAATGATATTTGCAAAGTATTCATCAACGATATGAACTGAGAATAGTTGTGCATCTGGAAAGTTGTCTTCTAAATTTGTAGGTTCTTCTCCATTTGTGACCCTTGATAGGTGGTCAGGTCCTGTGTTTAACTTTCCTGTTTTGACGATGACCTCAAAGTCAAATTCTTGGAATAGTAGTAACCATCAATAGATTCTCCCCCCCAACACTGGCTTGTTGACTAGATATTTCAGGACTGAGTGATCTGTGAAAATCTTAAAGTGTTTCCCCAATAAGTAATGTCTGAACTTTTGCAGTGCATAGATGATAGCTAGCCCTTATCTTTATTTCGTGTTATAGTTATGTTCTGATTCTGATAGCTTCCGGATCACAAATGCTATCGGGTGGTCCAAGTCTCCTGCTCATGGCTATGCCAAGATATCTCCAAGTGTTATGGCAGATGCATCTACATGTACGTGGAATGTCTTCTCCCAATATGGGAAGACTAATATCGGCGTGGTGACCATATTTTCCTTTAGGGTATCCAGACCGTGTTGACACTCGTCATTCCAATGAAACTTTATATCCTTTCTTAGCAACTTTTCCATCAGTGCAGTGATTTGTGCATAACATTTAATGAACTTTCGATAGTATCCTATGTGTCCCAACATCGCTCTTAGTTGACAGACTGTTTTGGGTGGTGGTAGGTTAACAATGAATGCAATCTTTGAGGGATCTACCAGTAAGCCTTGTTTTCATACTATATGTACCAATAGTATCCTGAAAGGTGTTCTGAATATGCATTTATTTATATTAAGTGATATTTGACACTGTCTGCATATTTCCAAACTTAGCCGTAAGACTTATACATGGTCTTTCAACAAATTGTAGATTTTCCATCCATCAGGGTATACTTCGAGAAACTGATGGATGAATTCCTTAAACGCAACAATTACTAATCTGGAAACGATTGTTGGTGCATTCTTCAGTCCAAACAACATGACTGTGTAATGATATGATCCCCATTCTGTCACAAACGTGGTCTTGTATCTATCTTCTTATGCTATCTTGATATGATGATAGCCTGAGAATCCATCAGTGAATGAGTAGGCTTCATGTCCTCCTACGCTCTCTAACACTTCATTTGTGAAAGGCATAGGGAATGGCTCGTGTAGGCATGCATCGTTCAACTTCCGCAAGTCGACGCATATCCTAATCCCTCCTTGTTTCTTGTCCTGTACTACCATTGGGCTTATCCATTGTGATTCTTCGACCAGTTCTATGATGTCGACTTCTAGCATCCTGTCAATCTCATCTTTTACTTTATGCTTATATGTGGGGTTCAGTCTATATGGTCATTTTCTGATCGATCTTTCTTCTTTTCTGAGTCGTATCTTCATCTATCCTAGCTCTCCTTCTATACCCTTCATCTTTGTAAATGTTGTGGGGAACAAGTCATTGTATTCGCACAATAAATCTATTATGCTTTCCACTGTTTGTTCATCCCAGTAATCTCCAATGCTGGCCATTTTGGGATGCTCGACTGTCCCAATGTTGACTTTATTTACTTTAATTGGCATGGAAATGAATTATGATTCTATGGGTGGACCTTCCACATCTCTTTCTCCTTCTGCTTCTTCAATCTGAATATCACGCAGATCATTTTCATCTGGTGCTTCCTCTTATACATGGTAACATGACAACAGTTCCTTGACTGTCTTTTTATTCTGTTTTTTCTCTTCTGTGATAAGGTCTTTTTCTGGTTCTTTAATGAATATCACTCCTCTTATCTATTTAAGAGCTTCATCTATGTTGGGGTTCTCATGTTTGAATGAGAAAGTGACTGTAAAATTCTGTTGCAATATCATCCATTTCATAGTTCCTTTGTGCAATTCCTGGTCTATATACCAGTTTGCTGGTATGCCCTCTAGGGTGTGTATAAAATGATGAGGCCATTCCTATGGAGGTGTCATTTTCCATAGTGTTCTACACTCCTCCAAGTGCTCCGCTGGTGCTCTTTGTCCATCCTACTTTTGTTGTTTGTTGGTTTTTTGTTCTGTGTCGAATCTTATGCGCAGTAACTGCTTACATTGGTACCAGTCTATGATTGTCTCTTTGTGTGTGCCCCACCATATTGCAGGTGTGGCCTTGAGTGCTATATAAAGTGATAACAGTCTCTGGTTCTATAAGACTTCATCTTCATACTATGCTAAGAATGTTTCCAAATTGTTTACTCCGTGGAAATTGGGTGGTTCTCTGATTTCTGTGCCTACCCATCTTATGGCGCAATCTATTCTTGCACATCTCCTCATGGACACTTCGTGTAGCCTTTGTTTCCAGTTCTTTAACCTGTATCTGAATCTATTTCACAGGAAGTGATGCACTGCCAACTAAGTATCTCGTTTGCAGTTGGGTTGACATAATTCTCATCGTGCGCAGTTGTTTTGTACAACTAGTCGATTTCCTCTAAGTCCAAACAAGTAGGTTCTACAAACCTCTCTCCTTTTGATGGGTCCAATGACATGATGACCCTATATTCTCCTGAATCAAAGGTCATTTTCTTGGTCTTCAAGTTGATTATGGGTTGATTATCAAACACCCAATCTAGATCAAGCAATCTTGGATAAGGTGTTGTGTCATCCACTATTTCAATGACCACAAAATCTGGTTTAGTGCGCACTCCATCTAGGTCTATTATCACTCCTTTCAGCCTACCTATTGGGAGGACTCTGTGTTGGTTTACCAATTTCAGTTGAACAGGTGAATATCCTAGGGTGGACTCTCCCATGCATTGCCATGTCTTCTTTGGTAGTACATTAACTTTAGATCCTAGATCTAGTATAATGTCTCCCATATTGAAATCTCCAATGTTGGCATTCAGTCTAAATTCCCTACTTGTTCTTCTTCTTGTGTTTAGGTGATTGACTGTATTTGGTTCTAGTTTTCCTTCCATTTCGATGTTACATTTTTCTAGTATGTTTTGCAATATTTTCATAGATGATGGATCACTTAATACCTTTACACATGATTGCCAAAAACCTTTGATTATACTTACTTGTCCCATAGAATGTATTCTGCTAGTATGATCCAATAACGGAGGCATTTCGTATTTGGGTGCTTCCTTGCTTTGTTGCACAGTTGAAGTTGTCGCAATATCTCCCTTCTCAAATTCTTGTCGGACTTGCTTAAATATCTCCTTTTCCTTCTGCGTGTTGAACTGCTTCCTTGGTTCAGCGCTATTTTTCACCCATTGATTTTGTGTTGGTTCTTGTCGAATCGTGTCGTCCCCTATTTTATCTCCTCCACGAGTAACCATATTGATGTTTCATCCTTCACCCATTGCTTCAACGGAAATCCACTGAACATTCTGGTTGTTATGGTTCCTCTTTTCCTGGATATTTACTAGGAGTGTCGGACATTCTTCTGTATCGTGGTCCGATGCACAACAATACATACAAGTTGTTGGTGGAAGTGGGCATTCCCTTGCATAATGTCTCGGTTGCTTAAAATTGTGACACACTACTGGTCCTATACCTTGTCCGAAACCTCCTCTTTCTCTTCCTCCACCTCTATAGCCTGCTCTATCTCCTCGTGGCGCGTTATATTGAGGTGTTTGATTATACTACGCGAGATTGTACTGAGGTTGTGCTGCATTGTACTGTAGCTGCGTGTTATTGTATGGTTTCTGCGCAGTATTATGATTCTTTTTGCAGTGTTGTATGGAGCTAGAGCTGGGTTAAACTGTGGTGCGATTTTCCCTGTCATCATTTCTTCCTGCACTCTATATGCGTCTTATGTCCTTTCTCGCATCAACTCCATAGTTCTACAATCTTTGTCATCGTGGCCCATTGACTTGCAAACGGTGCATTATGAATTATTTAGGGTTGTCTAGTATTTCTGCATCATCGGGCAGTGATAGGGGTCATGCCCTAGTTTCTTGCAATAACGGAGGCATTTTGTATGCGGGTGCTTCCTTTCTTTGTTGCACAGTTGAAGTCGTCGCAATATCTTCCTTCTGAAATTCTTGTCGGGCTTGCTTAAATATCTCCTTTTCCTTCTGTGCGTCGAACTGCTTCCTTGGTTCGACGTTCTTTTACACCCATTGATTTTGTGTTGGTTCTTGTTGAATAGTTTCGTCCCCTGTTTTAGCTCCTCCGCGAGTAACTATATTGATGTTTCATCCTTCATCCCTTGCTTCAACGGAAATCCACTGAACATTCCAGTTGTTCTGGTTCCTCTTTTCCTGGATCTTTATTAGGAGTGTCGGACATTCTTTTGTATCGTGGTCCGATGCACGACAATACATAAAAGTTTTTGGTGGAAGTGGACATTCCCTTGCATAATGTCTCAGTTGCTGACAATTGTGATACACCACTTGTCCTCTACCTCGTCTGAAACCTTTTCTTTCTCTCCCTCCACCTCTGTAGCCTGCTTTATCTCCTCATGGCGCGCTATATTGAGGTGCCTGATTATACTACACAGGATTGTACTGAGGTTGTACTGCATTGTACTGTGGTTGTGTGTTATTGTATGGTTATTGCACAGTGTTGTATGGAGTTGGAGATGTGTTAAAATGTGGTGTGGTTTTCCCTGTCATCATTTCTTCCTACAATCTATATGATGTCCTTTCTCGCATCAACTCCATAGTTCTACAATCTTTGTCATCATGGCCCACTGACTTGCAAAAGGTGCAATATGAATTCTTTGGGACTGTCTGGTATTTCTGCATCATCGGGCAGTGATAGGGGTCATGACTTGATTTATTACAGACTTCACACCATGGTCCTCC
Source organism: Picea engelmannii (assembly GCA_009831015.1). Taxonomy (NCBI): domain Eukaryota; kingdom Viridiplantae; phylum Streptophyta; class Pinopsida; order Pinales; family Pinaceae; genus Picea; species Picea engelmannii. The sequence goes on from ML795621.1 coordinate 174,948, forward strand.
TGTGAGTAACGGGTTTGGCATTCCTATTGTAATATATTGTGCGAATGTTGGACATTCGTTCTTGTGGTGTCCTTTCGTCCTATAGGTGGTACACCAAACAACTTCTCGTTTGTATTTGTTCTTATTATGGTTTAGTTGAAACGTTAAATTCTTCAAGTCCTCCTTCAGTTCTTCAATAGTTGGGTCCGTTTGCTGGTACTGGTTTTCTTCCAGTTGCAAGGCTACCTGCAAAGCCTTTGCCTGTGTTTTGAATTCTTGTTGTCGCAATGGGTATTTTAAGTGTGGGAGTAGTGAATTGAAAAACAAATGCCTATGTTTCATCTCGGTCATGAGATATTTTAACTTTCCTTTTAGTCGCTTGAATCACTGATCAATATCCCATACAAACTCTCATGGTTTCTGTCTTATTTCGATCATCTCATTCATGTACTGATCTTCTGAGCTCAGCTTCTGGAACTCATTTATTAGTAACTTCTTAATGTCTTCCAGCATGCTTGTCGTCCCAGGGGAACTATTTGCATCCAAACTCATGTACTAGTATAGTGCACGGTCTCTTAGCGTAATCACTAACAGCACAAGTTTAGTATCTTCATCAGTGATATGTTTTTCTTCCCAGATCTTTGTATAAATAAACAAGTTTTTCGCAGGGTCTTCTGCTGCTTCTCCTCGAAATTATGGTAACCGGATGGTGGGATCGTCTCCTGCCATTCTGAATGTTGAACTACTACCTCTGTGTGGTGTAGATAATTGACTAGTGCTGCCTGAACTGGCTCCTCCAGTTGTTGTTCCTTGTGTAGATTTAATTCCTAGTTTTTGACCACTTATGAACTTCGGTTGTCGAAATTGTGGTGTTCTCTTTGGTGTATTAGTTGCTCATGGGTTTATGGGTTCCACACTCACATTGATATGGATAGGATTGTTTCCTTCTCTTCCCGTTCTTGGACCTCTCTTCTTCCTCTCATACGTTGCGTGCAAGATTTTCTCAATCCACTCCACATCCCAAAGATCCTCTACCTCTTCCTTATCACTCGCCAAGCCTTCCCTCATGGCTATGGATCTCTTATTGGTATTCACTTTGTATTGGTAGGGTACTCCGCTATGCGTCTTTCCAGCTGTTGACATGATTTTCTTTATCTGGTCATCGTCCATCATGATTAGGTCCAAGGGTTTTTCCTGCTCGCCCTTATCCTTTCCTCCTTCCATTCCTCCTCTTCCTGTCAGTGCTTCCCCCCTTCCCCCATGCATGCAGGGAATTTTAGCTATCTGACTCCATTGTCATTACACCTTTATTATAAAGTAGTATCTTAATCAAAGTATACAAGGACCAGATGTACCTTCTTCGGGGTCCACGTAGAAACTCTTGCTCTGCTATGCTAAACAACTTCGCTGCGTCGACTGCAAACTCTGCTATAAACCCTTCCACAATACTGTCAAGACATAAATCTAGTGTGCGGGTGAATTTTTTTTTCACTTGATGAAGCTGCTCAATCTGTACTGGGTTCCACTCTAGCTGTCGACTCTGGTTCGTTGTGTCGTTATCCTTCAACCTTAGTATCCACTCCTGTAATATATATGGAAAATCACAGAAAAAAGACTTCATGTAAATCAGTAAACACGTATTTCTCAAGTATTTGCGAGGTGTTAGTCTAGGGTTTCTATTGTCTTTCTATGCAAACTCTAGCTCCTTAGTTCTTAGCCAAGTTTCAATCTCTGCTTTTGTGGGATTCCACAGTCTCAACATTCCCTTCTAATAGCTCATTGGTCTCTTCCCTAACCTTTTCTTGATCTTCTTCCGAAAAATCTTCGACTTATCTCCTCGACTCAATCCTCTCCTATTCCTACCAACGAAAACAAAACCATTTGTTGGTTTAACTTATTCTTATAATCTGACTAAGTTTATTCACCTAGGGTTCATGTTTGTTCGGGTTTCCAACAAATCCTCTAAAACTATCGACCCTCCTGGTAAACCAAAAGGCAATGCAACACATAGAATGCGCTACGCAGTCTCACCCGAGATAGATTTAATGGGTGGTTGTAAGACTCAGGTGTTTACAACCTAGGACTAAGTGTGAGATAAGCGAGCTAAATATTGAACCATTATTATGACTTGTAAACACAACATACTGTTATTCACGACTTATGCAACAAATTCATAGGCTTATTCCCTCAATATCGCAAAAGCACTTAACCGAGCATTATAATAACTCATTCATTCAACATAATAATAAATTCTGAAAACAATAAAGAGATGCACACATTCATCACATGACACATATGTTACCATGGCTCACCCCCTTTTGTGGATACGTCCACAAAGATTTGGCTCTCAGCTCTTTTATTATATGATTTTCGCATGTACAGCGTCGCGCGCTTACAACTCTTCTTAGTCGGGTGAGATCTTATATGAGGCAGACTAGATCACACCAGGATCCATAGCCTGGGATGTAACCCTCAATATATACCCTCCCTCATCCTCTCTAGCTCAACAACTTATACAAAATAGGTATTTCAGCAAAACATTACATATCACATCAATTCATGCGTAACTAGAATAACATAATCATAATCCGTAGCCAATCCCTTATGATACCTAAGTATATATATTTATACATTTTGGGCTCTTCAGTCGTTTACAATACCTTACCAAAACCCTAACCCTACCTTCGTTAGGTCTTCCTCCCACGCGTGTGTGTTGTTCTTCCTTCCAATTGTTGCTTTCCTTGCATGCGCACATGTTGTGTTTCCTTCCAGTTGTCGCTTTGCTCGTGCATGATTTATTTCCCAAAAACACCATGATTTTCCACTTTGTCCTTTTTCCTACCTCCAACAGCATACCTGCAAACCTTCCTTAACTTTAACAACAAGAGACTAGCATTTTCATCAAACTTTTCTTTAGTCTCACATGACTAGTTTTGGATTAGTCAACAACCCTAACTTGAAATAATCATAACTCTATACCTGTAATGAATAAAGATCTGAAAATAGTACACAATGTTCTTCAGTGTGTTTTATGCAATTCCTCCATGTGTCACTACTTGGAACCTCTTAGAAAATGAGTTATAGAAAAAGTGGCATACCTTGCTGAATTATGGATTATTCTAGAGAGTGACCTTGTAGAGTGTTCCCCGCATGGAATATTTGTTAAATGGATATGAAAATATTACACCAAATACCACAGACTGTACTCTAACCAACACATTTGGTCTTACTGAATTTGGATCTGTTATGAAGAAGTTATGATGTTTTTACATGAAACACATGTTTTAGACTAGTTTCATGACTAGCCACAAACCCTATTTTCCATGGAGTGTAAATCCAAAAATACAACGACACACAAGATTAATTTTTTACCACAAATACTTGGATATGTTTCCTCAATGGACTATCAATTACACAGTCTGAATCATTCTAGAAAAAAAAGTTATTGCAAAATGGTGCGATGACCTGTAAATAACATACCTTAGAAAGCATCATCAAAAGAATTTATCCTCCCTTGAATTCCGACCTTCTTTTCTTCACCTTCCCTCTGAAATTTGGCTTAGATATCCTTTGGTTACCTCAATAACCTATAGATATTCAATATGCTCGAGTGTGATGTAAAATGAGAGAGCCTTGCCTATTATTTATACTCTCCATCTTCTAGGTCACTTAACCTATTTCTAGGTCACTTAACCCATCTATAGGTCACTTAACTTATTTTTCCCATTTTTAGGGTTAACCACTTTCCATAATTAGAAAGTTCTCCATTGATTTATCATTTAAATATTCCTCCTTGACTTTGTCACCTCACTTTATCATTTAAATAATCTTCTTTGATTTTGTTAGTTCACTTTATTATTTAAATAATCCTTCTTGAGTTTGTCACTTTACTTGATCATTTAAATAATAATTTCTTCTTTGCAAGATCTTTGACTTATTTGACCTTTTGGGGCTTCAAGCCAACATATGAGGGTCCTCCAACTTCGTAGGGCCATAACTCTCAAACCGTGAGGAGTTATGTGATGTTCCACATACCACCATAAATGGCATGACATGTACTATCCATCTAGAATAGTCTTGCCTTCAAATATATCAAAACACATACCATTATCCATCAAATAGACTTGGGTCCATTACCCAAACCTGGGTTCTCCAACTTCTCATGGCCATAACTCTCTAACCCTGAGGAGTTATGTGACGTTCCACATACCACCAAAAATGGAATGACATGTACTATCCATCTAGAATAGACTTACCTTCAAATATATTAAATCTCATACCATTATACATGAAACAACCTTGGGTCCATTACCCAAACCTTTGTGCTACCGGAATTAGCTATTGGACTTTCTCCAAGGGTTGACATCAATCACTAAGGGTTTCCATCAATCTACAATATCACTCTCCAATAGTTGACATCAATGATAACCAACAATCCATACCAACAAAGGGGTGGGTGTGTGACCGGCTGCTATCTGGCCATTCTCCGCTATTTATCCTCTCCTAGCAAGAACACACGTTCTATCAGATATCGCTATTAATCAAAGGTAGTCAGAAAGAAACAATTGAATGTTGGGCCCTTGCTCCTCTCCTGGCAAAGAATGAATGCTTGAGATAGGAAGTAGGAGATATCGCTCAAAGCTTCTTCTGCCAGCACATCCCTGCTGGAGAAACTGTATCCGTCCCTGTAATAGTATTGGTATATGGGGAAGGTAGTGCATAACAAACTGGTAAGCTGTAATTATATACTATATTAGGAATATGAGACTGTCTTAGCATTAGTATTAGGGAGCCATTAACCTAAGCCAATTTTCTGTCATTCCTTTCATAAGTTTTCCTGAAAAGTACCAACACTTCAGTTATTTTTCCATCTGCGCAGACTCGCAGACTCACGAATTCATAATTTTTTTCTTCATAATTCCATTCGAAGAGTCTCAACACTTATCCACTTTTCCATCTACACAGACTCATGGACACGCGGGAAATTAATTATGTACCTCTCCTCCATAAATTTCTCTGAGAAGTATCAACACTTAGATTATTTTGTGAGTTTGTTGGGCTCATGGGTTGGCGGAATCGTAGACCCATTCATCTCACCTTCCCAACCCTTAAAATCGACAAGGATCCCCGCCCTATTACCTTGACCAATTATAGGCCTCGACGTGGCTTCCTCATACACGAAGGCTCGTGACATCTGCATAGCGTTAACATGATGTACTCCCTCCTCTCGCCAACATCTAAGGGATTCCATGAAAATCAATGATCGAGATCACCTCCCAGCTGTACTCTGACCAACGATCGAGATATTTCAAACTTTTGGTCCAATGTCCAAGGCTAAAATGGTGGTCTAATACATAGTTCACCCAAGGTCCTGTGTTATGGCTCATCAGCCAAATACATGTTTCCATATACATGTTGACACCTATCAAATTTTGGACACGTTGGTGTTCTAGGTCAGCATGGTACATCATGCTGACGTTACCGCTCACCCAAATATTGCTTAAACGAGACCAGAAAGAAATGTGAAAGAGGTTAATTATGGATTAATCCCTGATTAACGATCCATAATAACTTGGTTACATTCTCTACAGGCATGGTAACCTGCTCTGATAAACGGTCTGGATCTATTCTCTCCGTTGATCCAACGATTATGATTCCTTCGAGCTCAAAACATGGTTTTTCATCTGATTCAGGACTTAGACAATTCAAGGATTTTTCTTTGGGGTCTTTCCCTTACATTCAACTATTAACTTATGATCCTAGTTTCCATTCACGGATTTTTCATCGCAATGATATATATAT
>ML795621.1:189967-210889 GCA_009831015.1 Picea engelmannii
TGCTACCCTCAAAGCGCGTTCATGACGGCGATTGAGGTGATGGGCGCTTGGAAAGTTTCTTGGTTGCTTTTCATGTGGACAATTTCACAGCAACTGTTCAGCAGCTGCATCAGCAACCTGTCCTTTGACGTTATGCGAGGGAGGTGGTAGTCATTTAGTCAGTGAAACCAGAGTTTGTAATGATGTTTTTATGCTGAAACCACAGTTTGAAATTACATTTTTTTACATCAAATGATCTAGAAAACAAGACTAACATTGGTAAATCGTTGGGACATAGTAGAAGTACGAGCGGATACTAGAATATGGACTACAAGTTTGACACGATAATATGTTGAATGCCTAACAGGGATAACCATGCATAGAAATAAACTTTCACCTGCTCCCGTTGACCGCACTCGTATCGAAGTGAATGTATCTGCCAAAAGATGGATGTGTGAAAAGACGCTGCGAGTGGGCAGGACTGGGAAGGAGGTGCTGTGTGATATGAGTTTCCTGCTTGTTTTTCGACCGACCTACTGCAAAGTTGGCACAACCAATACACCTTTCGAGAGAAAATGGACCTCAGGCATGGATTTATATACACATTAAACTCTTCACCAATCACACATAAACACAGACTCCCGCGGGCCCAGCCCTCGCTCTCCATCATAATCATATTTCAACCCAAATCGGAAAATTCAATTCACCCTAAGCCTTATCCAAAAGAAAACCATGGCCTGTGGCAAGCAATGTCCAGCCCTGCTGCAGAGTCTTTAAGACTTTAAAGATGGGATGATCGTGCAACACCGTGCTTCCATATGTTACCCTCTCACTTCCATGCATCCATCCAACTTCGTATCCATGCTCCAACTCTTGTCGATCCTCTCGAACAATGATCAAATTTGAAGAGTGAGTTTTAATTTTGGCATGAAGAGTAAATACTAGTGTAACCTTTCTACAATGAAAAGTTTCTAGAAAATTTATATTTTAATTGACTAATAAATTAAGTACACACTTCATAAAAATAATATGTTAAATAAAATATTAACTTTCCAATCAAATTTATCTCTAATAGAAAAATCAATAAATCTTAAATTATCTCTAATAGAAAAATCAATAAATTCAAAATTATTAGTATCTTAAAATTATTAGTATTAAAATTAGATGGCTATCTCTCTCCAAAATAACTTTATAGATGATTCTAAAAAAATAACAGAAATAATGCAGCAAACTCATTGTTAAGATTCATAACTTTGGAGGAAAAATTATTTTCTAAATTTAACAGCCCCATTATATGATTCTACATTTGTTATTTTATAATGAGTCTAAATTTTTTATTAAAAAAATAAGATAGTAGTGTGGATTGAACACAGCATGGGGAAAATATAACCATCAATTTTTTTAAATAAAAAAATTCATGGCAATAAAACCTCTTATAATACAACAAACTTCAACCAAAATAAATAACTTCTCCTTGTAAGTACAAAGGTCGTTCTACAAGGTATCCCAAGGGCTCCTTGAGGTCACTATGAGTTCTAGCGGAGGGGAAAGAGGGGTTCACTATGCACCTGCTACCTGTCTACGGTCAACTGTTCAAATCATATGAAGTGATGAGGTGTAATGACACTTGGAAGAACCAGGGTTTCAATAAAGTTGCAGTCCACTTACAAGAGGGGTTGTTCAAAAAACCTATTCCCACCGCATTGCTAAATCCAGAACCAGGGTTTCAATAAAGCTGCAGTCCAGTTACAAGAAGGGTCGTTCAGAAAACCTATTCCCACCCCATTGCTAAATCCAAGAAGGCATAGCATTCATCCCAATAGCATTCATCCCCGTCCAGAAAACCTATTCCCACCCCATTGCTAAATCCAAGAAATCATAGCATTCATCTCAATAGCATTCATTCCCAAAACAGACAAATACTCGGATGGTCCAATACATGACCCTCGCAGAATTAACCTAAAGAAGACCTATAAGATAAATCCATCGCAACCTAAATATCCACAATTTATCGCAAAAATTGAGGTGGGTATTCAATCAAAACCTAGTTAATGCTCACCCAACCCTAATTTCCAGGTTCCACCATGCAATCCATAATTCGAAAATCAAAATTCAAGCAAACAAGAAAACAAAAGAATAGAACGTCGAGGTGCGAATAACACATGCGAACAATGTTGGGCTAAGACAAAGGGGAAAACAACAAATAATCTTCATTAGAATCATTTTTCAGTGAAACAACTACTCTTACCCACTTGCAATCGAGACCGGATTGGTTCCCCAAGTGAATCATTACACTCACTTCACTCCAATTCTTCACTGCCAGCTAGTTGAAGCTTCACAAAAATGAAATGGAGCACTCGAAGTAACATGAACACAAACAAAATACTCAAAATGAAATTGTGAAATTGGTGTTTATAAATAATGGGTTTTCGTTGAGGCGAATGATTTGTGGAGAAAGAGAGAGACCAAGACATTGAAATAATTGGCCTCTACCTAGATTGGGATTATGTGAAAATGATAATGCATGAATCTAGTTCACCCTCTTGTGGTATCGAAAGGCATCTACCTAGATTGGGATTATGTGAAAATGATAATCCATGAATCTGGTCCACTATGTCGCAGTATCAAAATGTTATGCAGCGGAAGGAAAACATTTATGTCCACCATCCCCATTTATATTTATTAAATGCGAAACTGTGTGATAATCGTGAAACTAGAAGATGTGGTACTTATCAGGTGAAGGCGGACTGTGCAGCTGTAGGCAGAGAGGCAGTGATGGTGGCAAGGTTCATGGACTCACCAAATTACCACAGAAACCCAAAATATCATGATGGGCATTTTAAAAATTTATCCCTTCATATGAAATTTTTTATTTTGTTTTGCATTTCCCAATAAAGTGGCAAAAACAAAAACTAGCATTTTTTTTTTACGACCAAATATTTGATTATACTTCTGGGACGTGCTAGAAGGGCTTTGATGGCCGTGACATGTTCAATTTTGAACCCTGCTTCCGAACCTTTTTTGACTCCCACCGATTCTCCTGTGGCTAATGGTGTAACACAAAATGCGGTGAACAGTCAATGCCATGAGCATCCATTTCGAATGTCGTGAATGCCCCTCAGTGCCCATTTTCAAATTTGAAATGAGTTGAATGGAGGCGCTATACATTAGTCCCTCCATGCCCCATTTTTGAATTTGAAATGCGTTGGGATTTTTCCTTGGGACGACCTATGGGATTCACACCGGCTATTTCTTCAACTCAAAAACTGTGCAGATGAATAACAAGCCTCAATATCCAGGAAAGTATGAGAGAATACAATAATATAAGATTACAGACAAGTGGATGGTCAGGATCACTATTTTGGCCAATAAACTCATGCAAAGGCTAGAAGCATCAACGAATCAATCCTGACAGTCGTCAAGAATATCAATTCCATGTTCTCAGAATTCCAGATGGAGCTCAGCGATCTCCTGCGACGTCTCTGCAATTCACAAGAGGCAGGCATAAATTTTGTTTGTGAAGTTGTTGGAGTCAATGAAGGAATGTCTTGATAAAAGTGTGATTGAGGGGGACTTCAAGAAGTTCGAGGATGACCAGGGATGACCGAGGATGCACTACATGACTCAAATGCTAGAGATGTTTGTTGCAACACCAGTTCCATGGGTGGGTGTAAAGTTCCAAAGATGCTGGAGAAGGCCAATGGCGTTGGTTTCCCAAATTCTTATTCCCTCCACTATTTTTGAGCTTGTTGCAGATGCTCATGGACTAGATCACTGAAACAAGGTTCCTTGGGTGGGTGTAAAGTTCTAGAGATGCTAGAAAAGGCCAAGGGAGTTGCTTTCCCAACTTCTTATTGTTGGAAACATGCCAACGAATTTCCTCATGCGATCACATGCACATGCACATGCATATGCATGCAATCTATTTGCAATCTATTTATGAACTATTCGTGTAACTATGTGATCTATTCATGATCAGTCTGTGTAACTGAATGATATATGTTATATATACGAGCATACCCATAGAGGTGTTGGTAGGTTTATAGTTGGGAGTGAGCTTGTCATTGATGGCAAGAGCAACGATGGAAAGAACATCGATGGAAAAGATCAACACGATCAACAGAGCAACGATAATGGCAGAGGAGGAGAAACAATGATCGTTGGATCACTATCCCGAATTCTTGATGACCATTAGATCTGAATTCCGATAGGAGGAGCGCGTAGAGGGAGAACATATCTCGAGCATTAGATCCGAGCGCGGGGTCCGATCGTTGTTGGATCCACGAGAACCTGCACGCTCTTTAAAGTGCAAGGAAAAGCAGACTTACAAAATCCCGAAAGCAGGTGGACCATCCATTATCAAAGAGGACACATGGTGAAAGATCAGAGCACGTCAAAGACTCTATTTCGAAGTTTCACAGATCAGGAAATCCAAAGGAAGGAGGTGCTCAAACCCCTCAAACTCGCGATATGCGAGATCGCAAAATGATCCTGGTCATTGAAGCCATAGGACACATGGCGAGCGATTGGCATTTCGCTGACTGAAAGGTCAAAGGCACGAGGTGCTTTATCCTTCCAACTCGTGAAATGTGAAATCACGATATGATCTGAGCTGTTGGATCAAGGATGAATCTGGGCCATCAGATCCAGGAGGTAGTTCATGACAGACCATGTCAGAAAGGACAGGTGGCAGTCTACGTCAGCAAGGACATGTGGCGCAATATTGCAAGGACAAGTGTCAAGTTGATTCAGCATCTTTGGCCACTAGAATTCTCAAATCTGAGTGACACATGGTAGCCACTCGGCTCATGACACGTCATATAGTGATGCAATAATGACGTCACTCGGGAATTCTGACTTCAGGAGTTTTAGCTTCATCACTCCCCCAAAATCCTTAAGGCTGAAGTCCCGGGGAGGAGGATAGTCATTGGATCAACGAGAAATCTTGACCGTTGATCTTCTTCTAGAGCCTCAGCAGTCGTCAAGCGAGATGTGACAGGGGAAGGAGAGAGGCTGGGTGGAAGATACATGTCAGAAGGAGGCGAAGGTGGAAAACAAAGGAGGACGAGGTAAGAGGTTTAGGAGGGGCCCATACAAAACCGCCTCATTCCAGACCCACCCCCTTTATTAAAGATAGAATGGCAAGGGGGGTCCAGAATCGAATCTCAACTGCACATCTAAGTTCTTTGATCTCAACCGCTCAGACTTGCGTCTCCAATTCCTTACCACCCCCCCCCTTCATTAAAGGCAGTATGGCAAGGGGGGTCCAGAATCGAATCTCAACCGCAGATCTAGACACGCAAATCCTGGCTGCCCGAATCAGCCTGCTTCTTAGTGGAATGTCTCATCACAGGAATCCCGAAACGCAAGATCACGATGAGATCTGGACCGTCAGATCATTGGAGATCTCGACCGTTGATCAGGCTCGATGAAGTTCATAAGTTTGTGAAATGAAAAATGCCATTTGGTGTAGGTTGTGGTCATCGCCAGTGGTTACAAGAAGGGAAGGAGCCAATCCAGCTAAGCTCCTTTTTGGGGTTTTGGATATCGCGACATGGAGATTCGAGATGACTCTTCACAGAATTCCCGAAACGCGATTTGTGAAATACAGTTTCGGACCTGGCCCCTCGTCACTGCCGGTGGGCACGCAAAGGAAGGAGCTAGCATAGCTATTCTCCATTTTGGGGTTTTCAATATGAGGAGTCAAGGAGACTCACGAGAGAAAACCCAAAATTCCTTGTTGATTAGGCCTATGGTCATAGCCAAGGTCACATTGTCAAAGGTTTAAGGGAGGAGCTAGCATGCAGCTTAGCTCCATTTCAGAGATCATGACTTGGAGAGTCAAGATGCCTCATCTCCAGATCCCCAAAACGCAAGTCACGAAAGCACCTTATGTATAGGCATTTGGTCATCGCCATAGGTCACCTGAAAGGAAGGGGCTTAGCCAGAAGAGTTAGTGCCCACTATGTAGTTTTTCTCAGAAAGGGAAAAGGCGCCAAAGGCATAAAGCTGTAGAGGTTCGCACTGTAATGGCTAGAAACCACTGATGGTTTATGCCAGAGAACTCTGAGATACTTCTGGGTGATTTCCAAAGGAGCTGTAGGCTGACTACCAGAGGAGATGAAGAGTCTCGAGGTAACGTCCAATGATTATGAAAAGATTCAGTAATGACAAAGAAGACAAAGAGTCTCAACTGCTAGAGAGGCTAAGGAATCTCAGCATAATTCCTAGTGATGATGAACACATGGGGATAACCATCAAAGAAGCTGAAGAATTACGATGATGATCAGGTAGAGTACTTGACACGAGGAGCAGATGCAAAATAGAGAGAGGGTGTTGATGCTCGAGGGAGCGAAGCTGTGGTAAGGTGGAGTGGCAGTGAACATCCCGAAAGGGAGAATAGTGGCGCGATGAACAACATGCAGAAGCATTGCGCATAGATCATGCAGAAGATGCACAGAGTGCATAAAAACGTAGCACAGACAAGAGATAGTCGTTGTTGTTGTGGAGTGTGATGCATGCATGTAGAAACATGATGTGTAGGAGCTAAAGTATAGAGGGAAGGAAGAACAGAGATGCATATTGGAAGAAGAAGAGAAAGTTGAGGTGGTGATGCAGAGACAGAGCAAAAGATCATAAATCTCAAGAGGATACAAGTAGGAAGACATTGATGCAGGCAGAGTAGGGTAGTGTAACCAAACAATGATGAGACTGGTAAGCCATTGATGAAAATTATATCACTATAATAAGTTTCAGTAGAAAATATTTATAATCAGGGTGGTAGGGAGGTGCTTGGGAGGATTGTTGTCCTCAAAGGTTCAAGTGGGTGCCTGAACACAGGGAGTTGTAGCTTCCATCTGGCTGCAGCCAGAGAAACCAGGGTGGTAGGGTGGTGCAAGGGAGAACAAGTGTTCTCTTTTAGACAAGTTGGAGCCTATGTTACTGGAAGTTGATGCTTCCATCTAGTTGGTGTTGGAACACTCAGGGAGTTGGTGCTTCCTTCTAGTGGGTGCTAGAGAAACCAAGGAGTTGGTGCTAGAGAAAACAAAGAATTGGTGATCTCAGCAAGTTGCATCTTGCAAAATAGAGGTTGTAGCCTCACAATGAGTTGGAGCTCATATGTATGATAATATATAGAATGTAAAGATTACTTATCATATAAAGAAGAAGAGGTTTTTACCCTTTTTGGATTTCCTCAAGAAAAGATTTGTCTCTGTGTATTTCATATGAGAGACTGATGTTGAATGTTCTATTTCTTACCTCCCTGCATTATTGTGACTGTCATTGAGTGCTCTGCAAATAATTTAAAATAAGCATAATTGTTTAAGCTAGGTAACAACTGATTCACCCCCCCCCTCTCAGTTGTCCAACAAGAGGTAGAGTACAATGCGAGTGAAAGCAAGTACATTGTGTGAGGAGAGGATGGTTGTATGCGTATGAAGGCTATTGTAATTCTCCCTTGAATAAAGAAGAATACCGATAATCATTTCCCGTGGTTTTTTCCCAATTTGGGTTTCCACATAAATCATTCGTAGTAAAGGAGCATTGATTTTAAAACTAGCGCTCCCTTTCCACCCATAGAGGAGCGTTGATCTTAACAAATCTTGCATGGTTTAAAAAAATTCAATGGTATAAAAGGAAGCTGTGAAGGGGATTTTTGTATGGCGTGAAGGAATTTTCTTTTATTATTAAACACATCATATAAATGAGAGGTTGAAGTTTTGGGAGTAAGCTAACTAGGGAGCAATCTTCCCTCTTTTCAGGCAAAAAAATGGACTTGAATTCGACCAGATTTTCAGGGGTAGCCTGAGTTTGGCATGGATCAAAGTTCCATGTAGTTTAGAACCTTACCCCAAGGGTTTTTCCCCATTTTAAACCAACCCAGATTCTTAGAAAATTGATCAGACTTCTAGATCGACCGGAAATTTAAAACTACATTGCCGAAAAATGTGTCGGAAAAGTAACTCGGGAGGAAAGATTGCTCCCAAGTTAGCCCACGCCAAAGTTTTGTCTTATTCATAAGACATGGTTGTGACCTATATCCCTTGTCTTATTATGGAGAATCCATTATTAAATAATGGAGGTAATCTTTTTTAGAAAGTGCCTTTTTTATATATATAATAAAAGGTAAAAGGGTGGAAGGGGTTATGGTTTTTTAATAAAGTCTTTTTTTTAAACCTTTTAATTAAAGTTTATATTTTTGGGGTTTACTCTTTAAATATAATAAAATTCCTTCACTATAAAAGGTTTCAGTAGTGGCTTTGGAGTTTTTTGTGCTAATGGTGAAAGTGCAGAGTTATAAGTTTGTGGTGGAGAAATTCAATGGTAAGAATAGCTTTGCGTTATGGAAATTCAAGATGTGGGATTTGCTTGTGCAACAAGGATTGAAAAAGGCCTTGGCTGGAAATTCAAAGAAACCAGCAAGCATCATAGACGAGGACTGGGAGGATTTGGATGCAAGAGCCCTCGGTACTATTTGTTTGTGTCTAGAAGATGAGGTATTGTTTAACATCACTGAAGAGACGAAGACAATAGGTTTGTGGACCAAAATTGAGAGTCTGTATATGACAAAGAAATTTTCAAACTGAATCTTCTTAAATAAGTAGTTGTACAGCTTGTGAATGAAAGAAGGTATGAAAATTGTTGATCACTTGAATGTCTTCAATACTCCGATTTGTCAATTAACTGCTATGGAAGTAAAGTTCGATTATGAGGACAAGGAAGTTGCGCTACTGTGTTCGATTATGAGGACAAGGAAGTTACGCTACTGTGTCTATTCTTTTTTCGCGAATAGATTGTTTTCTCCCAGGTTCGTGTGTTGTATGGGTTTTCCATGAATCTTGTCGATGACACTTCCTTCATTATGGGTTTTAATGCACCTTAATTACAGGTTCAATGCATATCCGATGGTTTCATACTTTCCATTACTTTGCCTTGTCGTCTCTAGTTGGTGCATTTAATGTGGCATCCCATTGGTCCTTGCCGTCCTTTAATTCTTCCTAGTGTTGTCACGTCGTCCTTATTTTGCCGACTTTGCAATTCCTTGTTTTTTCCCTTTGTATGTGATTGTTTTCCTTCTCCTCTCCAAGTTTGTGTTTCTAAATTTGCGTGGTATTTCTACCTCTAGCATACTATTCCCTCTTTGATTATTTCCTCTTGGTTCTTTTTTTTATTGTGCGTGGTGGATTGTCGACTTTCCTTGTACAACTTTAGTCGGCTCCCATTGGTCATCCCTCTAAGTTCTGTGCCTGATAAATATCTTAACTGTACAACTCCTCCATCTGTGACAGATTTTACTATATATGGTCCTAACCAATGCATTCTAAGATTTCTCGGGTGCTGAAATGATTTGTTGTCATACATCAGTACTAGATCTCCTTCCTTGAACGTTTTCTTCTTGATGTGTCTATCATGCCAAGATTTATCTCTTGATTTCTGGACTTGTTGGTGGAATCCTGCTAAGATTCGGTCTTCCTCCATGGTCATTAATTGATTCAATCTCTCCTGTACTGCACCTCATTTTTTCATTTGTATGATCGTTGCTATGCGCAAACTTGGGACTAAAAATTCTAATGGCACCACTACTTATTGGCCATAAACCAGTTTAAATGGTGTGGTCCCTATCAAATTTTTGCATGTAGTCCTGTATGCCCATAATACTGCTGGTATTTTGAGGTCCCAATCATCCCTGTTGTCATTACAGATCTTTGACAGCGCGTTCTCCAGGATTTTGTTAAATAATTCCACAATGCCATTTTCCTGTGGGTGATATGGTGTGCTCTTCTGATGATGGACTTCAAAATCTTCAGTCATGGCACTAATGGTGTTGTTTATGAAGTGCATTCCTCAGTCACTCATCAAAACTCTTGGGCACCCAAATCTAGTGATTACTTGTTCGAATAGAAAATTCGTTGTTGTTTCTGCACTGCAATCCTTCAGTGATGCGTCTTTCGCCCATCTTGTTAGGTATTTCGTCTCGGTGATAATGTACCTTGCTCCTTTTATTTTTGCTGGTGGGTTGATTGGTCCCATAAAATCTATTGCCCACTTATCGAAATCCTGGAGTTTTACCTATGGTCGTAATGGCATCTTGTCCTTTCTGTTGGGTTTTCCTACCCTTTGACAAACATCGCATGTTTGACAATACTCCTTCAAGTCTCTGTGGATCGTTGGACACCATTGTCTTGTGTGTAATACCTTATGCGTAGTAGATTTTCCTACATAATGTCTTCTTGCTATCCCCTCATGGGATTCTGCTAACAATCATGGTCTTTCCTGCTCTAACACATACCTTTACAAGATGCTATCTGCACCAATCTTATATAGATGTCCTACAATCAGTTGATAGTCGACAGCACAAACTACTAGGATTTTCTTCTGCCCAGTATTATACTCTTGTGGAACAGTACCTATGCTCAAGTACTGAATGATATTTGCAAAGTATTAATCAATGATATGAACTAAGAATAGTTGTGCATCTAGAAAGTTGTCTTCTAAATTTGTAGGTTCTTCTCCATTTGTGACCCTTGATAAGTGGTCAGGTCCTGCGTTTAACTTTCCTGTTTTGACGATGAATTCAAAGTCAAATTCTTGGAATAGTAGTAACCATCAATAGATTCTCCCCCCCAAGACTGGCTTGTTGACTAGATATTTCAGGGCTGAGTGATCTGTGAAAATCTTAAAGTGTTTCCCCAATAAGTAATGTCTGAACTTTTGCAGTGCATAGATGATAGCTAGCCCTTATCTTTATTTCGTGTTATAGTTATGTTCCGATTCTGATAGCTTCCGGCTCACAAATGCTATCGGGTGGTCCAAGTCTCCTGCTCTTGGCTATGCCAAGATATCTCCAAGTGTTATGGCAGATGCATCTACATGTACGTGGAATGTCTTCTCCCAATATGGGAAGACTAATATCGGCGTGGTGACCATATTTTCCTTTAGGGTATCCAGACCGTGTTGACACTCGTCGTTCCACTGAAACTTTATATCCTTTCTTAGCAGCTTTTCCATCAGTGTAGTTATTTGTGCATAACATTTAATGAACTTTCGATAGTATCCTATGTGTCCCAACATTGCTCTTAGCTGACATACTGTTTTGGGTGGTGGTAGGTTAACAATGAATGCAATCTTTGAGGGATCTACCAGTAAGCCTTGTTTTCATACTATATGTACCAATAGTATCCTGAACGATGTTCTGAATATGCATTTATTTATATTAAGTGATATTTGACACTGTCTGCATATTTCCAAACTTAGCCGTAAGACTTCTACATGGTCTTTCAACAAATTATAGATTTTCCATCCATCCAGGTATACTTCGAGAAACTGATGGATGAATTCCTTAAACGCAACAATTACTAATCTAGAAACGATTGTTGGTGCATTCTTCAGTCCAAACAACATGATTGTGTAATGATATGATCCCCATTCTGTCACAAACGTGGTCTTGTATCTATCTTCTTATGCTATCTTGATATGATGATAGCTGAGAATCCATCAGTGAATGAGTAGGCTTCATGTCCTCCTACACTCTCTAACACTTCATTTGTGAAAGGCATAGGGAATGGCTCGTGTAGGCATGCATCGTTCAACTTCCGCAAGTCGACGCATATCCTAATCCCTCCTTGTTTCTTGTCCTGTACTACCATTGGGCTTATCCATTGTGATTCTTCGACCAGTTCTATGATGTCGACTTCTAGCATCCTGTCAATCTCATCTTTTACTTTATGCTTATATGTGGGGTTCAGTTTATATGGTCATTTTCTGATCGATCTTTCTTCTTTTCTGAGAGGTATCTTCATCTATCCTATCTCTCCTTCTATACCCTTCATCTCTATAAATGTTGTGGGGAACAAGTCATTGTATTCGCACAATAAATCTATTATGCTTTCCACTGTTTGTTCATCCCAGTAATCTCCAATGCTGGCCATTGTGGGATGCTCGACTGTCCCAATGTTGACTTTATTTACTTTAATTGGCATGGAAATGAATTATGATTCTATGGGTGGACCTTCCACATCTCTTTCTCCTTCTGCTTCTTCAATCTGAATATCGCGCAGATCATTTTCATCTGGTGCTTCCTCGTGTACATGGTAACATGACAACAGTTCCTTGACTGTCTTTTTATTCTGTTTTTTCTCTTCTGTGATAAGGTCTTTTTCTGGTTCTTTAATGAATATCACTCCTCTTATCTGTTTAAGAGCTTCATGTATGTTGGGGTTCTCATGTTTGAATGAGAAAGTGACTGTAAAATTATGTTGCAATATCATCCATTTCATAGTTCCTTTGTGCAATTCCTGGTCTATATACCAATTTGCTGGTATGCCCTCTAGGGTGTGTATAAAATGATGAGGCCATTCCTATGGAGGTGTCATTTTCCATAGTGTTCTACACTCCTCCAAGTGCTCCGCTGGTGCTCTTTGTCCATCCTACTTTTGTTGTTTGTTGGTTTTTTGTTCCGTGTCGAACCTTATGCGCAGTAACCGCTTACATTGGTACCAGTCTATGATTGTCTCTTTGTGTGTGCCCCACCATATTGTAGGTGTGGCCTTGAGTGCTATATAAAGTGATAACAGTCTCTGGTTCTATAAGACTTCATCTTCATACTATTCTAAGAATGTTTCCAAATTGTTTACTCCATGGAAATTGGGTGGTTCTCTGATTTCTGTGCCTACCCATCTTATGGCATAATCTATTCTTGCACATCTCCTCATGGACACTTCGTGTAGCCTTTGTTTCCAGTTCTTTAACCTGTATCTGAATCTATTTCACAGGAAGTGATGCACTACTAACTAAGTATCTCGTTTGCAGTTGGGTTTACTTAATTCTCATCGTGCGCAGTTGTTTTGTACAACTAGTCGATTTCCTCTAAGTCCAAACAAGTAGGTTCTACAAACCTCTGTCCTTTTGATGGGTCCAATGACATGATGACCCTATATTCTCCTCACTCAAAGGTCATTTTCCTGGTCTTCAAGTTGATTATGGGTTGATTGTCAAACACCCAATCTAGATCAAGCAATCTTGGATAAGTTGTTGTGTCATCCACTATTTCAATGACCACACAATCTGGTTTAGTGCGCACTCCATCTAGGTCTATTATCACTCCTTTTAGCCTACCTATTGGGAGGACTCTGTGTTGGTTTACCAATTTCAGTTGAACAGGTGAATATCGTAGGGTGGGCTCTCCCATGCATTGCCATGTCTTCTTTGGTAGTACATTAACTTTAGATCCTAGATCTAGTATAATGTCTCCCATATTGAAATCTCCAATGTTGGCATTTAGTCTAAATTCCCTACTTGTTCTTCTTCTTGTGTTTAGGTGATTGACTGTCTTTGGTTCTAGTTTTCCTTGCATTTCAATGTTACATTTTTCTAGTATGTTTTGCAATATTTTCATAGATGATGGATCGCTTAATACCTTTACACATGATTGCCAAAAACCTTTGATTGTACTTACTTGTCCCATAAAATGTATTCTGCTAGTATGATCTAATAATGGAGGCATTTCGTATTTGGGTGCTTCCTTGCTTTGTTTCACAGTTGAAGTTGTCGCAACATCTCCCTTCTCAAATTATTGTCGGACTTGCTTAAATATCTCCTTTTTCTTTTGCGTGTTGAACTGCTTCCTTGGTTCAACGTTATTTTTCACCCATTGATTTTGTGCTGGTTCTTGTCGAATAGTGTCGTCCCCTATTTTATCTCCTCCATGAGTAACCATATTGATGTTTCATCCTTAATCCATTGCTTCAACGGAAATTCACTGAACATTCTGGTTGTTCTGGTTCCTCTTTTCCTGGATATTTACTAGGAGTGTCGGACATTCTTCTGTATCGTGGTCCGATGCACAACAATACATACAAGTTGTTGGTGGAAGTGGGCATTCCCTTGCATAATGTCCCGGTTGCTGAAAATTGTGACACACTACTGGTCCTATACCTCGTCCGAAACCTCCTCTTTCTCTTCCTCCACCTCTATAGCCTGCTCTATCTCCTCGTGGCGCGTTATATTGAGGTGCCTGATTATACTGCGTGAGATTGTACTGAGGTTGTGCTGCATTGTACTGTGGCTGCGTGTTATTGTATGGTTGCTGCGAAGTATTATGATTCTTCTGCACAGTGTTGTATGTAGCTAGAATTGGGTTAAACTGTGGTGCGGTTTTCCCTGTCATCATTTCTTCCTGCACTCTATATGCGTCTTATGTCCTTTCTCGCATCAACTCCATAGTTCTACAATCTTTGTCATCATGGCCCACTGACTTGCAAAAGGTGCAGTATGAATTATTTGGGGTTGTCTGGTATTTCTGCATCATCGGGCAGTGATAGGGGTCATGAACTAGTTTCTTGCAATAACGGAGGCATTTCGTATGCGGGTGCTTCCTTGCTTTGTTGCGTAGTTGAAGTCGTCGCAATATCTTCCTTCTGAAATTCTTGTCGGGCTTGCTTAAATATCTCCTTTTCCTTCTGCGCGTCGAACTGCTTCCTTGGTTCGACGTTCTTTTACACCCATTGATTTTGTGTTGGTTCTTGTTGAATAGTTTCATCCCCTGTTTTAGCTCCTCCGCGAGTAACTATATTGATGTTCCGTCCTTCATCCCTTGCTTCAACGGAAATCCACTGAACATTCTAGTTGTTCTGGTTCCTCTTTTCCTCGATCTTTATTATGAGTGTCGGACATTCTTCTGTATCGTGGTCCGATGCACGACAATACATAAAAGTTTTTGGTGGAAGTGGACATTCCCTTGCATAATGTCCCGGTTGCTGACAATTGTGATACACCACTTGTCCTCTACCTCGTCTGAAACCTTTTCTTTCTCTCCCTCCACCTTTGTAGCCTACTTTATCTCCTCATGGTGCATTATATTGAGGTGCTTGATTATACCACATAGGATTGTACTGAGGTTGTACTACATTGTACTGTGGTTGTTTGTTATTGTAAGGTTATTGCGCAGTGTTGTATGGAGTTGGATATGGGTTAAAATGTGGTGTGGTTTTCCCTGTCATCATTTCTTCCTACAATCTATATGATGTCCTTTCTCGCATCAACTCCATAGTTCTACAATCTTTGTCATCGTGGCCCACTGACTTGCAAAAGGTGCAGTATGAATTCTTTGGGACTTTCTGGTATTTCTGCATCATCGGGCAGTGATAGGGGTTGTGACTTGATTTATTACAGACTTCACACCATGGTCCTCTTATGAGTAATGGATTTGGCATTCCTATTGCGATATATTGTGCGAATGTTGGACATTCGTTCTTGTGGTGTCCTTTCGTCCTACAGGTGGTACACCAAACAACATCTCGTTTGTATTTGTTCTTATTATGGTTTAGTTGAAACGTTAAATTCTTCAAATCCTCCTTCAGTTCTTCAATAGTTGGGTCCATTTGATGGTACTGGTTTTCTTCTAGTTGCAAGGCTGCCTGCAGAGCCTTTGCCTGTGTTTTGAATTCTTGTTGTCGCAATGGGTATTTTAAGTGTGGGAGTAGTGAATTGAAAAAAAAGTGCCTATGTTTCATCTCGGTCATGAGATATTTTAACTTTCCTTTTAGTCGCTTGAATCACTGATCAATATCCCATACAAACTCTCATGGTTTCTGTCTTATTTCGATCATCTCATTCATGTACTGATCTTCTGAGCTCGGCTTCTGGAACTCATTTATTAGTAACTTCTTAATGTCTGCCAGTATGCTTGTCATCCTAGGGGAACTATTTTCATCCAAACTCATGTACTAGTATAGTGCACAGTCTCTTAGTGTAATCGCTAATTGCACAAGTTTAGTATCTTCATCAGTGATATGTTTTTCTTCCCAGATCTTTGTACAAATAAACAAGTTTTTCTCAGGGTCTTCTGCTGCTTCTCCTCGAAATTCTGGTAACCGGATGGTGGGATTGTGTCCTGCCATTCTGAATGTTGAACTACTACCTCTGTGTGGTGTAGATACTTGACTAGTGCTGCCTGAACTGGCTCCTCTAGTTGTTGTTCCTTGTGTAGATTTAATTCCTAGTTTTTGACTACTTATGAACTTCGGTTGTCGAAATTGTGGTGTTCTCTTTGGTGTATTATTTGCTCATGGGTTTATGGGTTCCACACTCACATTGATATGGATAGGATTGTTTCCTTCTCTTCCCGTTCTTGGACCTCTCTTCTTCCTCTCATACGTTGCGTGCAATATTTTCTCAATCCGCTCCACATCCCAAAGATCCTCTACCTCTTCCTTATCACTTGTCAAGCCTTCCCTCATGGCTATGGATATCTTATTGGTATTCACTTTGTATTGGTAGGGTACTCCGCTATGCGTCTTTCCAGCTGTTGACATGATCTTCTTTATCTGGTCGTCGTCCATCATGATTGGGTCCAAGGGTTCTTCCTGCTCTCCCTTATCCTTTCCTCCTTCCATTCCTCCTCTTCCTGTCAGTGCTTCCCCCCTTCCCCCATGCACGCAGGGAATTTTAGCTATCTGACTCCATTGTCATTACACCTTTATTATACAATAGTATCTTAATCAAAGTATACAAGGACCAGATGTACCTTCTTTGGGGTCCACGTAGAAACTCTTGCTCTGCTATGCTAAACGACTTCACTGTGTTGACTACAAACTCTGCTATAAACCCTTCCACAATACTGTCAAGACATAAATCTAGTGTGCGGGTGAATTTTTTTTTCACCTGATGAAGCTGCTCAATCTGTATTGGGTTCCACTCTAGCTGTCGAATCTGGTTCGTTGTGTGGTTATCCTTCAACCTTAGTATCCACTCCTGTAATAGATTTGGAAAATCATAGAAAAAGACTTCATGTAAATCAGTAAAGATGTATTTCTCAAGTATTTGCGAGGTGTTAGTCTAGGGTTTCTATTGTCTTTCTATGCAAACTCTAGCTCCTTAGTTCTTAGCCAAGTTTCAATCTCTGCTTTTGTGGGATTCCATAGTCTCAACATTCCCTTCTAATAGCTCGTTGGTCTCTTCCCTAACCTTTTCTTGATCTACTTACGAAAAATCTTCGACTTATCTCCTAGACTCAATCCTCTCCTATTCCTACCAACGAAAACAAAAACATTTGTTGGTTTAACTTATTCTTATAATCTGAATGAGTTTATTCACCCAGGGTTCATGTTTATTTCCGTTTCCAACAAATCCTCTAAAACTATCGACCCTCCTGGTAAACCAAAAGGCAACGCAACACATAGAATGCGCTAGGCAGTCTCACCCGAGATAGATTTAATGGGTGGTTGTAAGACTCAGGTGTTTACAACATAGGACTGAGTGTGAGATAAGAGAGCTAAATATTGAACCATTATTATGACTTGTAAACACAACATACTGTTATTCACGACTTATGCAGCAAATTCATAGGCTTATTCCCTCAATATTGCAAAAGCACTTAACCAAGCATTATAATAACTCATTCATTCAACATAATAATAACTTCTGAAAAAAATAAAGAGATGCACACATTCATCACATGACACAGATGTTACCATGGCTCACCCCCTTTTGCGGATATGTCCACAAAGATTTGGCTCTCAGCTCTTTTATTATATGATTTTCGCATGTACAGCGTCGCGCGCTTACAACTCTTCTTAGTCGGGTGAGATCTTATATGAGGCGAACTAGATCGCACCAGGATCCATAGCCTGGGATCTAACCCTCAATATCTACCCTCCCTCATCCTCTCTAGCTCAACAACTTATACAAAATAGGTATTTCAGCAAAACATTACATATCACATCAATTCATGCGTAACTAGAATAGCATAATCATAATCCGTAGCCAATCCCTTATGATACCTAAGTATATATATTTATACATTTTGGGCTCTTCAGTCGTTTACAATACCTTACCAAAACCCTAACCCTACCTTCGTTAGGTCTTCCTCCCATGCGTGTGTGTTGTTCTTCCTTCCAGTTGTTGCTTTCCTTGCATGCACACGTGTTGTGTTTCCTTCCAGTTGTCACTTTGCTCATGCATGATTTCTTTCCCCAAAACACCATGATTTTCCACTTTGGCCTTTTTCCTACCTCCAACAACATACCTGCAAACCTTCCTTAACTTTAACAACAAGAGACTAGCATTTTCATCAAACTTTTCTTTAGTCTCACATGACTAGTTTTGGATTAGTCAACAACCCTAACTTGAAATAATCATAACTCTGTACCTGTAATGAATAAAGATCTGAAAATAGTACACAATGTTCTTCAGTGTGTTTTATGCAATTTCTCCATGTGTCACTACTTGGAACCTCTTAGAAAATGAGTTATAGAAAAAGTGGCATACCTTGCTGAATTATGGATTATTCTAGAGAGTGACCTTGTAGAGTGTGCCCCGCACGGAATATTTGTTAAATGGATATGAAAATGTTACACCAAATACCACAGACTGTACTCTAACCAACACATTTGGTCTTACTGAATTTGGATCTGTTATGAAGAAGTTATGATGTTTTTACCTGAAACACATGTTTTAGACTAGTTTCAGGACTAGCCACAAACCCTATTTTCCATGGAGTGTAAATCCAAAAATACAACGACACACAAGATTAATTTTTTACCACAGATACTTGGATATGTTTCCTCAATGGACTATCAATTACACGGTCTGAATCATTCTAGAAAAAAAAGTTATTGCAAAAATGGTGCGATGACCTGTAAATAACATACCTTAGAAAGCATCATCAAAAGAATTTATCCTCCCTTGAATTCCGACCTTCTTTTCTTCACCTTCCCTTTGAAATTTGGCTTAGATATCCTTTGGTTACCTCAATAACCTATAGATATTCGATATGCTCGAGTGTGATGTAAAATGAGAGAGCCTTGCCTATTATTTATACTCTCCATCTTCTAGGTCACTTAACCTATTTCTAGGTCACTTAACCCATCTATAGGTCACTTAAATTATTTTCCCCATTTTTAGGGTTAACCACTTTCCATAATTAGAAAGTTCTCCATTGATTTATCATTTAAATATTCCTCCTTGACTTTGTCACCTCACTTTATCATTTAAATAATCTTCTTTGACTTTGTTAGTTCACTTTATTATTTAAATAATCCTTCTTGAGTTTGTCACTTTACTTGATCATTTAAATAATAATTTCTTCTTTGCAAGCTCTTTGACTTATTTGACCTTTTGGGGCTTCAAGCCAACATATGAGGGTCCTCCAACTTCGTAGGGCCATAACTCTCAAACCGTGAGGAGTTATGTGATTTTCCACATACCACCATAAATGGCATGACATGTACTATCCATCTAGAATAGTCTTGCCTTCAAATATATCAAAATGCATACCATTATCCATCAAATAGACTTGGGTCCATTACCCAAACCCGGGTTCTCCAACTTCTCATGGCCATAACTCTCTAACCCTGAGGAGTTATGTGACGTTCCACATACCACCAAAAATGGAATGACATGTACTATCCATCTAGAATAGACTTACCTTCAAATATATTAAATCTCATACCATTATACATGAAACAACCTTGGGTCCATTACCCAAACCTTTGTACTATCGGAATTAGCTATCAGACTTTCTCCAAGGGTTGACATCAATCACTAAGGGTTTCCATCAATCTACAATATCACTCTCCAATAGTTGACATCAATGATAACCAACAATCCATACCAACAAAGGGGTGGGTGTGTGACCAGCTGCTATCTGGCCATTCTCTGTTATTTATCCTCTCCTAGCAGGAACACATGTTCTATCGGATATCGCTATTAATCAAAGGTAGTCGGAAAGAAACAATTGAATGTTGGGCCCTTGCTCCTCTCCTGGAAAAGAATGAATGATTGAGATAGGAAGTAGGAGATATCGCTCAAAGCTGCTTCTCCCGACACATCCCTGCTGGAGAAACTGTATCCGTCCCTGTAATAGTATTGGTATATGGGGAAGGTAGTTCATAACAAACTGGTAAGCTGTAATTATATACTATATTAGGAAGATGAGACTGTCTTAGCATTAGTATTAGGAAGCCATTAACCTAAGCCAATTGTCTGGCATTCCTTTCATAAGTTTTCCTGAAAAGTACCAACACTTCAGTTATTTTTCCATCTGCGCAGACTCGCAGACTCACGAATTCATAATTTTTACCTTCATAATTCCATTCGAAGAGTCTCAACACTTATCCACTTTTCCATCTACATAGAATCATGGACTCGCGGGAAATTAATTATGTACCTCTCCTCCATAAATTTTTCCGAGAAGTATCAACACTTAGATTATTTTGTGAGTTTGTTGGGCTCATGGGTTGGCGGAATCGTAGACCCATTCATCTCACCTTCCCAACCCTTAAAATTGACAAGGACCCCCGCCCTATTACCTCGACCAATTATAGGCCTCGACGTGGCTTCCTCGTACACGAAGGCTCGTGACATCTGCATAGCGTTAACATGATGTACTCCCTCCTCTCACCAACATCTAAGGGATTCCACGTCAATCAATGATCGAGATCACTTCCCAGCTGTACTCTGACCAACGATCGAGATATTTCAAACTTTTGGTCCAATGTCCAAGGCTAAAATGGTGGTCTAATACATAGTTCACCCAAGGTCCTGTGTTATGGCTCATCATCCAAATACTTGTTTCCATATACATGTTGACACCTATCAAATTCTGGACATGTTGGCGTTCTAGGTCAACATGGTACATCATGCTGACGTTATTGCTTGCCCAAATACTGCTTAAACGAGACTAGAAAGATATGTGAAATAGGTTAATTATGGATTAATCCCTGATTAATGATCCATAATAACTTGGTTACATTCTCTACAGGCATGGTAACCTGCTCTGATAAACGGTCTGGATCTATTCTCTCCATTGATCCAACAATTATGATTCCTTCGACCTCAAAACATGGTTTTTCATCTGATTTAGGACTTAGACAATTCAAGGATTTTTCTTTGGGGTCTTTCCCTTACATTCAAATATTAACTTA
Organism: Picea engelmannii; assembly: GCA_009831015.1. Lineage (NCBI taxonomy): Eukaryota > Viridiplantae > Streptophyta > Pinopsida > Pinales > Pinaceae > Picea > Picea engelmannii. Next base: position 210,871 of record ML795621.1, read on the forward strand.
TGATCCTAGTTTCCATTCA
>ML795621.1:220124-255265 GCA_009831015.1 Picea engelmannii
ATTTAACTTTTCTAATAAAATATATATTAAATTCACTCTTTTCCATTAAAATATAGTTATTTTAATTTTTCATTAATGAAGAGTGGGATAAAACCCTATATTATTTTCAAATTAAAATTAAGCATCCACCAAATATAAAATGGTATTTTCACACCATACACAATGTAGTTGTGAATTTATCATAGTTAATTTGCTTTTCAATTTGATAATATTGGAGTTGTCAAAACTATCTGGATTGTTTACTTTAAAAATTTCTACTCTCAAGAAGAAGTTAGAACTGATGGCAAAGATTAAGGTGAGGGACGCTTGAAATTTTTTTTGATTGATAATATTGGAGTTGTAAATACCGTCAAATTCTATGGATTGTTTACTTTAAAATTCCTACTCTCTAGAACGCTGATGACAAAGATTGAGGTACTCTCTAGAACGCTGATGACAAAGATTGAGGCGATGGGCGCTTGGAAAATTCCTTCTTTGCTGTTTAGTTCGACAATATTGAAGTTGTCAAAATTCCCACTCTCCAGAACGTTGATGAAAATGATTGAGGCGATGGGCGCTTGGAAAATTTCTTCTTTGCTGTTTAGTTGGACAATATTGAAGTTGTCAAAACCGTGGCTATCTAGTTTTGAAATTGCTACCCTCAAAGCATGTTCATGACGGCGATTGAGGTGATGGGCGCTTGGAAAGTTTCTTGGTTTCTTTTCATGTGGACAATTTCACAGCAACTGTTCAGCAGCTGCATCAGCAACCTGTCCTTTGACGTTATGCGAGGGAGGTGGTATTCATTTAGTCAGTGAAACCAGAGTTTGTAATGATGTTTTTATGGTGAAACCACAGTTTGAAATTACATTTTTTTACATCAAATGATCTAGAAAACAAGACTAACATTGGTAAATCGTTGGGACATAGTAGAAGTACGAGCGGATACTAGAATATGGACTACAAGTTTGACACGATAATATGTTGAATGCCTAACAGGGGTAGCCATGCATAGAAATAAACTTTCACCTGCTCCCGTTGACCTCACTCGTATCGAAGTGAATGTATCTGCCAAAAGATGGATGTGTGAAAAGACGCTGCGAGTAGGCAGGACTGGGAAGGAGGTGCTGTGTGATATGAGTTTCCTGCTTGCTTTTCGAGAGAAAATGGACCTCAGGCATGGATTTATATACACATTAAACTCTTCACCAATCACACATAAACACATACGCACTCGCTCTCCATCATAATCATATTTCAACTCAAATCGGAAAATTCAATTCACCCTAAGCTTTATTCAAAAGAAAACCATGGCCTGTGGTAAGCAATATCCAGCCCTGCTGCAGAGTCTTTAAGACTCTAAAGATGGGATGATCATGCAACACAGTGCTTCCATATGTTACCTTCTCACTTCCATCCATCCATTCAACCTCGCATCCATGCTCCAACTCTTATCGATCCTCCCGACCAATGATCAAATTTGAAGGGTGAGTTTTAATTTTGGCATGAAGGGTAAATATTCATGCAACTTTTCCATAATGAAAAGTTTCTAGAAAAATTATATTTTAATTGACAATAATAAATTAAGTACACACTTCATAAAAAAAAATATGTTAAATAAAGTATTAACTTTCCAATCAAATTTATCTCAAATAGAAAAATCAATAAATCCAAAATTATCTCTAATAAAAAAATCAATAAATTCAAAATTATTAGTATTAAAAATTAAATGGCTATCTCCCTCCAAAATAACTTTATAGATGATTCTAAAAAAATAACATAAATAATGCAGCAAACTCATTGTTAAGATTCATAACTATGGAGAAAATATAACCATCAATTTTTTTAAATAAAAAAATTTATGGCAACAAAACCTCCTACAATACAACAAACTTCAACCAAAATAAATAACTTCTCCTTGTAAGTACGAAGGTCATTCTACAAGGTATCCCAAGGGCTCCTTGAGGTCACTATGAGAGGGGTTCACTATGCACCTGCTACCTGTCTACGATCAACTATTCAAATCATATGAAGTGATGAGGTGTAATGACACTCAGAAGAACCAGGGTTTCAATAATGCTGTAGTCCAGTTACAAGAAGGGTCGTTCAGAAAACCTATTCCCACCCTTTTGCTAAATCCAGAACTAGGGTTTCAATAAAGCTGCAGTCCAGTTACAAGAAGGGTCTTTCAAAAAACCTATTCCCACCCCATTGCTAAATCCAAGAAGGCACAACATTCATCCCAATAGCATTCATCCCCATCCAGAAAACCTATTCCCACCCCATTGCTAAATGCAAGAAATCATAGCATTCATCTCAATAGCATTCATCCCAAAAATAGACAAATACTCGGATGGTCCAATACATGACCGTCACAGAATTAACCTAAAGAAGACCTATAAGATAAATCCATCGCAACCTAAATATCCACAATTTATCGCAAAAATTGAGGTGGGTATTCAATCAAAACCTAGTTAATGCTCACACAACCCTAATTTCCAGGTTCCACCATGCAATCCAGAATTGGAAAATCAAAATTCAAGCAAACAAGAAAATAAAAGAATAGAACGTCGAGGTGCGAATAACACATGCGAACAATGTTGGGCTAAGACAAAGGGAAAAACAACAAATAATCTTCATTAGAACCATTTTTCAGTGAAACAACTACTCTTACCCGCTTGCAATCGAGACCGGATTGGTTCCCCAAGTGAATCATTACACTCACTTCACTCCAATTCTCCACTGCTAGCTAGTTGAAGCTTCACAAAAATGAAATGGAGCACTCGAAGTAACATGAACACAAACAAAATACTCGAAATGAAATTGTGAATTTGGTGTTTATAAAGAATGGGTTGTCGTTGAGGCGAATGATTCGTGGAGAAAGAGAGAGACCAAGACATTGAAATAATTGGCCTCTACCTAGATTGGGATTGTGTGAAAATGATAATGCATGAATCTGGTTCACCCTCTTGTGGTATCAAAAGGCCTCTACCTAGATTGGGATTATGTGAAAATGGTAATCCATGAATTTGGTCCACTATCTCACAGTATCAAAATGTTATGTGGTGGAAGGAAAACATTTATGTCCACCATCCCCATTTATATTTATTAAATGTGAAACTGTGTGATGATTGTGAAACTAGAAGATGTGGTACTTATTAGGTGAAGGCGGGCTATGTAGCCGCAGGCAGAGAGACAGTGACGGTGGCAAGGTTCACAGACTCACCAAATTACCACATAAACCCAAAATATCATGATGGGCATTTTAAAAATTTAGCCCTTCATATGACATTTTTTATTTTGTTTTGCATTTCCCAATAAAGTGGCAAAAACAAAAACTAGCATTTTTTTTTATGACCAAATATTTGATTATATTTATGGGATGTGCTAGAAGGCCTTTGATGGACGTGACGTGTTCAATTTTGAACACTACTCCCGAACCTTTTCTGACTTCCGCCGATTCTCCTGTGGCTGGCAGTGTAACACAAAACGCGGTGAAGAGTCAATGCCATGAGCATCCATTTCGAATGTCGTGAATGCCCCTTAGCGCCCATTTTCAAATTTGAAATGAGTTGAATGGAGGCGCTATACATTAGTCCCTCCACGCCCCATTTTTGAATTTGAAATGAGCTGGGATTTTTCCTTGGGATGACCTATGGGATTCAAACCGGCTATTTCTTCAACTCAAAAACTGTGCAGACGAATAACAAGCCTCAATATCCAGGAAAGTATGAGAGAATACAAGAATATAAGATTACAGACAAGTGGATGGTTAGGATCTCTATTTTGGCCAATAAACTCATGCAAAGGCTAGAAGCATCAACAAATCAATCCTGAAAGTCATCAAGAATATCGATTCCATGTTCTTAGAATGCCAGATGGAGCTCAACGATCTCCCGCGACGTCTCTGCAATTCACAAGAGGCAGGCATAAATTTTGTTTGTGAAGCTGCTGGAGTCAATGAAGGAATGTCTTGATAAAAGTGTGATTGAGGGGGACTTCAAGAAGTTCTAGGATGACTAGGGATGACCGGGGATGCACTGCATGACTCAAATGCTGGAGATGTTTGTTGCAACACCAATTCCATGGGTGGGTGTAAATTTCCAAAGATGTTGGAGAAGGCCAATGGCGTTGGCTTCCCAACTTCTTATTCCCTCCACTATTTTTGAGCTTGTTGTAGATGCTCATGGACCAGATCACTGAAACGAGGTTCCTTGGGTGGGTGTAAATTTCTAGAGATGCTGGACAAGGCCAAGGGAGTTGCTTTCCAAACTTCTTATTGTTGGAAACATGCCAAAGAATTTCCTCATGCGATCACATGCACATGCACATGCATATGCATGCAATCTATTTATGAACTGTTCATGTAACTATGTGATCTATTCATGATCAGTCTGCGTAACTGAATGATATATGTTATATATATGAGCATACCCATAGAGGTGTTGGCAGGTTCACAATTGGGAGTGAGCTTGTCATTGATGGAAAAAACAACGATGACAATAACATCGATGGCAAAGATCAGCACGATCAACAGAGCAACGATAATGGCAGAGGAGGAGCAACAATGATTGTTGGATCACCTATCCTGAATTCCTGATGACCATCAGATTTGAATTCCGACAGGAGGAGCGCGCAGAGGGAGAACATATCTCCAGCATTAGATCTGAGCGTGGGGTCCGACCGTCATTGGATCCAGGAGAACCTCCACGTTCTTTAAAGTGCAAGGAAAAGCAGACTTACAAAATCTCGAAAGCAGGTGGACCATCCATTATCAAAGAGGACACGTGGTGAAAGATCAGAGCATGTCAAAGACTCTGTTTCAGAGTTTCACAGATCAGGAAATCCAAAGGAAGGAGGTGCTCCAACCCCTCAAACTCGCGATATGCGAGATCACGAAATGGTCCTGGTTGTTGAAGCCATAGGACACATGGCGAGCGATTATCATTTTGCTGACTAAAAGGTCAAAGGAACGAGGTGCTTTATCCTTCCAACTCGTGAAATGAGAAATCACGATATGATCTGAGCCATTGGATCAAGGGTGAATTTGGGCCGTTAGATCCAGGAGGTAGTTCAGGACAGACCATGTCAGAAAGGACAGGTGGCAGTCTACGTCAGCAAGGACAAGTGTCAAGTTGATTCGGCATCTCTGGCCACTAGAATTCTCAAATTTGAGTGACACATGGTAGCCACTTGGCTCATGACACGTCATTGAGTGATGCAATAATGATGTCACTCGAGAAGTCTGACTTCAGGAGTTTTAGCTTCATCACTCCCCCAAAATCCCGAAGGCTGAAGTCCCGAGGAGGAGGATAGTCATTAGATCAACGAGAAATATTGACCGTTGATCTTCTTCTAGAGCCTCAACAGTTGTCGAGTGAGATGTGACAGGGGAAGGAGAGAGGCTAGGTGGAAGACACATGTTAGAAGGAGGCGAAGGTGGAAAACAGAGGAGGAAGAGGTAAGAGGTTTAGGAGGGGCCCATACAAAACCGCCTCATTCCAGACCCCCCCTCTTTATTAAAGATAGAATGGCAAGGGGGGTCCGGAATCGAATCTCAACCGCACATCTAAGTGCTTTGATCTCAACCTCTCAGACTTGCGCCTCCAATTCCGGACCACCCCCCCTTCATTAAAGGCAGTATGGCAAGGGGGGTCCGGAATCTAATCTCAACCACAGATCTAGACATGCAAATCCTGGCTGCCCGAATCAGCCTACTGCTTAGCAGAATGTCTCATCACAGGAATCCTGAAACGAAATATCGCGATGAGATCTGGACCGTCAGATCATTGGAGATCTCAACCATTGATTAGGCTCGATGAAGTTCATAAGCTTGCAAAATGAAAAACGCCATTTAGTGTAGGCTGTGGTCACTGCCGGTGGTCACAAGAAGGGAAGGAGCCAATCCAGCTAAGCTCCTTTTCGGGGTTTTGGAGATCGCGACATGAAGAGTCGAGATGACTCTTCACAGAATTCCCGAAACGCGATTTGTGAAATATAGTTTCGGACCTAGCCCCTGGTCACTACTGGTGGGCACGCGAAGGAAGGAGCTAGCATAGCTATTCTCCATTTTGGGGTTTGCAATATGAGGAGTCAAGGAGACTCGTGAGAGAAAACCCAAAATTCCTTGTTGATTAGGCCTATGGTCACAGCCAAGGTCACATTGTCAAAGGCTTAAGGGAGGAGATAGCATGCAGCTTAGCTCCATTTCAAAGATCGCGACTTGGAGAGTCGAGATGCATCATCTCCAGTTCCCCAAAACGCAAGTCACAAAAGCACCTTATGTATAGGTGTTTGGTCATCTCCATAGGTCATCTGAAAGGAGGGGGCTTAGCCAGAAGAGCTAATGCCCACTGTGTAGTTTTTCTCAGAAAGGGAAAAGGTGCCAAAGGCATAAAGCTATAGAGGTTCGCACTGTAACGGCTAGAAACCACTGTTGGTTTATGCCAGAGGACTCTGAGAGACTTTAGGGTGATTGCTAGAGGAGCTGTAGGCTGACTACCAGAGGAGACGAAGAGTCTCGAGGTAACGTCCAATGATTATGAAAATATTTGGTAATGATAGAGAAGACAAAGAGTCTCAACTGCTAGAGAGGCTAAGGAATCTCAGCATAATGCCTAGTGATGATGAACAAATGGGGATAACCATCAGGTAGAGTACTTGACATGAGGAGCAGATGCAAAACAGAGAGAGGGTGTTGATGCTCGAGGGAGTGAAGCTATGGTAAGGTGGAGTGGCAGTGAACATCCTGAAAGGGAGAACAGTGGAACGATGAACAACATGTAGAAGCATTGTGCATAGAGCATGCAGAAGATGCACAAAGTGCATAAAAACGTAGCACAGAGAAGAGATAGTCGTTGTTGTTGTGGAGTGTGATGCATGCATGTAGAAGCATGATGTGCAGGAGCTGAAGTATAGAAGGAAGGAAGAACATAGATGCATATTGGAAGAAGAAGAGAAAGTTGACGTGGTGATGTAGAGACAGAGCAGAAGATCATAAATATCAAGAGGATACAAGTAGGAAGACACTGATGCAGGTAGAGCAGGGTAGTGTAACCGAACAATGATGAGACTAGTAAGCCATTGATGAAAATTATATCACTGTAATAAGTTTCAGTAGAAAATATTTATAATCAGGGTGGTAGGGAGGTGCTTGGGAGGATTGTTGTCCTCACAGGTTCAAGTGGGTGCTTGAACACAGGGAGTTGTAGCTTCCATATGGCTACAGCCAGAGAAACCAGGGTGGTAGGGTGGTGCAAGGGAGAACAAGTGTTCTTTTTTAGACAGGTTGGAGCCTGTGTGACTGGAAGTTGGTGCTTCGATCCAGTTGGTGCTGGAAAACTCAAAGAGTTGGTGCTTCCTTCTAGTGGGTGCTAGAGAAACCAGGGAGTTGGTGCTTCCTTCTAGTGGGTGCTAGAGAAAACAGAGAGTTGGTGCTCGTAGAAGTTGCATCTTGCAAAACAGAGGTTGTAGCCTCATAATGAGTTGGAGCTCATATGTATGATAATGTATAGAATGCAAATATTACTTATCATATAAAGAAGAAGAGGTTTTAACCCTTTTTGGGTTTCCTCAAGAAAAAAATTGTCTCTGTGTATTTCATATGGGAGACTGATGCTGAATGTTATATTTCTTACCTCCCTGCATTATTGTGACTATCATTGAGTGCTCTGCAAAGAATTTAAAATAAGCATAATTGTTTAAGCTAGGTAACAACTGATTCACCCCCCCCCCTCTCAGTTGTCCAACAAGAGGTAGAGTACAATGCGAGTGAAAGCGAGTACATTGTGTGAGGAGAGGATGGTTGTATGCATATGAAGGCTATTGTAATTCTCCCTTGAATAAAGAAGAATACTGATAATCATTGCCCGTGGTTTTTTCCTAATTTGGGTTTCCACATAAATCACTGTGTCAAGTGTGTGTTTTCTGTTCTTGGTTTGTTGCGTGTTTAATCTAGCTCGTTTAAGCTATGTTATATGCTATGTTTTTCTTATTCTTCCCAACAAGTGATATCAGAGCGGGTTGAGTAGGTCTCACAGGTGAGCCAAGGTGAATTGTGTGCAGGTCTCCTGTGAGCGCAAGAAGGTGGCATTGAGTGAGTAGTAGGTCATCGACACTCCCTAGGTAGTGTTAGAGGTGCATCGGCGTGCACATTTTGTGCACCACAGAGAACCGACAAATGGATGCTGCCCCATCCATAGTAAAGGAGCATTGATTTCAAAACTAGCACTCCCTTTCCACCCATAGAGGAGCGTCGATCTTAACAAATCTTGCATGGTTTAAAGAAATTCAATGGTATAAAAGTAAGGTGTGAAGGAATTTTTTTATTTATTAAATATGTCATGTAAATGAGAGGTTGAAGTTTTGGGAGTAAGCTAACTAGGGAGCAATCTTCCCTCATTTCAGGCAAAAAAATGGACCTGAATCTGACCAGATTTTCAGGGGTAGCCTGAGTTTGGCATGGATCAAAGATCCATGCATTTCAGAAACTTACCCCAAGGGTTTTTCCCCATTTTAAACCAACCCAGATGCTTAGAAAATTGATCAGACTTCTAGATTGACCGGAAATTTAAAACTACATTGCTGAAAAATGTGTCGAAAAAGTAACTCGGGAGGAAAGATTGCTCCCGAGTTAGCCCACTCCGAAGTTTTGTCTTATTCATAAGACATGGTTGTGACCTATATCCCTTGTCTTATTATGGAGAATCCATTATTAAATAATGGAGTTAATCTTTTTTAGAAAGTGCCTTTTTTATATATATAATAAAAGGTAAAAGGATGGAAGGGGTTATGGTTTTTTAATAAAGTCTTTTTTTTAACCTTTTAATTAAAGTTTATATTTTTGGGGTTTACTCTTTAAATGTAATAAAATTCCTTCACTATAAAAGGTTTCAACAATGGCTTTGGATTTTTTTGTGCTAATGGCGAAAGTGCAGAGTTATAAGTTTGTGGTGGAGAAATTTAATGGTAAGAATAGCTTTGCGTTATCGAAACTCAAGATGTTGGATTTGCTTGTGCAACAAGGATTGAAAAAGGCCTTGGCTGGAAAGTCAAAGAAACCGGCAGGCATGACAGACGAGGACTGGGAGGATCGGGATGCAAGAGCCCTCAATACTATTTGTTTGTGTCTGGAAGATGAGGCATTGTTTAACATCGTTGAAGAGATGACGACAACAGGTTTGTGGACCAAAATTGAGAGTCTTTATATGACAAATAAATTTTCAAACTGAATCTTCTTAAATAAGTAGTTGTACAACTTGTGAATGAAAGAAGGTACGAAAATTGTTGATCACTTGAATGTCTTCAATACTCTGATTTGTCAATTAACTGCTATGGAAGTAAAGTTTGTTGATGACGACAAGGAAGTTACACTACTGTGTTCATTGCCAGAGTCTTGGGATCATTTGGTCACAACTGTGTGGTTTAACACAACAGATGCCATTGATTATGACACTGTTGTGGGAGCTCTGTTGTGTGAGGAAATGAGGAAAAAATCCAATAAGGAAACCTCTACAGTAGAAGCAATGGTGGTCAGAGGACGATCTACAAAAAGAGGGCAACATCAGAGGGGTTCATCAAGGTCTAAGTCAAAAGGAAAGAAGAGTAAATAGAAATGTTGGTTCTGTGGAAAATCTAGACTTCTCAAGAAGGATAGCTAGAAAAGACAGAATGCAACCAAGGAGGACTCCACAAAAGAAGCAAAGGAAGCTAATGTAGTCGAAACAAGTTCATGTTTCAGTTCAGGTATGGTTGATGAGGTATTGTCTACTTGTGATGTTTCACATAAACATCAACATTGATTGTTATATTATGGTGCGTCCAACCACAAGTGTCTTCATAGAAATTGTTTCTCAACTTACCAATCTATTGATGATGGTGTTGTTTTTATGGGAAATGTTTTTTCTTGTAAAATTGTTGGAGTTGGTAGCATCCGGATTAAAATGCATTATGGTTCTGTAAGAACTTTAACATATGTAAGACATGTATCCGAACTAAGAAAGAAATTGATATCTTTGGTAGTTCTATATTCTGCTAGTTACAGGTGTACAACTCAAGGTGGAGTATTGAAGGTGTCCAAAGGCATCTTAGTACTTATAAATGCAAAGAGGATAGGGAACCTTAATCAGTTTAAAGGAAGGACAGAAGTAAATCAAGCAGTGGTAGCATATGAAGATGCAAGGGAATCTGTTCATTTATAGCATCAATGTTTTGGTCATATGAGCGAGAAAGGGCTTAAAGCACTGGTTGATCGTAAGTTATTTCCAAGTTTGAAGTTTCTGAATTTGAATTTCTGCAAGTATTGTGTCTTTGGAAAACAGTGTAGACAAAAGTTTAAAACAGGAAGGCATATAAGAAAAGGTATCCTTGATTACATTCATTTAGATGTTTTGGGACAATCCCCTATAGTTTCTTTTGGATGATCATCATATTATGTGAAATTTATAGATGATTACTTCATAAAGGTTTGGGTCTATTTACTTAAAAGAAAAGTTGATGTATTTAATACTTGTAAGCAATTCTGAGCTTTGGTTGAAAAGATAGTTGATAGGTTAATCAAGTATTTAAGGACAGATAATGGAGGTGAGTTCACATCTATGGAATTTGAGAACTATTGTAAGGAAGCTAGGATCGAAAGACATAAGACCGTGGTTTGTACTCCTCAGCAAAATGGTGTTGTTGAACACATGAATAGGACTCTTTTAGAGAGAGCAAGGAGCATGCTCAATAATGCGAAGATGCAACAAGAATTGTGGGTAGAAGCAGTTCTTACAACATGTTATTTGATAAATCGGTCACCATCAACTACAATAAACTGTCAGATTCCATAAGAGGTATGGACAGGTCATTCGTGTGATTTTTCAAATATGAGAATATTTGGTTGTGATGCTTATGCTCTTATTTCTAAAGATCAACGTTCTAAAATAGATCCTAAATCAAAAAAATATGTCTTTGTTGGTTATGGTGATGGAGTTAAGAGGTACAGATTGTGGGATCCTACTTCCCACAAAATCATCATTAGTAGAGATATAGTATTTGATGAATCCTCACTCTTAAAATCAGAATTGGTAGATGTTGAAGTGAGACAAGAACATGTATCGCAAGTTCAACAAGTTCAGTTGGAAACTTAACCATCTTCATAAAGGCAGGAGCATGAAGAATTTCAAGAAGAAGAATATGAAGATGTAGATGAAAAAAATATCCAGGAAACTGAGGATATGCCTCAACCATCTCTGAGTAGATCTTCATGGGTCAGGAATCCTCCTACAAGCTATGATGATTATGTTTCATTTGTGGCTTTGGTTTCTATTGATGGAGAACCTAGTTTTTTTTAGAAAGCAATTCAAGTATCTAAAAGTTCTCAATGGAAGAAAACTATGAACGAAGAAATGGATGCCTTAGAGAGGAATAAAACATGGGTCATGGTAGAACTTCCAAAGGACATGAAGGTTTTCGGTTGCAAGTGGGTCTACAAACTAAAAAAGGGTGTTGATGATAAATTCAAAAGGTATAAAGCAAGAATGGTAGCAAAAGTGTATTCTCAAAAGGAAGGTATTGATTTTCATGAGATCTTTTCACCAGTTGCGAAGATTGTTTCAGTTTGTATTGTGTTAGCACTAGCTACTTTACTTGATCTTGAGTTAGAGAAGCTATATTTTAAAACAACATTTCTACATGGAGATTTAGATGAGGATATATATATGGAACAACCGAAAGGGTTTGTTAATGATCGCAATAAGAGGTTTGTTTGCAAACTCAATAAGTCATTGTATGGCCTGAGATAGTCTCCCAGGCAATGGTACAAGATGTTTGATTCCTTCATGGTGAGCCTAAATTTTACAAGGAGTGAATATGATCATTGTGTTTACTTTTAAAAGTTGGAAAATAGCATGTTCAATATTTTGGTGTTATATGTTGATGATATGCTTGTGGAAAGAAAGAGCATGGTCAAAATCAACAGGTCAAAGGCTCAGTTGGCTAGGGCATTTGATATGAAGGATCTAGGAGCGACAAAACAAATCTTAGGCATGGAGATACATAGACACAGGAAAAATGGTAAGCTGTGGTTATCACAACAAAAGTATGTGGAGAAAATACTTATGATATTCGATATGAATAATGTGAAACCCGTACATATCCCTTTTGCTTCCCATTTCAATATTTCTTCAGTTTTATTTCATAGTAATGACGAAGAAAAGTATTATATGTCTCGTGTACCATAGGCTAATGTAGTGGGAAGTTTGATGTATGCGATGGTGAGTACTAGACCATATATTTCACATGCAGTTGGTGTTTTCAGTCGATACATGGAAAATCTAGGAAAATATCATTGGGAAGTAGTGAAATGGGTGCTTCGATATCTTAGAAGCACAAGCAATTATTCTATCACCTGTGATGTTTCTAGAGATTCAATTTGCGGTTATGTAGATTCATATTTTGCATTTGACTTCGATAAAAGGAGATCCACTTCAGGATATGTCTTTACTTTTGCAGGAGGACCTATTAGTTGGATTTCAAAGCTTTAAATTGTAGTCACTTTATGCACTACTCAGGTAGATTATATGGCTGCTTCACATGCATGCAAGGAGGCAATTTGGTTATAGGGTTTGTTGGGTGAGTTTGGAAGGATGCAGGACAAGGTGAAAGTATTTTGCGATAATCAAAGTGCTATTCATTTGGATAGAAATCCAACTTATCACAGTAAGACAAAGCATATTTATGTTAAGTACTATTTTGTAAGACAGGTTGTTGATGAGGGTGGAGTGGCTTTGGAAAATGTCCATACAAAAGTGAATTCTACCGATATGTTTACGAAACTAGTTTTGTTAGAGAAGCTACGGTGGTGTCTGGCTTCTCTTGGTTTGCAGAAAAGGTGATGAATTAATTAAGGGCATGATATATCAGGTAAATTGTTTTCAAGGTGGAGATTGTTGGAAACATGCCAACGAATTTCCTCATGCAGTCACATGCAGATGCACATGCACATGCGCATGCATGCAATCTATTTATGAACTATTCATGTAACTATGTGATCTATTCATGATCAGTCTGTGTAACTGAATGATAGATGTTATATATACTAGAATACCCATATAGGTAGAGTATAATGAGAGTGCAAGAGAGTACATTGTGTGAGGAGAGGATGGTTGTATTCCTATGAAGGCTATTGTAATTCTCCCTTGAATAATGAAGAAGATCGAGAATCATTGCCCATGTTTTTTCCCGATTTGGGTTTCCACATAAATCACTGTGACAAGTGTGTGTTTTATGTTCTTGGTTTGATGTGTGTTTAATCTAGCTCGTTTAAGCTCTGTTACATGCTATGTTTTTCTCCCGCTGCCCAACACTTATTCCGTCCAATATTTTTGAGCTTGTTGCAGATGGTCGTGGACCAGATCACTGAGAGGATCTTGGAGATGGTATTTATGGTAAGGGAATACATGGAAAAATTCATATTGCAAGTAATTGAATTTTATTGCCAATGCTATCCATAGTTGCAGGCCGATGTTCGAGCAGTGGTCCAAGATATTATTGTGAAAAAGAAAAATAAATGTGAAAAGCATGTAAAGGAAATGATCCAAATGGAGGAACTTGTGGACTTCACTATAAAACCTTTGTACATGTAAACATACTGTAGTCTACTCACATCCAAGATCCAGTTCATGGAAGATTTATAATGGGTAGTTTTCCAATTTATAATCGCTTAGTATGAATGTATATGGGTCAGGCAGCTTCATACTCCTCAGAAGCTGACGTAGCCGCGCTCGCAAGCACGTCCGCTCATAGGATCTTCTCCTTTATCATGGCCTGAAGAACTGTAACGCTCTTCTATTTCCCTATCGAGAAATCTTCACCCACAACAATCCTCGTAGGATCCCCCTTCTTTACAAATCGGGAGATCGGACTTCGCGACTTCGTGAATCCAAAGGTCGAGCGTCGGTCTCTCGAACCTCCGAAACCCAACAATAGTCAACGCTGACCTTTCCCTTCTCCTATCAAGATTTTTTCTATCACTATTTTGCCACTCGCAATGTCAAGCAACTTGCTTTACTGACTCCCAAATCCCGATACACCGAAACTCTGACACACACACAAGTTGACCTTTCAATGCCTTCACTCCATCGGCATTTCGGAGTTCGCGGTATCGCGAATCCTAATGCATATGATTCTGGCCTTCTCGCCACAAAACTCCGATAATATGTGCCACCTGTTCACCTACTGACCCTTGTGGCCCACACTGTTCCTTTGACCTGTCAGGATATCGTGGTTCACAATTTCGCGATTCCCGTTGCTATGTTCATGGGACTTCCACCCGTGAAACCCTGATACACGATTCCACGTGAAAATATGACGGTCCTCGTGGCTCGGATCAACGACTTTTCCCCTCCTAAGCTTTAAACCTGGTGGGAATACTCACGTATCTCCCTTGCTTCTCTATGAGATCTAACGACTCACGGGATTGTCGCGAATCCTCCTCGGAGAATTCCAATCGTCCGTTCTTCCTGATGACTTCTGCGAGTGACCAAGTGTTCCTCCATGAAACTTCTCCACCTGCGCGCAACTTGCAACACCTGTTTAAACACTTCACAGCAGAAGCTCCCTGTTCTTCCCTTCAATGGATTCGAAGGCCTTACCCTTCCTGAACGTTTCCATGACTTTCAAGTCCTTCAGAAAAACTCTTGCACGCACTCCTTGCGGTAAATCTTCAACCATGTCTGAGTGTTTAAGTCCCTCGACTCTGCACACACTTGCAGTAGCAGTCCTAAAACACTTCTCTTAGGTTCGCAACCTTGAACTTCACTCAGCCTGCGCACTCCTTGCATGGCTCCTGTGCCCAACTGCACCTTTGGGTGAATGAGAAAAAAAGTTAAACTACCTGAGCCCCCTGTCAACTCACTCCTTGCAGACAACTTCGACTGCACTCCTTGCAGGAACTCTAGCTCAGATAGAGAAACAATTGAAACTCATTCCTTCTTCCTCTTCAGACTTCAAACTCAAACATGAAATCATATACATAGCATATAAAGCAATTGTATAACAGGAATCAAACATTTATGAACATATCATTCAGCATCAATACACAGAGAACAACACAAACCATGAATTTGAACCAATTCTTTCTATTAATTCAAATATATGTACATGGGTGTGCTTACATAGCTCTCTGCTTGCTCTTTCTCTTCCTAGATAATGTTACAATGCACAATGAGGGTGTCTATATCCCGTTTCCCTCTTGCGCTCTCAAATAGTCTAATCTAGAATTAAATTCTATCTACTTTACATTAACTATCTTAAATGCCTTGTACCTACTAAGGACGAGAGCTAATGGCTCAAGGTCCGTTTACATTATACAAGTGCGCTTCATCTTAATGGCTCATTTAAGATCGCGCAACAACTTCTAAGGTGATTTTCAAAATTTGTGTTGGCGCTTATCCAACTGTCCTTTGGCTTCCGCGTTGGCTCGCTTGATGTGGGAGATGCTCCTGCATCATACTCCCTCGCTTGAAAAATTTCTTGGGCTCCTGTCCATGAGCTCCCGCATGGTCTGTACATGCTTCTGGATCTATGCTTCAGTCTCCCAGCTGGCATCTTCAACTGGATGGTTCTTCCACTTGACCAAATACTTAAAGTATTTCTTTCCCCTGGTCCTCTTGCTCACTCTCTTATCCAATATGCATTCCATCTGCGGCTTTTCTGCTACTGACAATTTTTTTGTCCACTGGATCACTGGTTGCTCATTTCCAGTCTCTATTTCTCCAGCCTTATGTGGGTACAAATCTAATATATTGAATATCGGAGAAATTCTGATTCCATCAGGTAATTCAATCTTGTAAGCATTTTCCCCATATTTCTTCAAGACCCTACATGGCCTGATTTTCTTCATCTTCAGCTTATTATATGTTCCTCTCGAGAACCTTTCTTTCCTCAAATGTGCCAGAACCAAATCACCAACTTCGAACTGAAGTTGTCTCTTATGCTGATCGGCTCTGCGTTTATACCCCTGACTTGAATTCAACAGTCGTCTCTTCACTTGGATGTGAAGTTCTTTCATTGCCTCTGTGAATTCTTCTGCACTAGCACTCCTAGTCACAGTCTATTCGGAATCCCTCAGTTCATAAATTCCTCTCGGCTGCATGCCATAAACAACCTCAAATGGAATTTGCCCTGTGCTCTGGTTGACTGAGTCATTATAATCAAACTCTGCCTGTGGTAATATGTTGTCCCACTGGCTATGGTGCTCTGTCACCAAGCTTCTCAGCAAGTCTCCCAGACTTCTGTTCACCACCTTTGTCTGTCCATCCGTCTGAGGATGATAAGCTGAACTAAATGCCAATTTAGTTCCCAGCTTCTTCCATAAGGTCCTCCAAAAATGCCCTATGAATTTGGTGTCTCGATCCAAAACTATACTCCTCGAAAACCCATGAAGTCGAATGACCTCTTTGAAAAACAATTTGGCAAAGTGAGTTGCATCACTAGTTTTCTGACATGGAATGAAGTGTGCCATCTTGGAAAATCTATCCACCACCGCAAAGACTGACTCAACACCTCTTTGTGTTCTTGGAAACCCCAATACAAAATCCATGCTAATCGCATCCCACGACCTCTCTGGTATGGGAAATGGTTGATAAAACCCTGCATTCTACTTCCTTCCCTTCGAATGCTGGCAAATTCTGCACCTGTCTACAAATCTCTTGACATCAGCTCGCATTCCCGGCCAAAAGTATGACTCATTCAACTTTGTGAACGTCTTGTCATGACCAAAGTGCCCTGCCAATTATCCACTGTGTTTCTCCTTCGGCAGATTCTCCCTCATGGAGCATTTCAGAATACACAGTTGATTGCCCCTTAACAACAATCCTTCCTAGATCATGTAGTCTATCCATGAGATTCTATCTCTAAGAATTGGATTCTCGGCTGTTTCATACGCTTCCTTAAAATCTAGATCATCAGCGTACATGTTTCTGAGATCATCAAAACCCAACGTTTTGACCTTGAACTCCTGCAACAACAAACATTTCCTTCTCAAAGCATCAACCACTTATTTAGCAGTACCAGAAATATGTTTTATCACAAATGTGAAATTCTACATATACTCAACCCATTTGACATGTTTCTGGTTCAACTTTTCCTGTTGAGTCACAAACTGCAGTGCATGGTTGTCACTGTACAAGACAAACTCTTTTGGGATTAAGTAATGCCTCCATTTCTTTAATGCCTAGATGATAGCATAAAACTCCTTGTCATAAGTGGAGTACTTCAATTTCGCTTCATTCAGCTTCTCACTGAAATACGCTATCGGCCTGTCTTCCTAACTTAAGACTGCCCCGATTGCAAATCCGCTTGCATCACATTTCACTTGAAATGTCTTCTGGAAATTCGGCAACACCAAGACTGGTTGTTCCGTAATCTTCCTTTTCAATAGATTAAAACTCTTCTCGGCTTCTTCAGTCTAGTGAAAAGACTTGTGTCTTTTCTTCACTGTGTCCATCATCACTGCGATAATTCCACTGAAATTACTGATGAATTTCTAGTAGAAACTAGCCAATCTGTGGAAACTTCTCACCTCGAAAATATTTCTCAGTGACGGCCAATTCTTGATCACTTCCACCTTATCTAGATCCATCCTCAACTCATTTTCTGAAATAACAAACCCCAAGTAAATGAGTTATGTCTTCATGAATGAGGACTTCTTCATGTTTATCAACAACTTCTCCTACTGTAATCTCTCCATTACTGTAGGCTGTAGCTAAATGCTTCAGATGCTCTACCACTGTCTTACTGTACACCAGTATGTCATCCAAATACACAATGAAAAATTTCCTGATGAACTCCCTCAGGACTTCGTTCATCAACCTCATGAAGGTACTCGACACATTTGTTAAGCCAAACGGCATAACAAGCCATTCATACAACCCCTCGTTGGTTTTGAATGATGTCTTCCATTCATCACCTTCTCTCATGCGGATCTGGTGATAACCTCTTTTCAAATCAATCTTTGAAAAATACTTTGCTCCACTCAAGCAATCCATTAGATCATCCATCCTCGGCAATGGAAATCTATACCTGATGGTTATCTTATTGATCGCCCTTGAATCAGTACACATCCTCCAGCCTCTATCTTTCTTCGGACTGAGTACTGTTGGAACAACACATGGACTCAAGATTTCTCTGACCAAACCTTTGTCCAATAAATCCTGGACTTTCCTTTTAACCTCTTCATCCTCTTGCGGCATCAATCTATACGTGGCTTTGTTTGGTAAATTGGCTCCTAGTATGAGATCAATATGGTGAATCACACTTCTGATCGGTGGCAACGAGCGAGGTAGTTCGTCCATTATGATGTCAGCGAACTCTTCCAGCAGTTCCTGAACTTCCTCTGGTAAATCATCCACTCTTGTGCTAGTCAGAACAATTCTCGGCTTTCTGACCACAATGAACTGTGGATCCTCCTTCTTCTTAACCTCTCTAAGAAGTTCCTTCCCACTCATGAGAAGTACTTTGTTTCTTACCTCCGGATTCATCTCCTTATCCTTAATTGGAAGCAACATGTGTGTCCTCCCATTCTTCTCTAGGGTGTATGTGTTCATTCTCCCATCATGAATCACATTCCTGTCATATTGCCATTGTCTACCCAACAATAGATGAAAAAAATCCATAGGAATGACATCACATAATATCTTATCATTATATCCTCCTATCTTGAATTCAACCAAGCATTGTTTAGTGACAGTTACCTGGTGTCACTTCTGTAGCCACAAAACTCTGTATGGGCTTGGATGATTAGTCGTCTCCAGCTCCAGCTTCTCTACCATCTCTGTGGATACGAGATTATCCATGCTACCACTGTCTACAATGACCTTGAATACCCTGTCCTTGGTCTTGCAAGCATTCTGAAAAATCTTGGTCCTTTGGATGGAACTATCCACCTCCTTCTCAGGTGTCAAAAGGACTTTTCGCATCATCAGCAATCTTCCACCTTCAGCGTCTTCTGCCTCAACATCCCGCCTCTGTGCCTCACTGATGTGAGTTTCTACAATGTCCTTCTTTTTGTCTGGACACTCGTAAGACTTGTGCCCATTCTTCCCACATCTGAAGCATGTGATTACTCCACCTCTTCCTCTTACTCTACCTCTAGTACGAGGAAAAGTGTTGTTGTCAGTATAATCTCCTCTCTGCTCATTATGTTGTCCTCTCTGTTCAACATATGGTCATCTCTGTGAGGTCCCACCTCTCTCAATTCGAGTCTCATGTTTCTTCCAATACTCTCTAGGCTTATGATGTTTGTCCTAGGCAACTAACTTGCCTCTGGGATGACTTCTGCCTCAGCCCCTCTGAATCTTCTTTCGGCTAATCTTTTCCTCAGCTTTCAGATCCATCTGATAAGCATCTTCCACCGTGCAGATGGTTACCATGCTCATCTCATCCTGGATATCATATCTCAAGCCATTCATGTATCTGGCAACTTTTTCATCATCTCTCTCCCAATGATCTACCATGAATGTTCAGTTTATATAATTCCTCAGTATATTCCTTCATTGTCATCAGCTTCTGTCTCAGGTTCTGCATCCTCCTCAACAGAGTAATTTGATAATCCCCGGGGATTAATTTTGCCTTCATCTTCGCGATCATCCGATCCTAGCTCTTGATCTTATGCTTGCCCTTGCAACGTCTGTCAGCTTGTCGTTCATCCCACCACAAGGCTGCATTTCCTCTCAATCTAGTGACAACATGCTTGACTTTCTTGTCCTCTTCGATATCTTCATAGTCGAAGTATGTGTCTAGAGATCTAATCCAGTCTAGAAGCTCCTATGCATCCATATTTCCCTCATAAACTCGAATGTCCATCTTTGCTCTTGCACCCATCCTTGCAATAGCTCTGATCAAATGCTTATTTGATGCATCTTTAGCTACAACTTCTTCTTCACGTTCAGCCTCAACTTCACTTTCGGAATCACTAATATCCCCTACACTGGTTGTGCGTCTCTGCGTTGTCTCCATGTCTTCAAGTCTATCTCATAGATCACACATCTCTCTTTCCATAACTGGGTCTGTCATCTTCCCGCCTCTTCTTCTCGGCATTTCCCTATCCTCTGGTGGATCAGATGTCTATGCATCCCTTCTCCTTGGTGGCATGGTGAATTCTCTTTCTCTTCTACAGAAAGAAAAGAATCTTTCTGTGCTCTGATACCAAACTTGACGTTGTGTATTAGAGTGCTCGTTATCTCTTATGCCTCCCTTGCTTGAAATATACAAACACGAATCAGGTTCTGATACCAAACTTGACGCAGCCGCGCTCGCAAGCACGTCTGTTCACAGGATCTTCTCCTTTATCACAGCCCGAAGAACTGTAACGCTCTTCTATTTCCCTATCGGAAAATCTGCACCCACAACAATCCTCTTGGGATCCCCCTTCTTTACAAATCGGGAGATCGGACTTCACGACTTCGCAAATCCAAAGGTCGAGCGTCGGTCTCTCGAACCTCCGAAACCCGACAATAGTTAATGCTGACCTTTCCCTTCTCTTATCGGGATTTATTCTATCGTGATTTTCCTACTCGCGATGTAAAGAAACTTGCTTTATCGACTCCCGAATCCCGATACGCTGAAACTATGATGCAAGCGTGAGTTGACCTTTCAACGCCTTCACTCCATCGGCATTTGGGAGTTTGTGATATCGCGAATCCTAATGCATATGTTTCCGGCCTTCTCACAACGAAAGTTCGATAAGATGTGCCACCTATCCACCTATTGATCCTTGTGGCCCACACTGTTCCTTTGACCTGTCGAGATATTGCGGTTCACGATTTCACGATTCCCATTGCTATGTTCATGGGACTTCCACCCACGAAAGCCCGATACACGATTCCATGTGCAAATCCGACGGTCCTTGTGGCTCAAATCAATGGATCTTCCCCTCCTGAGCTTTAAAATTGGTGGGAATACTTGCGTATCTCCCTTGCTTCTCTGTGAGATCTAACAACTCATTGGATTGTCGCGAATCCTCCTCGAAGAATTCCAATCGTCCGTTCTTCCTGATGACTTCTGCAAGTGACCAAGTGTTCCTCCACGGAACTTGTCCACCTGCACGCAACTTGCAACACCTGTTTAAACACTTCATGACACAAGCTCCCTGTGCTTCTCTTCAATGGATTTGAAGGCCTTACCCTTCCTGATCTTTTCCACGACTTTCAAGTCCTTCATAAAAACTCTTGTACGCACTCCTTGCGGAAAATCTTCAACCACATCTGAGTGTTTAAGTCCCTCGACTCTGCACACACTTGCAACAACAGTCTTAAAACACTTCTCTCAGGTTCGCAAACCTGAACTTCACTTGGCCTGCACACTCCTTGCACGGCTCCTGTGCCCAGCTGCACCTTTGGGTGAATGAGAACGAAAGTTAAACTACCTGAGCCCCCTGTCAATGCACTCCTTGCGGACAACTTCGACTGTACTCCTTGCAGAAACTCTAGCTCAGATAGAGAAACAATTGAAACTCATTCCTTCTTCCTCTTCAGACTTCAAACTCAAACATGAAATCATATACACAACATATAAAGCAATTGTATAACAGGAAGCAAACATTTATGAGCATATCATTCAGCATCAATACACAGAGAACAACACAAACCATGAATTTGAACCAATTCTTTCTATTAATTCAAATATTTGTACATGGGTGTGCTTACATAGCTCTCTGCTTGCTCTTGCTCTTCCTGGATAATGTTACAATGCACAATGAGGGTGTCTATATCCCGTGTCCTTCTTGCGCTCTCAAACAGTCTAATCTAGAATTAAATTCTATCTACTTTACATTAACTATCTTAAATGCCTTGTACCTACTAAGGACGAGAGCTAATGGCTCAAGGTCCGTTTACATTATACAAGTGCGCTTCATCTTAATGGCTCATTTAAGATCGCGCAACAACTTCCAAGGTGATTTTCAAAATTTGTGCTGGCGCTTGTCCAACTGTCCTTTGGCTTCCGCGCTGGCTCACTTGATGTGGGAGATGCTCCTGCATCAGAATCTTATTGAGGAATTGAAATATATGTTCAACTCAATTTCAGTGGAATATGGGGTATTAATCACTCCCCTCAACGATCTCCTTTCACGCCTTTCCATATTCCATAGCTTTGAACGTTTGGGAATCAATAGGAATTTCAAAATTGCTATAAAAGAAATGTTGTATTATGTTTACAGGCCAGTCATCGTAGCCTTATCATCATTATTTATTTATGGCATAGACATGATTATAAGGAGAAATTATTTTCACCTACAGTTATTGGAGTGAAAAATAAATTACTACACGGACACGTCTTCAGGTAGATATATCCACATTTTATTACTAAATCACTCATTTATGTTCTTTTCTGATAGCAACCAACTGCCAACTACTTACAATCATAAATTTGATAATACATTATGCATTAATATCAGGTATGTTGGAGCACTTTAGAAGTGTGAAGGGGCAATTTGCCAGTTCTTCAAACAACATGAAGTGTTATCAATTTATTTCAGACCTCTCAATGGGTTATTTGTGACACCTTTTGTAAGCAATGTTTCATACTAAGCGTACAATTTATATCAACTTTTTAAATGACTGTTATAAGGTGTCTATCTAAGTCAATAAATATGATTAGTTTGATTGACCCATTATGGATTTTAAATAATTTAAATAAATATCAATGTAAAAGTTCTTAATCAATCTTTTTTTTTCAAAATGAATTACCCATTTAAATTGAATGTACCAATAATGTTCATGTTTATATGCATATGTATTTTCACATATGTTGTTAAATAAAATGATAATATATTTTTTCATCCATCTCTATATTTTATCTTTCTATTTTTGTAATCAATTGATTCAACGAACTAATATCTTATCTTGCACCCACAATACTAATGTTTATGAGTTGCATGTTTTTGACTCATTTGTCAAATATTAGTGTGATGGACTTGGTGCCTTCCCTATGGAAATCTTTGATAATTAAAATTTTGGAAATCATATTCTCATGGATCCATTTATTTTCTATCATCTTTTATAGGATTTTTTTTAGTACAATGGAGACATTTTACAAAGCACCAATTTCTTAGGAATATGGAAAAAATTGTGAAAAAATGTCACAAAGATGAATTTCGGTTTTTGCTAAGATTATGGATAGAAAATGAAAAATGTTCTCATAGTGATTACATCAGACATATAGGAACATTGACCCACATATCTATGTCCTTTCCAAGTAACATATACATGATTGATTCCACTACATGTTCAATTTTGTTGCTTTTGTTTCTGACATGTATTGGATAGATATGGAAAATAATAAATGAGGTCTCTATTTCATTCTCCAAACATGGATTAAATGTGCCTCTAAAATTACATTGCAATCAACTAATATGTATCAACGAATATGTTTGAAAAATGATATGAAACCAAAATATGGGAATTAGAGGAAACATACATCAATAATGATCCCCAATTTTCTCCTCACACATCCTATTACAATTATTAGGATGGTACTGGGTTGCGTTGGAGTTTAATATCTAATATACCAATTCAAGAAATTAGAAGGATTGTGCTTATGTACGAATTCTATCGAGTACAGTTCATGTTTTATGATTTGACCATTGGTATGTGTGGTCCCATATGCGTTGATACAAAATCGCCCTGGGGTGACTATTAAATTAGCATTCCACCAACTCATAATGTTACCGATCTCATTCAAAGAATAGTGTTCCATCTAATTTCACCTAACATAGATTCGGTTAATGATGTATCAATATGAATTACATTAATGATTAGTGATTATGTTACTACAAGGATGTTAATTTGGTTGGTCAATGGATAAAAATTTCGACATATAATTGTCAGTTGAAAACACAATTTTGAATGTAATATCCACAAACATCCAATGTTTGTACTTTTGATTAAATTTTGGATTATATAATTTCTTTAGCATTTCTTTGGTTTCTCAAGTTGGTTAATGACCGTAACATCTTGATATATATTTTATGATTTATCTTCATGGAATAATATGGACCCTGATGAACAACCTCATGCATTATAAGTCCCTACACATGTTGAAGAAATGTTGATAGCATGAGTGATTTTACAGGTTGGATATGCTCGAGGTGGTTAGTATAAATGCAATGGCCACACAATTATCTTTCCACAAGATATCAATACAATTGTGAAAATCCTTTCGTGCGACATTGAATATTTGGACATTGAATATTCAACACTAGTAGCCGAAGACCCAACCAAGTTTATATAGGGTGCCTGAACAATGGGAGTAGTCATTGACCATTATCCCAATACGGTTGCATCTCCATATTCTTTGTCAACAAAAAAAACCCTTGCTTTTGTTATCACTGTTAATAATATGAATGAAGGACAAAAGCAACCCCACTAAAAATGATTATTCAAGGTATAATAGTGATTGGCAGGTCATACCTTATATATTGCATTTCACAATTTTTTTTAATATCTATCCACTAATGGAAAGAGATTATTACTTCTACTTGCACCTACTACCATTAGTGCTTTCAGTATATGTGTAAGAACAATTCAATCCACCCTATAAATTCGTATTAAAGGTTTCAAGCCTTTGCATGTTCAAGCAATTGGTATATTTCAAGAAGAAATGAAACATGTTAAATGAATTCTAATTGATGAAATGAGCCTCATAGGGCCACACTTATTCATACATCTCGATTCACGCTAATTACATGAGGATTTTCCATCAAATAGATCAATTCCTTTTTTTATGGAAGATCCATTATACTTGGTCATTTGGGTTAGTTACCTCATGTGGGCGAAAAAATATTATATGCAGGTAATACATCCAAGAAGGTTTTATGGAAAGATTTCCAAATGATTGTCATTTTATACATAATGTTCCATCAACAAGGTATTGATCCAAATCAATCAAATTTCTAAAGGATGTTGACAAACATTAGAAATGCATGATCCCTTCTCAAATATTGGGAGGTGGTTATGCCACGAAAATATTCATCTATGGGTAGTGGCAAGTAAATAGTTTCCACTGTAATATTCATTTGTTTCCCACTAATAGTTTGGTGAATTTACACAACAGGTGCATGATTAAGTCACTTAATACCCCCATTTCATGGTGCATTTATGAATCTACTTGAGAAATTTATGAATCTATCGAGGAATTTTCTCACAAAAAGATATAAAAATACATGGCCACGTTTTTTCTGTTAGATCATGTTGTCATTGATGCCAAAGGTGTGATTGATTGATGTGATTAATTGATGTCAAGTGATTAATTGATGCCAAAGGATTGATTGATTGTTGATGTAATGTAATATGTATTGTCTTTGATGAGAATGCATAGATGAAGATGGATCAATGAGTTGTCATTGATATGATGAAGATGGATCAATGAGTTTTCATTGATATGATGAAGATGGATCAATGAGTTGTCATTGATACATGATTCATAGTTGATGTATATGATGCAATGGTGGATTGATGAAAAGTTGAATCATTATAGTCTTATAATGATTGATAAGGTGCACAAATAGATGAAATCCAAAGTGGTCCCCTGATGGTGAAAGCCCTCATGGGAAGACGCTTTGAGGATTGAGTTATCCTAGAAGAATGGTTGGAGGACCCATGCTTGTATGTGGAATAATGAGATGACGATCAATGAAGTTGTTGGTGAAAGTATCCTAGATGGATAATGTTTATTATGTCATTTTCGGTGGTATGTGCAATGTCACATAACTCCTCACGGTTTGAGAGTTATGGACTTACGAAGTTGGAGGACCCTCACATGTTGGCTTGAAGCCCCAAAAGGTCAAAGAAGTCAAAGTGATTGAAAAGAAGAAATCATTATTTAAATGATAAAGTAAAGTGATACAGTCATGGCGGGTTATTTAAATAATAAAAAGAAGTGACAAAATCAAGAAATGATAAAGTAAGGTGACAAAATGAAGAAGGAATATTTAAATGATAAAGTCTTGGAGAACTTTCTATTTATGGAAAGTGGTTAACCCTAAAATAAGGAAAACAGGTTAAGTGACATAGAAATGGGTTAAGTGACATAGAGGATGAAAGTATAAATAATATAACAATGGTCTCTTGCAAAGACCTCCTTTTTGTGGATCAATGGAGAGCTTCTTGTGAGATTATCTTTTGGAGTATTGATGGAGAGCTTCTTTTGAGAGCATATTTGGTGTGGATCTCTTGAGCATGATTGAAAATCTATTCTGAGAAAGAGAGCACGAGGATGATATCATGGACACATCAAAGTTTTGTCAATATTGGAGATCTTGATGACAAAAGTCTGGGAGCTTCAGAAACCCTAGTTTCTGTTAGGAACCAAATACTGAATACAAAAGCACCACAACAGATATACAAGAACAATATGCAAAATCTCCTTTATTACTATCAAACCCTTAAGGTAGGGAAACATCGTACAATAGATCCTATTATGGAAGGGATCCTCTCCTTTTCACTTGTCTCTTCGAGGGGGCATCCTCCTATTGAGCTACTGATTACAATACAATAATTCTCTTCATGTCCTATTACTATAGTGCTACCATCACTTAGGACATTCTAGAGGAGGAATCTTCTAGAAGTAGAACCTTCTAAGAAGTCCTATTACATGTATTATATCTAACTACCCCTTTATTATATCTAACTACCATAGTGGGCCTTATTTAATAATATAGTTGACCTAGTCCACCTTACATTGAATGGCCTCCACTATTATCACTATGGGCCCTCTAGGCCCCCCCACTACCTCTCTAGCTACCTTATATTCCATCCCCCTTATGAAAGTGTTGTCCTCAATGCTTGATCTACAACCATATACCAGGGTCCCATGGATAAGTGTGGACCATAGTGCTGAAGTAGACTAGAGAACCAGGGTCCCATTGAGAAATGGAAGCCACCATGTTGAAGTAGTCCAACCGCCATTGTAAACCAGGGTCCCATGTCCAAGTGCTCATGTGAACTCCACACAGAAGATATCTACACCCAATAACCAATTGAAAATGATGCTCCCAATATTGGCACTTACCATGTGGATCCAAATAAGAATATCCCTCCACATAGTGGAAAAGGGTCGTAGCAGAATCTAGAAGGAATAATACCACTATAGAATATGTAGGATGGACACTGAGAATAATCATTGGCTCCTGATTTGTCACATTGATGCTCTCTACAGAAGCTGGATTAGAGTCATCAAATAAAATATGAAAGTGGTTGTCATCCCAGAAATGACAACTATCCATATACCAATCATTACAATCGACCTCCAAATGATACCAAGCATATATTTCTTGATTATATTCATCCTTGATGTCCTCCATAAGAAATATCTCCTGCATGTTATCCAATGAATCTTGAATACTATGAAAACTATCATTGAGATCATCTGCAAAGTCATCCAATGTGTCAAACAATTGGGCTTTGAATGCTTCAGTAATCTATAGAATTTCTTTGAGGGTTTGAGAAGAAATAGCCATCTGAGCACAATATGAAAATTTATGAGCTTTGTAGTCCTGCTTCCATCACAAAAAATGCCAAAAAATGGAACAATAAATTACGACAGAAAATCGCGGCTTTTTCCGAAAAAACCTTGAAAAAATGTTGAATTTAAAATGCTCATAACTTCACTTCCCGGACTCCGTTTTGGCTGATTATTTTTTTAATTGGGTGAAATTGTGAGAGGAACTCAGATATATAATTTTTTTTGGAAAATTCGGCCTCCAGCTACTACGGAAATAAAATAAAATAAAAAATTGTGCCGTCGTCCACAGAAAAAACCCTGAAAAATTGCATATTTTAAAACTTCAATATCTTGACTTCCCGGACTTCGTTTCAGACGATATACCAAAAATTTTTGGAATGTCGCGACCCTCTTTTTCTTCTCTGAGAAAAAAAATGCAAAAATAAAAATATTTTCCCACAATATTTGCCAAGGAAAGTTCTCTGATACCGCTTGTTAAGAACCAAAGACTGAATACAAAAGCACCACAACAGATATACAAGAACAATATGCAAAATCTCATTTATTACTATCAAACCCTTGAGGTAGGACAACACTATACAATGGATCCTATTATGGAAGGGATCCTCTCTTGTTCACTTGCCTCTTTGAGGGGGCATCCTCCTATTGAGTTACTGCTCCATATACAATACTTCTCTTCATGTTACATTACATTGTTTGCACCCCTTTATATAGTGCTACCATCACCTAAGAACATTCTAGAGGAGGAATCTTCTAGAAGTAGAACCTTCTAAGAATTCCTCTAACATTTATTATTTCTAACTACCACAGTGGGCCTTATTTAATAATATAGTGGACCTAGTCCACCTTGCATTGAATGGCCTCCACTATTATCACTATGGGCCCTTTGCCCCCCCCCACTACCTCTCTAGCTACCTTATAGTTTCTGAGGTGTACGCAGGTTGTAATGGGACAGGGCATGTACATATGCGGGTTGTACAAGGACATGGTGTGTACAGTGGATAAAATCATGGAGATTTGTGTTTGAGTTGATGACTGGTTATTGAAGACTTGTTACCACAAGGGCAGACCCAGGGTTCAACGCTACAACAATGCACCAAGAAAACCCTAACTATTGGCCCTTTCGGTAACACCTTCGAAGCATATGAAGTCTCACCTGAGGTAGAGGCAGGGGTGGTTGAAGGACTTAGATGTTTGCAACCTTAGCTGGGACACATATATGTGATTCTAACACTTAACAGAGAACTTAACAGTTAACATTCATCAATATCCAGTTCTTAGTTACAACGTAGTTAAATCCTACTCTCAGCATAGATAAACCCTAAACTACAGAGCATCATAGTATTCATCTAGATCTAAGATAATCAAGAACTAAGCATATTTTCATAAGTCAGATCTAACATCCATTCACATTATTAAGCACAAAGAATCAACAGATCTATCTATCATTCATCTATATTAAAAAACTAAGCAAGTAAACATATAAACATATCAATACATTGCACAAATAATAGCAACACAACATGTACGTGGTTCACCCCCACCCTGGGGCTACGTCCACCAACACTTCTCTTCTTATTATCTTTGGTCAAGCTTCTTATAGGCACATAGAAACAAAATCCTACTCCACAAAAGGCAGGAGATCCACACGCACTCCACCAAATCCTCCTTCATCGAGCTAGGGTACAACACCAAGCCTTTACGCAGTCTCTCTCAACTCTTGATCACATAGATCAAATACTATCACTTAGCAACACACCACATAAATGCCTCTTCTGCACTTAACACACTGGCTTGCTTCTTGATCACATAGATCGAACTGACTCCTTCCTACATCGCCTAACTACTTATTTATACATTACAAAATAGGCCTAAGCATGGGTAAGCCCATGGGCCGACATTCCCATACCCATTACATATTCCTGAATCCCAAAAAGGGCCCTAAAAGGGGCTGAGATCCTGTGATATATGCTTCGTCTTGCGCTCTACCTTCGATAGTCTATCGAAGTCCCAAAAATAGGTCAAACATGACCAAGAATCCACAAAACTTGGTCAAGGGCCAACAGGCCCCTAAAACTCACCTATGACTTGTCTCAAGTCACTCTGGTCTAGTTAGTTCTGCTTCAAAAGCCTCAATATTGTCTCAATATTCTTTGACTTCTTGTTGTGCCATGACCTCCTGTTCAACGAAATATTGGATGATTGCATCATTGACAGGTCCCTTTAGGCGTTGTTCAGTTACAGTGACAACTTGCTCTAGTTCTTCTCCTCGGCCTTCGATCTCTATGAACAATTGGTAATCCTCATTATGTACAAGTTGGAGCCTCTGAGTTACTTCCATAACTCTTCTCTAAATCATGTGGGCCTGTTTTTGGGTGGTGCGCTGCTCTTGGGATCAATTCATTCTTTCCACGGCTAACAAGGGCTTCAAATGCGCCTCTATGGTCTCTGCTTGATGCTTCGCTTCTTGGAGCTGTGACTCCAGTGCCTTCAATTCCATATTCTCAATGAGTCTCTCATATGTATGGGCACTGTGATCACTCAGTTTCTTGTATTCCATGGAAAGGACCTTCATTCTCTCAACTGTGCTCTGGGCAGTTTCTTCTCTTTGATCTCTTACATCCTGTGGCATTTCAGGCATTGTGCGGAGCTCTAAATATGATATTCTCTACTGTAGTTGTTAGATATCTTCCACGAGATGTTCTACTTGATGCGTAACTTGGTCTTCTGCATGTGGCTCTAAGCCTATCACAAAGTGAACTGCTCTGTTGACTACTTCTTTCACTTCGAGTTGCTCTACGAGCAACTGTTCTTTTTCTTGTCGCATCTGTTCTTTTTCCTTGTCAAACTTGTCCTGGAGAGAAACCTTCTCCTGTTCTACAACTCTTCATTGTTCTATGATTACGCCTTGCACTTGCTTCAAGTCTTGGGTGGATTGTTTTGTTTCTTCTAGTGCACGATGAAGGCAATCTTCGACTGCATCAACTAATTGACGGAGTTGGGATGGCTCATCTCCCAACTCTGGTTATCCTAATGGTAGGGGTGCAGTGGAGACTGGGAAACTGGACTGAAGGGCCTGTTTTACCCCTCAGAGTTTGACCTCAATTCTGTCATACATTTCCTCCTGCTTAGCTTCTTGTTTTTCCACTATTTCCAGTGAAGCGTTGTTTAGAGTTGCTATGATGAAGTCAAAATCATCGGTAGTGAGGGCAGTCTTCATATTGGTCACTGTAGCTTTGGATTTCTTCTGGGGAGACACCTTCCACTTCTTCAAAGGATCAACCTCATCTCTAGGCGGTGTTACTTCACCTGGCTTCTGGTCAGCTTCCTTGCTATTTATCTCTTCTACTTTGTCATCACCCCCTCGATCAGGCGATAATAAAGAAGTCTTTCCTGATGCATTTCCTAAGTCTTGGATCTCCTCAGTCTCCTTCCTTCTACTGGTTCCAGGTGTGTTCTATTCTCTACGAGTGGCCTCCAGGTTGTCTTGTTTAGGGTTCGACATCTCTACATGGTCAGCGGGGATGAGGAATTATGTGGACCAATATTTAGTGATCTCCTCACAATCTGCTTCCATGAGTTTGTAGTACGACTGAAGCTTCTCCTTATGTTCATATACTCGTGTTGTAATGTAGATGAAATGTCGATCTACATTGGATTTCATTAGGGGTCGGAACCTGTGTAGGGTGTTCAGAGTCATGCGAGGTTCAGATTTGATGTCTCTCTTTAGCTGGAGGTAGTATGTATGAAAAAAAGTGTTTGAATACCACTATTTTTTCATATCACTCGAGTACCAGAGTGTGCTAAACTTCACAACAAGCAACTCCAATGGCTCAATATCTGGGAAGGTCTCACCTTCTGGCATCTCCTAGAAAACAAAGGCGATGAGTATCAAGAGCCAGCTAAAGTGAAACTCATAGCCCTGATCTTGTGCTTCGCAGAAGTCTAGTACCAGCTGATTAACTAGGTACTTCGCCCAGTTCATCTGTAGACCTTCTACACACTTCCCCGCGAGGTCAACGACAAAGCCTATGACCTGCGTGGGTCTATTATTTCTTACTATATTTTTGGCTATTAACTGGCATGCTAGACGCATTGCACCATTCTGGATGGAAGCTACCTTGTAGCCTCGCATCCCCTTCTCAAAATTGTCATATGTATCCTTGATATTCTGTGCTAGTGCGTGATCTGCGGCTTTTCCTAGGTAGAACTCCTGCAGGTCGGGTCCTTGCATACTCAATCCAGTGATCATATGGATCAGCGTCGGATCGAATGTAATACGATGGTATATCCATAAGTATCCACCATGGTAACATAAAGTAGCAACTTGACACAGGTGTTGACTTCTTGGTGCCTTCCAAAGTGCTGGATTTTCATTACCTTCAGCAGGGTGGATTGTGCGAGGTTCATTGTCCACGGTTGGGGAATTATCTTTGAGTTCATCCCCTTCGTCCTGGTCAGGTATTTGTATGGGGAGAGAATACTATGGTTCTTGTGATATTCGAGGTTGAAGTTGTTGAACTTCATTGTTGCATTTGTGTCCTGCTTCGCTCGAACTGCACGTATCCCCTTTGGGAGGTATGCAGTAACCATGGTGTACTCGAAATCTCTTGGTACACTATCTCAACTCACCATGCTGGCCAGAGGCGGGATGTAATCAGGAAATATGCTCAGGATCAGATTTGCATTAGCTAGGTCATCTTTGTGCTTGGTTCTCTTTTCCATTGATGGTCGGGATGGTTCGACTCCATGAGCAGTTGACGGAGAGGCTTTCACTCCTCTTCTCCATGATGCTTATACACCCACAAACATCACTCTTTCAGACATGACTCTCTCAGTCATGAGGTTGATGATCACTTCCTTCACAGACTCTTTGACTGCGCTGAGTTCTTCATACATACACGCTCGTGGTTGAATCTCTTAGGTTCGAAGAGTGACTAGTCAATGCAACGGGATGGATAGCAATAGCGTGATGATTACTGTGTGAAATTAAAAATTATGCAGGCTCAGATAATCACAATTGGTAAAAAGTTTCTTAGTGCATGGTGCGACGGGATAAATAGATAACTTGGTAATGGATCTGTTGCAACGGGCGAGAAGTCTTCATTAACTCAATTCTATCTGTTACGACACGGTCCCAATGGTCTGGTGGCAAACTTTCTGACCATAAATTCCTTTCTACCCGTTCGGTCCATCGGTCTAACAGTTATACTGTTTCGAACAACCATATTTCTTCGCCATGGAGAAGTGCCATGTGACACTATTTTGATATCCCGACGAAGTTCCAATTTTGCAAATTTTCCTTCTGCGAAGTTCCCTTTGGAACCTTCTATAACTTTTTGATCTTAGATCTCTTCTTACTTAGTTTTATATCTTTTCTCCCAGTGAGCTTCGTCTTGGTATTGCCTTTTCCATTCTGATTCTTATCTCCTCTTGTCATAGTAACTTCATGTTATTGAGATTCTTTCCTAGAAATCAAGGGTAATACTTCATCTGTATCTGGAATAGGTACTTTAGTCTTTTGTGGGTCTTCTAGTGTTCTTGCAACTTCGATATCCAAGTCTCTAGTGTTAAATAGCTTCACTCGGTTTTCCTGTTCCTCGAGCAAGTGTGTGATCCTCCTAATCATGAAATATTTTAACTCTTGCTTCTTCTACTCTAAGACTTCTTCTTCTTTTGTTCTGGCCTGACCTCTTTCAATTCAAGGTTTTCCTAGTAACATAGAAAATGGGGCATTGTTCTCAATAAATTTGACAACTTCAAATTATTCCTCTGTCGAAGTTCCATTGGTACTCATAGATATATGGGTGAGCTTTCCACATAGGGTTATCATTTTTCCTCTGAATAATCCTATTCCTCCCAATGAAGGAATCATAGTAGGCTTCCCTAAAAGTTCCCAAGTTCTTTCTGTCATGATATTCACCTGTGTTTCCTCATCCAGAACAAAGTCAATGCCAAAGTCTCCTATTGTTGCTTCTATGCATTCCTTTTCTTTGAATATCTCTGATAAGATGACATGTCGGTGGTCATTCAGGGTTTCTTTTATCTGTAGTAATACTTTCTCTGATAATTTCTGGGGTTCCACCATAATCTTAGTTTATGGATATGCCTTAGGGTTTTCTTGTCTCATATTCATGCTTTCAAGATTAGCAATCATTCTAGGGAAATCCAATACTTCATGGTCCATAGCTTTGCAACAAAGGCAACTAGGTCTTCTTCCAGGGCATTCCTTAGCAAGATGTCCCAGTTTTCTGCAACTGTAACAAAGGGTTAATCCTCTCTTTCTTTTAAATGATCCCCAACCTTTCCTGTACTGCGTGCTAGGATCATAGTAGCTAACCTGTAAAAAATTCTTTCTAGGGTCTTTCATCCATTTGTTAGTCCAAACATTCCCTCTATGTATAGGTATAATATATATTTCACTATTATTATCATATATATTTATATCAAATCTTCGTTCATCTATCAGTGCCCTAGTTTTCAGGCTAGGACAAAATCTATCAACCATACCTAGATCTATACTCTAGAAAAAAAAATTCCACTTATCTTACTTCTACAGAGCACAGATATTGCATATATTACCTCTTTAGTGATCCAGGTGGATATCGGTGGCCACCCACCTTCTCCAACTAGCCCAAAACATGTTTTTGGAAATTTTGGTAATTTACTATTTTTAGCAAGTTTTAACTTCCGGGGCCATTTTGAGGGCCTAAATGAAGGTTTTTCAAGATAGAGGTTCTCAATGATATCCAAAGGCATGATTGAGCCCCCAAAATGAATCTCCTCGAATATACCTTTCCAACGAGCTATCATAGGCCTAAAACGGAGATCGTATGCAAAATTTACGACCCCGAGAAGTTGATGCACCAACTTACCCAAACGAGGCCCACATGACTTTTGGCACTTCATCTCCTAGGGTTAGGTTTTTGGATGTATAGGAATTTTG
This sequence comes from Picea engelmannii, assembly GCA_009831015.1. Classification (NCBI taxonomy): domain Eukaryota; kingdom Viridiplantae; phylum Streptophyta; class Pinopsida; order Pinales; family Pinaceae; genus Picea; species Picea engelmannii. Next base: position 254,551 of record ML795621.1, read on the forward strand.
GCATTCCCGTCTATTGTAAAAAGTCCTTCCAAGCCTCATTGTAATCATCTTCTTGTGAATGCGAGTAGCCGTCGCATCTCTTCTCAGAGATAAGCTGCCACCATTCTAGCAAGTCTTTCACTCTGTATTTTTACAGTCTCTGTACATTTCTCTGATTAATAGAAATCGTGTATTACTGTATATCTATGTTTATGGTTGCATATCTGATACATTTATGTTATATTATTGAATATCTGCGATATCTCTGTGCATTTATTTATTATATCTCCGCTCTCATTTCGTGCCGAAAATAATCCGGATCAGTGGTATCAGAGCAGGCTGCTCTTGATTGTTTTTCAGTGCATGTCCCCGACGAGGTCTGAGTATAGCAAGTTGGTTCTCGAGCTTGTATCTCTCGAGGACAATCGCTCTCGCACACCCAAGAAACCCTCAATGGCGGAAGAAAAGAAAAACAATGGAGTAGACGATCCTATCAGTCTGTTGCATGAGCAAGCTCTCACGCGACAGAGGGACAAAATGATGGAGAATTTTTCCCACATCCTTCAAAGCCTATCGATAGCATCAGGCGCATATTCATCAAGCGGCCACTTTGGAGGCACCTCGCCTTTCAAGGTATAGGTTAATTTTGATATTCCCGTATTTGAAGGTCAAATAGATGCAGATGCCCTAGATAAATGGTTAAATCTGCTAGAAGGTTATTTCTCTATTCATAATT
>ML795621.1:269681-283717 GCA_009831015.1 Picea engelmannii
GGGGGGGGGGCATTATTAATTCTATTTTGTCACTTTAATTTATCATTTAAATAATCCATCTTGATATTGCCACTTTACTTTATCATTTAAATAATGATTTCTTCTTTTCAAGCACTTTGACTTCTTTGACCTTTTGGGGCTTCAAGCCATCATATGGGGGTCCTCCAACTTCATAGAGCCATAACTCTCAAACCGTGAGGAGTTATGTGACATTCCACATACCACCAGAAATGGCATGACAAGCACTATCCATCTAGGATAGTTTCACCAACAACTTCATTGATCTTTATCTCATTATTCCATATACAAGCATGGGTCCTCCAACCTTTCTTCTAGGATAACTCATTCCATAAAGCATCTTCCTGTGAGGGATTTCACCATAAGGGGACCACTTAGGATTTCATCCATTTGTGCACCTTATCAACCATGATAAGAAAATAATGATTCATCTTTGCATCAATCGGTTTTCACTTGGACATATATCATTCTCATCAAGGCCATCATATCAATCAATTACTTGACATCAATCAAACCAAACCATTTACATCAATGTCATATGATCCAACAATCTCCCAAATAATCAAACCATTGGCATCAATGACAACATGATCCAACAATGTGTTGGAGATGTAATCAAGTAGGACATATTGTTGTCCACTGTAACACCATGAGATGCTACAACTGTAGTCGATTTGGTCACAAATCCCAGGAGTGATGGAACACAAGAAGAAAATCCATGATGAGGACTTCACATAGGATGGCTAGATGAAGGAATGAGTAAGGAAGGGAGACATCTTTGAGAAGATGGATGATCAGAGCTCAAGTTCTAAGGAGAAGGGACATCTATAGAAGTGGGTGAAGAAGACAAAGCATCCAGAACAAAATGAAAGACTGAAGGGAAGTTCAAAAGTGTCATTTACTGAGGCATACACGGGTGACCGTGGTATCAATCGCATACATACACAGGCTGATCTTGTATAGGTCGCATACATACGCGATCTGTCTGTGCAGTAGGCTGCGTATATGTGGTGAAGCCTAAGGAAAATGGATTTGCACAAGGATTACAATTTGATGTGATGGTATAACTCTGTGATGTAGGGTCTGACATGGTTTATTGCAGGTTCTGACACTATTTGTTGCAGGTTCTCATGATTCTATATTGGATTATCTAAGGTGATGATGTAAAATAAAATCTTGGGTGCATGGAACTAAGCCATGAGTATGGATTGATGCATTTTTTGTTGAGGAAGAATGTTGGTTATGACAGTGAAGTTATGGCACCTTGGTTATGTGATATATCATGATGATGTGTTGGAAGCTTACTTGTTGGAGAGCTTGATGCATGCATTTGGCATATGGATGGGCTACACATTGGGACATGTGGTTGGTGAGTTGATGAGGTGATCATGTTGTACATCATTGATGATCTATAATTGATGCATGATTGATACATTTCTAGTATATTGGTAGAGACACCTACTAGCATGTTGATTGGCACATATTTTATGAAGGATTTGGCATACATGTGTGAGGATTCATCATGTTTTGGTATTGGTGCATGGTTTATGTACTCTCTTGGTACAAGTGATAGTACATTGCATATGATGGATGATAGTACACCATTGGTATTACTTGATTAACACAACAATTGGTATTTGTTTGATACATGGTTATGGTACTTGGTTCATGATGGAGACATATCATGAGTGATATGATACATTGTTTGGCATGATGGTAGATGCACATGGTTGGCATATTGGTAGATGCACATGTTGGCATATTGATAGAGGCATATGATTGATACATTCCATGGATGATATCTTTTGGCACATTGCATGATGTTGATGTACATGGTTGATGTACATAGGTGTTGTGCATGATGAGCACACATTTGTGTACAGGATGTACTTGGTTGATATTTTGCTCATGATTTTTTATTTCATTGTTGACATATCCTTTGCTTCGCGATGCTTGGTATGGCATGAGTTTGATGCATGAACAAGTCCAAGGATCGTTATATGGTATCACATTGTTCATCTTGCAGAGAAGATAGGGGAGACATACCCATAGGGGGAGTCATTATTCTTCCCATGATTCTAGGAGGAGATATTTATTAGATGCATACCCAGAAAAGAGCCCTATATTTGAAGAAAGAGAACATAAGCATACTTCTAGGGGGAGAAATGGTCACAGAGGGAGTATGTTTGATGTATCTTCATCATTACATCAAAGTGATATCCCTTGTTCAAAAGGGGAGATATTATTCAAAGTAAGATCAAGGGAACTCAGACAGGAGGAGCAGCCCCAAGGAAAGTTCAAGCAGTGGAAGCAGCCCCAAGAAAAGAATGGCCCTTTTCCATTGATGTCAAAGGGGGAGAGATAGTCACAATGATGTGATTGATGATTATTGATTGGGAGAGATAGTCACATTTGGGAGAGATAGTTAGATTGACTATTGATGTAGAGCATGCCTTATCTACATGTTGGCATCAATAATTGGTAATTGGTGTTGACATCAATGTTGGTATTTCCATCAATGCCAAAGGGGGAGATTGTTGGATCATGTTGTCATTGATGCCAAAGGTGTGATTGATTGATGTCATTAATTGATGTTAAGTGATTGATTGATGCCAAATGATTGATTGATTGATGATGTAATGTAATATGTATTGTCCTTGATGAGAATGCATAGATGAATATGGATCAATGAGTTGTCATTGATATGATGAAGATGGATCAATGAGTTGTCACTGATACATGATGCATAGTTGATGTATATGATGCAGTGGTGGATTGATGAAAAGATGAATCATTATAGTCTCATCATGATTGATAAGGTGCACAAATGGATGAACTCCAAAGTGGTCCCCTTATGGTGAAATCCCTCATGGGAAGATGCTTTGCAGATTGAGTTATCCTAGAATAATGGTTAGAGGACCCATGCTTGTATGTGGAATAATGAGATGAAGATCAATGAAGTTGTTGGTGAAACTATCCTAGATGGAAAATTCTTGTCATGCCATTTCCAGTGGTATGTGGAATGTCACATAACTCCTCACAGTTTGAGATTTATGGACTTACGAAGTTGGAGGACCCTCACATGTTGGTTTGAAGCCCCAAAAGGTCAAAGAAGTCAAAGTGATTGAAAAGAAGAAATCATTACTTAAATGATAAAGTAAAGTGAAAAAGTCAAGGTGGATTATTTAAATAATAGAGAGAAGTGAAAAAATCAAGAAATGATAAAGTAAGGTGACAAAATTAATAAGGAATATTTAAATGATAAAGTATTGGAGAAATTTCTATTTATGGAAAGTGGTTAACCCTAAAATAAGGAAAATAGGTTAAGTGACCTAGAAATGGGCTAAGTGAGCTAGATGATGAAAGTATAAATAAGATAGAAATGGTCTCTTGCAAAGACATGATTTTTGTGGATCAATGGAGAGCTTCTTGTGAGATTATATTTTGGAGTATTGATGGAGAGCTTCTTTTGAAAGATTCTTGTGAGAGCATATTTGGTGTGGATCTCCTGAGCATGATTGAATATTTATTCTGAGAAAGAGAGCGTGAGGAGGATCTCATGGATACATCAAAGTTCCGTCAATATTGGAGATCTTGACGAAAAAAGTTTTAGATCTTCAGAAACCCTAGTTTCTGAGGTGTATGTAGGTTGTAATGGGCTAGGGAATGTACATACGCGGGATGTATGAGGATAGGGTGTTTACAGTGGATAAAATCATGGAGATTTGTGTGGAGATAGGGTGTTTACTGGCTACTGAAGATTGTAGCAAGTTTCAGATCTGCATTCTATGGGCTCAGATCTCTCACTGAGACTCTGGTATGGTTACATTATTGTCTTGATGGATACTATTGTTGGTTGTGTTGTGAATGCTTGGGGAATCCTTGGTATGGTTGCTATGATGTGATTTATGTTGGTTGATGGAGTGAGCAGTACTCTTGTGATTCAGTGGTGATATGATTGCTATGGTATACTAGTTGTTTATACATGATTGAGATAGCATTCATATTGATTGATTGTGGAGCATGAGTAAGCTATTGGATAGCTTGGATGTGTTGTGACTGGCTGGTGGTCAGTTTGGACAGTGGAAAAAAGAAGAGAATATGATTGCAGGTTGCAGAGGATCTGAGCATGTGATGAAAAAGATAAACCCTAATAGCTCATAAGGTATACACAGGTTGTAGTACTACTTGGGCGCGTACACACACGAGTTGTACTACTTGTAGGACGTGTACATATGCATGTTGCACTACTGACAGGTCGCGTACCTATTGCAGATTGATATCTATTGAGGAATGTTGCCTCATCTTAGTTGGTGCTGGGGATGTAAGCTGAGTCTTGCATTATAGAGTTGGTGCTCTTGTAGAGTTGTACTCTATTCAGTTGTTGCTAAAAAACCCCAAGGATTGTAGTCTGTAATAAAAAAAAATGTGTACATACATTTTCTGTTCTTTGTGTTCCTTGTGGTGATGACATGTTGATGATATATTGTTGATTTATGTTTCTATTATATGTTCACATCTAGCTAGTTAGAAATGACAACAATGGGTAATGAGTAAATGTTGAATGCTAACTAGTGAGTTTTGTGTAAGAGGGAAGTTTTGGAAAAAAGATCCCCACACTCATTCACCCCCCACCCCCCCCACCCCCCTCTAAGTGTGGTAGGTGTGTCCAACATTTTCCTTGTAAAGTAGCGGTTGACCGTAGTTTCTTGATAGAATAGATGTGGTCCATCATGGGTTTTCCATACAAAACCTATGACCACCCCTGGGATCTTCAAGTACTAAAGATTTACAAGGTATAGCTTGTCATATTCTTGAACCTTGTTGTACGGATTTTTCTCATGTTTTTTGGATTATCACCTTTGTGCTTCTCTATATGGAGGTTAAGGAGACAACTATAACTAATGGGCATCGGAATCCATTCGGTTTTTAATATTTACCATAAATTTCAATTACATTGAATTTTAAAAAGACGTTAGATGCACAGGGAAGATTTTAAAAGATAATTTTTCAAACTTCTTGTAGGGATTTTCTATTGGTAATTTACTTACTAATCCAAAAATCGAGTGTAAATCATACAAATTATGCATTGGAGATGGCTTTGATTATCAAAGGTGTTTACAATTGGATCAACAAATTCTATCCATCCTATGAACTGTCCATAAAATTTCGTGGTGAGTTAAAACTTAACCATATAATGCTTACCCTTGGTGGAAATCTAGGCTTATCATGTAGTTGATTTGGAAATATTCTAGAGAAGATATTTGCAAGTTGTTTGTCTGATAGGGAAGCCACTTCCACAAATGCGCATTTACGGAAGTTGTCTTCCATAAATGCACATTTAAGGAAGACGACTTATGTATATGCACGTTTACGGAAGCTGGCCACTTTTGTAAATGTGTATTTATGGAAGTTGGATTTAGTATATGCGCATATACGGAAGCCAACTTCCGTAAATGCACATTTACAAAAGCCAACTTCCATAAATGCAATTTTATGGAAGACAACTTCTGTAAATGTGCATATACGGTAGCCAAATTCCATAAATATGCATTTACGAATGAGAACTTATGTATATGTGCATTTAAAAAGTTTACCACTTCCATAAATGCACATTTATGGATGGAAACTTCTGTATATGCGTGCTTCCATATATCTTCATATACATAAGTTGGACTCCATATGTGTGCATATATGGAAGTCGACTTCCATAAATTCACATTTACAGAAGCCAACTTCCATAAATGTGCATTTACAAAAGGGGACTTCCTTATGTGCATACTTTTGTATATGCACATTTATGGAAGTTGGATTATGTATATGCACATATACGGAAGCACACATATGCGGAAGCCAACTTCTATAAATGCACATTTATGAAAGGTGGCTTCCGTATATGCGCATTTACAGAATGAGGCTTTTGTATATCCCCATTATCCCATTTCCCCCAAGAAAATAGATGCATTCATTCAGAACCCAGTGGAAATAGTTTCCATTTTCCTAACTTGGGTTCGTGTGATTGGAAGGTAGATCTAGTGATTTCATTTTCTCAAGGTGTTGGGTATCCCTTATTTTTTGGCCTCTAAATAGAAATGAAGCAATCCCTCCGTTGAGTGGTGGTATGTTACATGTGATAGTAATGGTGACATTGTTGTTTTGAATCCTACAGGGTTGCATTTGAATAGAACTATATCACCTGCATTAGCTAATATTGTGTCTTTGAGGACATTGATGTTGAGTAATAATAATATAACAAGGTCTCTATCTAGCTAGCTCACCTTATGATTTCCCCTTATTGGTGTGAAAAGAGACATAGTTTTTGAGAATTTTGGAGATCCTTTATTTCCTTGTTGTCCTAGGCACAACACCAAGGATCTAGAAAGGTTGTCCTCCAATGATTTACCTAACTAAGGCTAAGCTAGAGTAGGCTAGAGTAGGTTAGAGTAGGCTTGTCTAGGCTAGAGTAGGCTTGGCTAGGATAGAGTAGGATAGAGTAGGTTAGGCTAGAGTAGACTAGAGTAGGCTCGATTAGAGTAAGAATATACTAGGTTAGAGTCATCTAGAGTAGGCTCTATTAGAGTAATAGACTAGGCTAGAGTCATCTAGAGTAGGCTAGGATAAAGTGGGCTAAAGTGAGCTAAGCTAGTGTAGGCTAGAGTAGGGTAGGGTAGAATAGGCCGTCGAGATGATGGAAAGTTTGAAGAATTTGGATGGTCAGAATTCCATACCTATCCGGTATTTCCCAAATCCGATGCAAAACAAGTTTGGTCTATTTTATCATCTCTTCCTCCACCTTTCCTACCAATTGTTCCAAGCACATGGGATTCTCATAAATATGTTTCGAGACATGGGGAGCGGAAAAATTCAAGATCTCCTTAGTTGCGATATCAATTGGATGAGGATACCTTCTATATATTTGGTCGGGATGCTAATTCTTCCCCTGAATCTCATCACGACGATGGGAGAGCTAGCCTGCAATGGGTGGATAAACAACCTGCAGATTTTGTTCTCTTCATGTCCTTTGGTAGCGTAAACTTTATATTAGTCGACAAAATTGCAAAGCTTACTCTCGGACTGGAAGGAAACGGGAAGAAATGGTCGGCTTCGGTATATGCGCATATACGAAAGTGGTCGACATCTGTATATATGCATATACATAAGTGGTCTACTTATGTATATGGGCATATACAGAAGCTTGCCACTTTTGTATATGCACATATATGGAAGTGGTCGGCTTCTATATATGCGCATATATGAAAGTGGTCAGCTTTCGTATATGTGCATATACGAAAATCGATCGTTTTTGTATATGCGCATATACGGAAATGGTTTTCTTTCGTATATGTGCATATACAAAAGTTGACCACTTTCATATATGCACATATACAAAAATGGTCGGATTTCATATATGCGCATATACATAAGCCAACCACATTCGCATATGCACATATATCCAAGTGTTCGAATTATATATATGCCCGTATACGTAAGTGGTAGACTTTCGTATATGCGCATAGACAGAAGTTGACCATATACCGAAGCCAACATACAAATAGGAAAGTGGTCGACTTCCGTATATGCGCATATGGAAATTTATGCTTCAGTCGACCAAATCACGGTTTTGAGTTGAGAGTCACCCAGATTGTGTCATAAGTTATCTCCTCTAGTATAGATTCCAATCATTTAATAACTCTTCATGGTATCTTTTTTTCATGACTGTAAGTGTGATTTTAACAACATTTTATGTTCTATATTTGTAATGTGCTAGCTATTTCTCGCCACTTAATCATTCTAATGTTCTAGTAATATATTCACTATTTAAAAATTGTGACTTTTGTGGAACAAGGAGTTTCCATGGAGAACAATGTTCTTCATAGTTTGTGGATGTTTTTTTTAGCAAGATATGGTAGGTTATTTATACAAAGAAGCAAGAAATCAAGGTTTAATGGCACTTTTCTTTAGATTCATTGTGATATTTCATTTTGACATTTCATAATGCATGCTAAGTGTTTGATGAAACACGTGCATTCAAAGTGTTTGGCCAAAATATTACATTCATGGATTTTATCTTACAAGTATTTTACATTCATGGATTTTACCTTACAAGTATTTCTAACTTGTCATTTTCCTCCTACACAACTCTAACATCCAAAATATTATGCAAGAAAGTTGGGAAATAAACTTTATCCATGATGACTCAACACTTCAACTTTAAAGTTTATACTCCAACTCATTCGTAAACTAAAACATTTTCCTCCTACACAATTCTAACATCCAAAATATTATGCAAGAAAGTTGGGAAATAAACTTTATCCATGATGACTCAACACTTCAACTTTAAAGTTTATACTCCAACTCATTCGTAAACTAAAAGAAACACACAAAAAACCCGCATTCCTTCATTTCATTCTTATTCTTTCATTTTCTTAATAATCCACACATTGTCCAAAGAAACTTCCATATAACGAAAACACCTACCTTTATTCTTTCACATACCTTAATGTATTATTTTACTATTTCATGGCATAAATAAGCATATGATATCTTGTAGAAAAAACAACATCACAAGAAATTGACACCATTTTTCTTGGCCAAGTAACGTCATAAAGTATTTGTGTCATATCATTTTTTATTTATTTTTTCTTACAATAATACATTCACAATATATCCCAACATTTATTTTATAAACATACACAATTATAACTATGATCACAAGGCATTAATACATACCAATCTTTTGAATATTTTACAGGCTCACACAATCAACAATGTGTTTTGATTATGTGCCCCCTATATTCATATCTTATATTTCCAAATTTTATTGTCATTGACGAACTTTTCACATCTAGCTTCTTATTGCTTCATATAGTCACTTTCCCTCTACTTTGAGCTCTGTAAATGAAAACAAATATCATAGTATAATGATTCAATTAAGAAAGTTTGTCCAAATAAATATATTTGGATAAAGAAATGCTTAAGCTTCCTCAATTTTGTGTAGTATGACATTGTCTGAATGTACCTTCATGATGTCCTCTAAGTACCGTAGAAGCAATTACCGTATTTATATTTGTTTGTCAAGTATTTTACTTATCTAAGATATAAAGTTCTTAAGAAACACAACCTGATACCTTCATACTATGAACAAAGGATGCAAAATTAAATCATGCACATTTAGCATTTAAGCCTATCGTAAATAAAATTACTTTCTTTGATCAATGACAATTAAAGGATGCAAAATTAAATCATGCACATTTAGCATTTAGGCCTATCGTAAATAAAATTACTTGCTTGGATCAATGCTAATAAAATGGATAATGGTTTGTCCATGTATAAAACCAGGTTTGAAACCTAAGTGGACATAAAGATTTGAATATTAAATCAAGAGAAGAATTTCTGTATAAAAAAAAAGAAAGAAGATAAAAAAAAAAATAAGAATGTCAAGTATAAAACAAATATGTCAAGGCCAGAGAAGAATGGATATTATCAATGACAATAGGTTGGAAATAGCATTTTAGAAATGTAAAATAGCATTTTATTTAATGTGTATAAGATTAAGTATTAAATACTAATTAAAAAGTATATGCTTCATTTAAGATAGTGTTAGGAATCATCACAAAACAAATTTGTATATGTTTCATCAAGATAGTGTAGTGATCATCACAAAGTAGATTTTATTTTTTATTTTTTTATTATTATTTAAGATTGAAACAATTTTTTATTTTGAAGTAAATTTTAGTTTTCTCATAGTTATAATAGTACACTTTATTGCCAAGTGATCTACATTTCTGGGAAAAAATTCATTTTTATCAAACTTAAAAAATAAGTTAATTATTTCAAGCAAATACAATTTTCCTTTAATCACAATAAATTGTAGCAAATTAGATGGTTGTAGTAATGTTTTGCAACAACAACAATAAAATTAGTAGATTAGGTTAGGTTAGGGTTAGAAGAGGTTAGTGAAAGACTTAGAGAATAAGATTTGAGAATTGTTTGATCAATTCTTTCACAAGAGAAACAAGTAAACTAGTGGCTTTTGGGCTATGGAGTAATTTATAAAAACAATAAATATGGAATTGGAGAATGATGATAGCAATGTCTAAGAGAAAGGGATTGAAATCTAAGGTGCTAGCACCTTGGGGCCTTAGACTTCAAGAAGAAATTTCTAGAGTGCAAGCACTTTTGGGCTCTGACAAACTCTTTGTTCCCTTCTTAGATTCTTTAATTTTGTTAAAAAAAGCTTCTAGAACCAAACTCCTAAAGTGATATCACTTTTGGGGCTTTAGGAGTTTACCCTAGATGAGATTTTCTTAACAAATCAATGGATGAAATAATCTAGAGAGAGAAGGAAACACCTTATGTTTCTCTTGTAGGATTTAAATAAGAAATATATCTTCAATATGAACAAATAAAACTCATCATAAACATTCCACACATAAAATGAAATTGCAGATTTTAATTACTTCACCAAAATTAACCAAGCATAAACCCTAGTTGCAAAAAATTCCACGAAGAAATAGCCAAGAAACATCCTAAAGTTTCCCTCCAAGAGATAACACATAAGTAAAAGAGCCAATGTTTCCAAAGATAGAAAAAATTTTAGACCTCTCTCTCTTGTGTGAGAGAGAATGTTGATGATAAAATGCGTCTTTGGTCTTTGGGGAGAGGTCTAAATTTTCTCCTGAGGAATGTTTCTCAAGTCCCCAAGTCAAGGAATGTTTTATGAGGAGGACCAATCTTGGTTACATGGTGAAGATGTTATGGTTTGGGGTTTCCTTCATAGCTTATGGTGTCCATCTCTATGAGCACTTTTGTTGAGGGTTCACTTGCTCTTGAGTTACCCAATATTTGCATGCCACCTTTTTCCAAATCCCTTTTTTCCATATTTTCCCATGTTTTCATTTATAATTTACAAATTTGAGGGTCCCCCTTTTAGGGTTTCTAAGCTTCAAAATATTTTGGGACCGGGGCGAACACTGAATGATTAGAGCTCAAGTTGGACCGGATTTTGGTGGTCTTTATTTTCTATGTTCACTTACTTTTAGCATCATATTATTATTATTTTATAGAACCTACAATCTACCTTCAGGTTGTTAGCCCCTTTCTAATGAGAGTATGGGCCATAGCCGATGTTTAGGACATATGAGAGGTTTTATGATAGAAAGTGATAAGTCTAGTCGGTAATGGTAAGATGGCCCTTTAAGAAACTCCCCAGCAAAACACTCTCTCTGAGAGTGGTCAACTTACTAGGACACAATGACAACCACCAAGGTGAAACTAGGCTAAAGGTATAGTTTCCAAGAAAACGTTTTGTAATCGAGAAAGGACTCTTTGCAACATGTTCAAATGCTTCAACAATTAAAATGAAACCTACCATGAGATCAGACTTGTTACCTCATGAAGCAATATTCTATGTCCTCTGCGGTCAAGCCGATGTGATGGTGTTGCTCTGTTGCTGGTGACGAATGGTGATGTATCCATGAATAGGAGGGGCCCTGTGGGGCTATGCTAGTCAATATAACTCTTGACACTCCATGTTTGCAACCTACAGGCCTCGATACATGATATTCTTAGTTACCCCTAGCCTGGGGGGGGGGGGTAAAAATACCTACGATTAGTTTGAATGGTTTATATTTATACCGACAGTGAATTGGAACTGAGGTTAATACATGTGGTGAATGGAGAGGAGGCTTAAAATTTGAAGGGTGGTTTCCTGTAGTTCGTAAATCAAGTGCATAAGTTCATAAGTTCCTTATCTTACTTATGTTATTTTATTTTCAATATAATCACTTCACATATTCCAAAACTTCAACCTATCAAGGGAAATCCTAGAAAAGTCACCCTAGAGAGTCTTTATGAACATATAAAATCATTAGAAAAAAGGAGTAAAGAGAGAAGCGAAACTCCAAACAAAGTTAAAGGCAATGCTTGATAACAAATTTATATTGTTAGAATATAATATTCAGACAGAAAAAGAGAATAGAATATTAGGGTTCAAGACTCAGTTGTAGAAAATGGAGGCTAGAAGACAAGAAATGGAAAAACAAAAACAATCAACCCAATAAGGAGAGTTCGAAACAAATATCAACATGAGAGATAAGATTAAAGAGCCAAAAGAAAAACTAACTCACAATTTGGCACCAATTAGTTTGGAAAATAAATTGGACATCAAACCCATCAAAGAGGAAATGAATGATCATAATAAAAGAACCTTGAACCTAAAGATAAAGAACATAAAGCTAGGTTGATCCGTGTCAACGTAAGTTGTAATGACCATATACATGACATACTCAATGAATATTAAATCTTAAAAGGGCCATGAATATTTATAAATGAAGAGTTCATTCTAAAATACCAAGCTAAATTAAGGAAGGAAGTTCAAAAGGTAAGAGAAGTGAGGAAGAAAGACAAATGGGCAATAATTAGAAATCAAAAAATTATTGTTGGGGATAAAGAGCAGAATGATACTAATACGTCGGAATTTAGGACACATAAATAAAATTCTAAAGAGTTCTAAGTAATCCCTTACCTTATTAAGATCCGATAGACCAATTCTATCTAAGTGGATGTTAATCATCGACATCATCATCATCATCATATCTACCTTTACAAAATTTTATTAATATATGATATATCTGAATTGTTTTAAAATTGATCATCTTTTTTAATTGAATTTTTAAAAAATAAAAAAACAATAATTCCAAAATATCAAAATATAGTTTTTCTTTTACAATAGTGGATCCGAGTTAAATTAAAGAAAATAATTGAAAACACTCACATTAATAGTGGATGCTTTGGCCAAGTGAGTTGTATCATAACATCCTAAGAAAAGGGTTCATGGAAAAGTCATAACATAGAGGTAGTTAATGAGTATCATTCTCTCCTCTATTTCAGTTTCTTTCATACAAAAAAATCTCCTTTATTTCAATTTATTTTTCAAGGAAACATTTCCCATGTTTTATTTCTAACAAAGGTTTTCACTTTCATAGAGTTTAGGGAAAACCCCTATTATGAGATAAATGATCTTTGAAATTCTTCCTCATCTCTTTGTTGTTAATGTTCAATCTGAAATTGGGGAGTATTAGTGGTTTATATCTCAAATCTACTCAGCTATAGCTATATTCACACAACCCTTCCACCTTAATCTTCACTTCTATGTATCCTTTGATCAATATAGCTTCCTCTTATCCATAAAACCCATAAGAATTCTTCTCTAGTTTTTGATTGGAACTTTTAAATTTATCATGGGAGGAAGAGGGTTATACAAATTGGTTGAATTGATAACAAATTGCGATGATGTAATACAACTACCTCATTTTGTTGTTGATCTTGCTAAAAACCCTTCTTTTACCCAACATCCTAGTAGTAGGTATGGGCTTGACATTCAACACTTGGAACTTGTTCTACTGTCCATTACTAAGAAACTTTCCAAATTGCATTTTGACTTATTCCTTTTGTATTTCCAACCTATTGTCATTGATAATATCCATTCTTCCTTGCCCTTGATAATATCCATGATTAAGTGGTGAGAAATAGCTAGAACATTAAAAATATAGAACATGGAATGTTGTTAAAATCACACTTACAGTCATGAAAAAAATATACCGTGAAGAGTTACTAAATGCTTGGAATTTATACCAAAGGAGATAACTTATGACACAATATGGGCGACTTTCAACTCAAAACCATGATTTGGTTGGCTGAAGCATAAAGTTCATGTAAATATAACTAATATCGTAGCTTACCATTACTCAAGTACAACATATCATATTGACTAATTTGAGAGGAAGAGAGTGATTTCATGCAATAAATACTATGTTTATAAAGCTCAGTGTGTGAGAGAAAAAGACTTTGAGTTTATAATACTCTTTTTTTTGTTCTCAAGTGGTTGTAGCTCAATTTAATGGGGTGGGGAGTTTTCTCCTCCCCACCCAGGTTCGAGTCTCATCTATGTGACATGCTTCTCTTTGTGAGCCAAATACTCTTGAAATACTTGACCCTCCTATGTTCTTCGGATTTCG
>ML795621.1:283744-294710 GCA_009831015.1 Picea engelmannii
GGGGGGGGGGGGGTGTTATTGTGGATGTAACGAGCTTTGTGTCGTGAACCACAATGGAAAAAAAAACTCTTTTTGTTGTGATTAAATAGAAAGAAAGTAGAATTGAAATTCAAGGGTAGTAGAAAATATCCATGTTAATTATAAGGTTTATATTCAAAATGTAAAAAAATTCATCCACAAAAATAGGATATGTAGAAAACAAATGTAATGTATATAATAGATTAAAAATTTGCATGGATAACCATTCCTCTGGGATCCCAGTTATAATCAAAACTTATACATACATTGATATACAATATTGATATTATATTATATACTCTTTAAATGAATACAATGCCATCGAATTGTCATAAATGGGTACTATTATAGAACAAGTTGTAGGTTGGGAAAAGCCCGACCAAACCATAGAATAAGTGCTACAACTATGGAAATCCTACACCCAATTTCACCTCGATGTAGGTCCCGCACTTGAAGGGTGACTAGGTCACTTTAGGGAGGCGATTCCGGTGACCCCAGGGGGATTGAGACAAATATGGAGGGAAGTGGAAAAGAAGCCCCTAGAGGTCAAATCTAGATGAAAATAAAGGTAGGGAGAGATGCCTTGGAATTGAAGTAATGAATTCCCCACATGTATAGTGCTTTTTCGAATGAGTGTACCTGCCCAAGACATAAGAAAAGACACGTTGCAACAATATATGTTAGTTGGGTCACGATAAGAAAACTCGAAGACCACACCATAAGAAGGATGTATTTAAAATCATATGTTACACTTGTGATAAGTTGGGACATTATTCCTTTCAATTTCCCCATGGGAAAGGAAAGAGGAAACATCATGCACATGCAGCTAATATGGAAGATCCCTCAACTCATAAGAAGGAAAAGGAATCGAAGGATGAAGGAATCAAAGTCTTATTTTATTTTGGAATTCATTATAACTTATTTTGTTATGGAACTCATCAATCTCATGGAGGATCTAATCAAGCACATAAGGTTTCAACATGATAATAAATCATGCCATTGATATATCAATGCAACATGTTGAAAGTAAATATCAGCATATATCTTACACAAATAGTTTCACCATCAAATAAATAAAAATCACAACGTAGGGCTATCTTAGTCCATCATAGAATAGCAAGCAACACCACAATAGAGACATTTTTGGAGTCTAAGTTTCTTTGGTTGAATAATCAATTGGGTCCTAAGATTTTTTCCTCCATTGAGGTTCTTTCAGGGATGAATGCACTTTTACTTAGGTTTTGCTTCACCCAAATAAATTCATAGGCCCCACTCCTAACCTTTGCAAGTGTTTTTCATTGGAATAGCTTAGGTAGTGGGATAATATGCTAATCCGTTAGTTTCTTAGACTTTAACTTCTCTTCCTTTATCATAGAGTATTTTGTTAATCAACAATGCATCGCAAGAGAATTATCCCATTTCCCCCAAGAAAATAGATGTATTCATTCAGAACCTAGTGGAACTAGTTTCTATATAGGTGCATATACGAAAGCCAACCGCTTCCATATATGCACATATACAAAATTAGTTGTCTTATGCATATGTGCATATACAAAAGTTGACCACTTGTGTATATGCACATATATGAAAAATGGTCGGCTTTCGTATATGCACATATATGGAAGTCAACCACATTCATATATGTGCATATACGCAAGTGGTCAAATTCTATATATGTGCATATACGGAAGTGGTAGGCTTTTGTATATGCGCATAGACGGAAGTTGGACATATACTGAAGCGACAACATTCAAGCTCTCCTTAGTGGCGAGCTCGATGGGATGAGGGTACCTTCTATTTATTTGGTTGGGCCTCTAATTTCTTCCCCTGAATCTCATCAAAATGATGGGAGAGGCAACATGTAAGGGTGGATAAAAAACCTGCAAATTTCATTCTCTTCGTGTCCTTCGGTAGCATAAACTTTGTATCAATCGACAAAACTGCGGAGCTCTCTCTCGGACTGGAAGGAAATCGGAAGAACTGGTCGGCTTCGGTATATTTGCATATATGGAAGTGGTCGGCATCCATATATACACATATAAAGAATTGGTCGGCTTCCATATATGTGCTTATACAGAAGCTTGCCACTTCCGTATATGCGCATATATGGAAGTGGTTGGATTATGTATATGTGCATATACAAAAGTGGTCAACTTCTGTATATGTGCATATACAGAAGCTGACCGCTTCCATATATGAGCATATAAAAAAATGGTTGGCTTCCATATATGCGAATATATGAAAGTTGGCCACTTTCGTATATGCACATATATGAAAGTTGACCACCTCTGTATATGCACATATACGAAAATGGTTGGCTTTCGTATATGCGTATATACAAAAGCCGACCACATTCGTATATTCGCATATACCCAAGTGGTCGGCTTCTATATATATGCATATACGGAAGTGGTTGACTTCTGTATATGCACATAGACAGAAGCCGACCATATACCAAATCCAGAGTGCAAATATGAAAGTGGTCGGCTTTCAGATATGTGCATATACAGAAGTGGCCAGCTTCCATATATGCACATATATGAAAGCAAGACACTTCTGTATATGTGCATATATGGAAGTCAACCACTTTTGTATATGCTCATGTACAGAAGTGGTCGACTTTCGTATATGCACATATACCAAATTTGGCCATATACCACAGTCGGCCACTTTCGTATATGTGCATTGCACATATACGAAAGTGGCGGAGAAAATCATGAATCTGGGTAACACTTTTGTGACAATCGGGTCTCCAAAATTTCTAGCGGCAATTTTTCGGTCGAAAATTTTCACGTCAAATTTAACGGTGCCCTCGAAATTCATGTACAATGTTTTTTGGATGAATTATTTTCCCGTGGTAAACATATTTCGGCCGAAACGTTTATTTTTAACAGATTCTGTTAAAAACTAGGTTTCGACCCAAAGAATATTTCGGCCGAAAACTTGAAAATGGGACTGTTTGCAGGAAACTACAAATTCTCTCCATCTTACTTCATCTTTGGAGGTAGCGGACTCCTACAAATACTCAGAATTTAGTTTGAGAATTGAAACCAACATTTTTAAAATTGAATCTACTTTCATTGGGTATAATTTGTTTTCATTTTCATTGTTTTTATCTAATTTTATTTAATTTTATAAAAAAATCACTGCATAATATTTTTAGGTGAGATTATGATTTGGTGAAATGAAAAATCCATATCTCTAAAAATACACAACGGAAAATTATGGAAAATTTATATTCATAATTGTTAAATTGTTCTCTTCAAAAGGATATTTTTATATTTTACTTTTAAGTAAAAATTAAGATAGATACAAGGTGTAGAAAAACACGTGTTTAAAATCTGCAATGTTTTCATCTTGGTCAACTTCAAAAATTTCTAGAAATTATAATATTCATCCGTTAGATTCAAAATTATAGTGATAATAAAATAGAGTCTCTGTAGATTGTTGTAGTATATTTCATTTCTTAAAAACATAAGCTTAATAATAGATACATTGTTGTGGAAAACAATAACTCATTATCATTCCTTTCATGTTTAAGGATCATACTGTTAAACAATTGTCAAATTGACATATCAAATCTTGATAAAGAAAAATTGAAAAATAGTCATTAGAAATATAACAAAATTATTCACAAGTTTTATTTTTACTGTAAAGTGAAATTCTAAATAAAAAAAATACTTTTGTATGCCGAAAGTTGAAGAACTTGTGAAAATACAGTTTTTTTGTCATAAAACAAGCAAAAGTGTTACCCATCTTCATGATTTTACCCTGGCCTGCTTCCATATATGTCATATACCGAAGTTGGCCACTTTCGTATATACGCATATATGGAAGTGATGAGATTCTGTATATGCACATATACGGAATTCAACCGCTTTCGTATATGTGCATATACAAAATTTGACCACTTCCATATATGCACATATATGAAAGTGGTCAACTTCCACATATGAGCATATACGAAAGTGGTCAACTTTTGTATATGCACATATACGAAAACCAACCACTTCCATATATGTGCATATACAAAATCCGACCAATTATGTATGTGTATATACGAAAGTGACCAACTTTACTATATGCACATATACAGAAGTCGACCACTTCCCTATATGCACATATATGGAAGCCGATCACTTGTGTATATGCGCATATATGAATGTGGTTGGATTTTGTATATGTGCATATACAAAAGCCAACCATTTTCATATATGTGCTTATATGAAAGTGGTCGGATTCCGTATATGTGTATATACGTAAGTGGTAAGATTTTTTATATGCATATATATGGAAGTGGTTAGCTTCCATATATGCACATATACGGAAGTGGTCAACTTCCGTATATGCGCATATATGGAAGCCGACCATTTTAGTATATGCACATATACGGAAGTTGACCACTTCCGTACATTCCCATATATGAAAATGGTCAGATTCTATATATGCACATATATGAAAGTTGGACCACTTTTGTATATGCATATATACGAAAGCTGACCACTTCCATATATGCGCATATACAACAGTTAACCACTTTCGTATATGCACATATCCGAAAATGGTCGGATTTCATATATGCGCATATATAGAAGCCAACCACATTCATATGTGCACATATACACAAGTGGTTGGCTTTTGTATATGTGCATATAGGGAAGTGGTTGACTTCTGTATATGCACATATATGAAAGTTGGCCACTTTCGTATATACACATATACGAAATATGCAAATATATGGAAGTGGTTGATTTTCGTATATGTGCATATACAAAAGTCGACCACTTCTGTATATGCTCATATGTGGAAGTTGGCCACTTATGTATATGTGCATATACATAAGTGATTGACTTTCGTATATGTGCATATACACAAGTCCATCACTTACATATATGCGTATACATGGAAGTGGTCGACTTCGTTATATGTGCATATAGGGAAGTGGGTTGCTTCTGTATATGCACAATGCACATATACGAAAGTGGTCAGCTCCGGTATATGGCCAACTTCGGTATATGCGCATATATGAAAGTCGAACACTTCTGTATATGCACATATACGGAAATGGGTGGTCGACTTCCATATATGCGCATATACAAAAGTGTCTTGCTTCTGTATATGCGCATATATGGAAGCAGGCCACTTTTGTATATGTGCATATACAGAAGCTGACCACTTTCGTATTTGTACGATGGCTTCGGTATATGGCCTAATTACGTCTATATGGATATACGAAAGTTGACCACTTCCATATATGCACATATATAGAAGTCGACCACTTGCATATATGCGCATATACGAATGTGGTCGACTTCATATATGTGCATATACGAAAGGCAACCATTTTTGTACATGTGCATATACGAAAGTGGTCAACTTTTGTATATGCGCATATACGAAAGTAAACCATTTTCATATATGTGCATATACAGAAGTGGTTGGCTTCCATATATGCACATATACAGAAGCTGACCACTTCCATATATGCACATATACAGAAGCCAACCACTTCCATACATGCACATATACGGAAGTGGCAAGCTTCTGTATATGCGCATATACAGAATCCGACCACTTCTTTATATGCATATATATGGATGCCAACCACTTCCATATATGCACATATATCGAAGCTGACCAATTCTTCCCATTTCCTTCCAGTTCGAGAGAGAGCTCCGCAATTTTTTTGACCGACACAAAGTTTACGCTACCAAAGGACACGAAGAGAACATAATTTGTAGTTTGTTTATACACCCATTGCAGGCTACCTCTCCCATCTTCGTGATGAGATTCAGGGGAAGAAATTAGCATCCCGACCAAATATATAGAAGGTATCCTCGTCCCATCGATCTCTTCACTAAGGATATCTTGAATGTTGTTTCTCCCCATGTCTTGAAACATATTTATGAGAATCACGTGTGCTTGGAACAATTGGTAGGAAAGGTGGAGAAAGAGATGATAAAACAGACCAAAACTTTCCTGCATCAGATCCAGGAAATCCTAGATAGGTATGGACTTCCGACCATCCAAATTATTCAAACTTTCCATCATCTCAACGACCTATTCTACCCTACCCTACTCTATCCTACACTAGTTTAGCCCACTTTAGCCTATCCTACTCTAGCTGACTCTAGCCTAGTCTATTCTTACTCTAATCGAGCCTACTCTAGTCTAATTTAGCCTAACGTACTCTAACCTACTTTAGCCTAGCCTAGCCTAATTTTTCCTAGCCTAACCTACTCTATCCTACTCTAGCTTAGCCTTAGTTAGGTAAATCATTGGAAGACAACCTTTCTAGATCCTTAGTGTTGTGCCTAGGACAACAAGGAAACAAAGGATCTCCAAAATTCTCAAACACTATGTCTCTTTTCAAACCAATAAGGGGAAATCATAAGGTGAGCTAGCTAGGTAGAGACCTTGTTATATTATTATTACTCAACACCAATGTCCTCAAATATGCAATATTAGAAAATGTAGGCGATATAGTTCTATTCAAATGCAACCCTATAGGATTCAAAACAACAATGTCACCATTACTATCATAGGTAACATACCACCACTCAATGCAGGGATTGTTTCCTTTCTAGTTAGAGGCCAAAACATAAGGGATACCCAACATCCTGAGCAAATTAAATCACTGCATCCACCTTTCAATCACACGGATGCAAGTTAGGAAAATGGAAACTATTTCCACTGGGTTCCAAATGAATGCATCTATTTTCTTGGGGGAAATGGGATAATGGGGATATACGAAAGACTCATTCTGTAAATGCGCATATACGAAAGCTTCCTTTCGTAAATGAACATTTTCTTCCACATATGTGTGCTTCCGTATATGTGCATATACATAATCCAACTTCCATAAATGCACATATACAGAAGCCGCCTTTCATAAATGCGCATTTATAGAAGTTTTCTTCCACATATGCATGCTTTTGTATATGTTCATATACATAATCCAACTTCCATAAATGCACATAAACGGAAGTACGCACATAAGGAAGTCACCTTCCATAAATGCACATTTATGGAAGTTGGCTTCTGTAAATGCACATTTATAAAAGTTGAGTTCCATATATGCACATATATGGAGTTCAACTTTTATAAATGCAGATATATGGAAGTGCACATATACAAAAGTTTTCATCCATAAATGTGCATTTATGGAAGTTGTAAACTCCATTAAATGCGCAGAAATAGAAGTTGTCATTCGTAAATGTATATTTATGGAATTTGGCTTCCGTATATGCGCATTTATAGAAGTTTCCTTCCATAAATGTGCATTTATGGAAGTTGGCTTCCGTATATCCGCATATACTAAATCAAACTTCCATAAATACACATGTATGAATGTGTCTAGCTTCTGTAAATGTGCATATACAGAATTCGTCTTCCGTAAATGTGCATTTATGGAAGCCAACTTTCGTAAATGCACATTTATGGAAGTGGCTTCCCTATCAGACAAACAACTTGCAAATATCCTCTCTAGAATATTTCCAAAGCAACTGCACGATAAACCTATATTTCCAACAAGGGTAAGCATTAGATGGTTAAGTTTTAACTCACCACGAAGTTTTATGGATAGTTCATAGGATGGATAGAATTTGTTGATCCAATTGTAAACACCTTCAACAATCAAAGCCATGTCCAATGCATAATGTGTATGATTTACACTTGATTGTTGGATTAGTAAGTAAATTACCAATAGAAAATCCCTACAGGAAGTTTGAAACACACATAGATGAAAAATGAGCTTTTAAAATATTCCCTATGCATCTAACGTTTTTGTAAAAGTCATTGTAATTGAAATTTATGGTAAATATTAAAAATATAATGGATTCTCATTCCCATTAGTTATATTTGTCTTCTTAACCTCCATATAGAGAAGCACAAAGGTGATAATATAGAAAACATGAGAAAAAGGCATACAACATAGCATAAGAATTTGACATGCTATACCTTGTAAATCTTCGGTTCTTGAAGATCCCAGGAGTGGTCATAGGTTTTGTATGGGAAACCCATGATGGACCACATATATTCTATGAGGCACCTACGGTCAACTACTACTTTACTAGGAAAAAGCATGGCCATGAATTTGTATAGCTTTTTGTGAGAAATTTCCTCGGTGAAAGTGCATTTCATCTTCCTAACATCTCATAGAAAACTTGAAAGGCCAATGGTGGAAAATACAAGTATATAAAATGTTCCATGGTTCTCCAATGTGCTTATTAAAATAAACAACAATATACATCAAGAATTCATGTGGCTTTGATCCATGACTATAGATGTTCTTTGAACTGTTCCAAGAGCTCCATTTACTAGTCCAACCTTTACTCATAAGTTACATGTTAGCAGTACATCTTGGCCATTAAAGAGAATATTTTCATGCTTTAGTTGATAATCGTCACCATCACTTAAATTCTTTTGTCAAGTAGATTCATAAATGCACCATGAAATGGGGGTATTTAGTGACCTAAGCATGCACCTGTTGTGGAAATTCACCAAACTATTAGTGGGAAACAAATAAATATTATAGTGGCAATTATTTACTCGCCACTACCCATAGATGCATCTTTTCGTGGCATAACCACCTCCCAATATTTGAGAAGGGATAATACATGAGGTTGTTCATCAGGGAACATATTATTCCATGAAGAAAAATCAGAAAATATAAATCAAGATGTTATGGTCATTAACCAACTTGAGAAATCAAAGAAATGCTAAAGAAACTATATAATCCAAAATTTAATCAAAAGTACAAACCTTGGATGTTTGTGGATATTACATTCAAAATTGTGTTTTCAACTAACAATTATATGTCCAAATTTTTATCCATTGACCAAATAAATTAACATCCTTGTAGTAACATAATCACTAATCATTAATGTAATTCATATTGATACATCATTAACTAAATCTATGTTAGGTGAAATTAGATAGAATATTATTCTTTGAATGAGATCGGTAACATTATGAGTTGGTGGAATGCTAATTTAATAATCACCCTAGGGCGATGTTCTATCAACGCATATGGGGCCACA
The DNA here is from genome assembly GCA_009831015.1 of Picea engelmannii. Taxonomy (NCBI): domain Eukaryota; kingdom Viridiplantae; phylum Streptophyta; class Pinopsida; order Pinales; family Pinaceae; genus Picea; species Picea engelmannii. Next base: position 292,804 of record ML795621.1, read on the forward strand.
CCTACCAATGGTCAAATCATAAAACATGAACTGTACTCGATTGAATTTGTACATAAGGAATAATTATAATCATGTCTATGCCATAAATAAATAATGATGATATTGAATTTGTACATAAGAAATAATTTTAATCATGTCTATGCCATAAATAAATAATGATGATAAGGCTACGATGACTGGCCTGTAAACATAATACAACACTGACCGATTCCCAAAGGTTCAGAGCTATCGACTATGGAAAGGCATGAAAGGAGATCGTTGAGGGGAGTGATTAATACTCCATCTTCCACCAAAATTGAGTTGAACATATCTTTCAATTCCTCAATAAGCTTCTGAGCGCATTCAGAGTATGAAGGTGTCTGAAAATGGGCGCGGAGGGGTGTTCACGGCATTCAAAATGGCTTCTCACTGCGTTGATTGTTCATGGTGTTTTGTGTTACACCGTCAGCCACGGGAGGATCGGCGGGAGTCAGAAAAGGTTGGAGCATGGATGCGAGGTTGGATGAATGCATGCATGGAAGTTGTATGGATGCATGGAAGTGCGAGGGTAGCATATGGGAGCACGGTGTTGCACGACTATCCAGTCTACAGAGTCTTAAAGACTTTGCAGCAGGATTAAAGAGTCAGCAGGATGGATATTGCTTGCCTTGCCCTGTGATGACCACATTAAAAAAAGAAAAAACTGAAAATAAATTGATTTAGAGAAAGTATTCTCGAATGTTCGAGATCTCTACTGTAACCAAAACCTTCAAATTAGTTTCAATTCTAGGAAAATAGTGATCAAATATATGTTTCCTTAATTTGTTTATTGAGACGAATTCTCGTTAAGATAAGAGAGCAATGTCAAACTTTCATATCTTTTGAGGATTTTCACCCTTTTTTTTTGGCATCTGTGTGGGAAATTGGTAGTCTTTATAGAGGGAGATGCTAGTTTCAAAACAGGATTAGCTAGATTTTTTCCACGTGCACTTTATTTTTAGCATAAAATTATCACATTCTAGCATACACATAAAAATATATATAGCTAGATAAGTCACAAACAAATTAGGTATATTTTTTGAAGGATAAATATCATTGAAAAATTCAAAGATTTTAGGACATTCATTAAAAAACAATGCCATTGACTTATGAAATGTTTAATATTGACAATAGAAGAAAATATGTGAACAAGGTATTTGAGAGCTACTTGTCACAAAATGGTATCTCTTCGTAGAAATCCATAACTTATACACCTCAACATACTAAGAAATCTATAACTTATACACCTCGACATAATAGTGTTGTTTAAAGAAAGAATTAAACCTTGGTTGAAATGGCATGGTGTTTTCTTCAATCCAAAGGAATCAAAAATATGTTTTGGGCAAAGTTTGTTTACACTCAAACTACGTTTTTGACGCAACCCACCCCTCACCGAGCAAGCTGCTTCCACCAGGACCTTCAATTTCTCACGGGCCCGAAGAGTCAACACTCTTCAACTCCCTCGGGAGTCCACTACCCACAGTAGGCTCCTCCAATTATCTTCCCCCTCCTTCGGAAATCGGGATATCGTGACTCGGGAGTTCACGGTTCACGCGAACACAATTCACATACACGACCAAATCCCGAACCCCGATGGTCAACGGTCAACGTCCCTTTCTTCTCGGGGAATTTCATTTCGGAAAATCGGCGATTATGTTGCTATGTGTCTCATGCAACACAAAACCCCGAACCCCGAATCTCCGATGCCACCTGTCAGCATCCCATGGTGAGGCCTAAAGCCTTGAAACCTGTCTCCCACTCTGTCTTGGGGACCCACCTTGCCACGTCCTCTTCGGGATTTCGCGGATCGCGAATCCGTGATGCAAGTTTCCTTGGTGTCGAAAACCCCGAAATGCCGAAACCCCGATATCCGGGATCTGATGCCACAC
>ML795622.1:5952-20977 GCA_009831015.1 Picea engelmannii
TAAGTACCTTAATAGATCTGAAGATAAATCTCATAATAAACCCACAATATCAACAATAATAAACCAAATCATTCACCAAAATACTGAACACCATAAATAGTCAAAACCCTTGAGGTAGGGTAACACCATATATTAATCCTGAAGGAAGGATAACACTCCTCAAGCAATGCTAGATACATTCACAATATTCTTTACTATGTTTCATTACATTGCTTACACTTCTTTATATAGCTCTCTCTATCGCCTAGGAACCTTCTAGAGAGCCTTCTCACTTTTATTACATCTAACTACCATAGTGAGCCTTTATTAATATAGTGGACCTTGTCCACCTTACATTGAATGACCACATTCTCATATATTAAATGACTTCCACTAATAATACATAAACACATTCCCAATGGGTACCTCCCTAGGTACCCCATATTACCTCCCTAGGTACACTACATTCCATCCCCCTTCACATGTTTCATCCTCGAAACACGAGAATAAACCATACAATATGACTGGCTAAGAAATGTAGCCAACTGTTACCAAGTACAACCATCCATCCATCCCAATGGAAGTCAAACATGATGTCCATCTGCTACCTTGCCACCCTGATCTTGCTCTGCATCATGTCGGGGTTTCCATGGGATTTTTTCTATAGCATGATCTCTTCCCGTAGTGTCGGTAGTCCTCCATACACCTCTTGATGGTTTTCCTATATGGTGCCCTGCTAGTGCATAAATGTGTTGAAGCTCACACGCTTGCGTTGATGACTGTTGTTTCTCTTTATGATGTGGATGACAATATACAACAATTGTAAGAATCTATTCTTTTTTTCTTCAAATCTGCAACACATTGTGCCTTTGAGTCAATGACCTCCTTAGCTTCCTGACTGTGTCCTTCCTATGGTTTTTCTTCATCTCCTTCTGTAGACTCTGTCTTCGATTCAACTTTGGACTTGACAATAACTGCTTTGTTGGCCTCTGTGGGCCCATCTTTCTTATTAACAGACACATCTTGTAAAGTGATTTTCTTTTTCTTGTACCACAACTTCAAAAACTTTGTTTGCACATTAATATTATTGGTACCCACTGATTCTATCCAAGGACATCCCAAAACAATATCCACTTCATCCATATCCATAGCATAAAAATATGAATGCAACACATATTTATCCATACTGAACTTCAAATCTTTAAAAATTTTAACATTTTCACCCTCAACCTGTGTTCTTTGGATATTATTTGTAGGAATTTGCAATCTATTAACCAACTAAACATTGATAAAAATTTGTTGGCAACTAGGGTTAATAGAAACAATAACCTTCTCCTTATGAATACAACCATGAACCTATAATAAAAATTTGTCACATGAAAATAAACCCTTGGAGAGTTATTTATCCTTAATCTTGGCATGAGACCACTTGTCTAAAATTAATTTTTCAAATGCTTCCTCAGAATATGACATCCACTTAGAATAGTCAAATGTTTGCCACCATATGAGAGCCTCATCTTTGAAACCCCGGTGTAGATGAGATTTCCACTTTTCTTTCCATACCGACTTGAAGAATTGTATATATTATTCAATATTGGGGCCATCATCTCTTCCTGTTAAATATAACATTCTTGGAATAAATTTTCAACAAAAACTAGTGTGTAAAAATAACTTACTGCAGAAAATCGTGGCTTTTTCCGGAAAAACCCTGACAAACTGTTGAATTTAAAATTCTCATAACTTTACTTCCCGCACTCCGTTTCGGTCGCATTTTTTTTATGAAATTGGGTGTTTTTCCAAGAGGAATTCAAATATCCAATTTGTTTGGCCAAATTATACACATAAATTTTCATATATGAACCTGAAATGTGCAGCCCTCTTTTTTCCCTAGAAACAAATCTACAAAAAGACCAAAAAATTCTCCCCTTCTTTGGCCAAGGAAAGTGCTCTAATACCAATTGTTAAGTACTTGAATAGATCTGAAGATAAATCTCATAATAAACCCACAATATCAACAATAATAAACTAAACCATTCACCAAAATACTGAACACCAGAAATAGTCAAAATCCTTGAGGTTGGGTAACATCGTATATTAATTCTTAAGGAAGGATAACACTCCTCAAGAAATGTTTGATACATTCACAATATTCTTCACTATGTTTCATTACATTCCTTACACTTCTTTATATATCTCTATCTATCTCCTAGGAACCTTTTGGAGAGCCTTCTCACATTTATTACATCTAACTACCATAGTGGACCTTTATTAATATAGTGTACCTAGTCCACCTTACATTGAATGACCACATTCTCATATATTAAATGACTTACACTAATAATACATAACCACATTCTCATTGGGTACCTCCCTAGGTATACAACATTACCTCCCTAGGTATACTACAAAATGAAAATACTAAAAACATAAATGAAGAGCGTTAAACTAGAACAGGGGGCCCTGTTGTTGACCCAAAAATCTTCTTTGGGTTCAACATGATGTTTATCACTATCATTTCTTCATGAGTTGGCTCAAGGGTCGCTCTTAGCATCCCTTTATGCTCTAGTTCCAGTCAAAGACAATGGTAGGAGTCAGAGTTACTATGGCCCTTACCCATTAAAGAGTATCAGTGGTTTACTTTCAGAGGTTTCATCTGAGCACATAGTGACTTATCAAACACTAGAAGAGTATCATGCAACAATTTCAGGTCACTTGATATCAGTTCAAGTCAGTTACGGAGTGTCATATTCAATTGGGTTAGTGCCTCCAGTATCAATACGAGGGATAGTAGGGATAAATGGGTTTCAAATTCATCATGTTCCCTAACATACTATTACCTATTGAACATTTTCATACCAACCATCAATATCATTATGTCCATCATCATCTTGACGGTACCCAAGCGGGCTCATTCTGACCTTGTTTGGATTGTCTCGGACATATTATTTTCCCCTGGGGGGGGGGGATTTTTAGGATTATTTTTGAGCTATGAAACCCTCCCATATCATAATTCCCCATGTCAAGGCTGCTAAGTTCATATTTCATGAGATGAGGACTCAATTTGCAATGATTTCAAAGTTGGCCCATTTTGCATGTCACTAGGTGGGTTTGGTGAGAACAGAGTCTTTCGTAGAAAATAAAATGAAATATGTTCATAGTGTGGAAAATAAGGCGGTTCCATCTTGTAGGGATCATGATAATATTTCCAATGAGCTATCATGAGCCTAATTCTGGGTTCGTATGACTAGTCTACGAAAGGCGCAACTTTCACACCTCCTAAATGGCCAAAATCCATAGCAGTCACTTCTTGGTCAATTTATGTTCTTATATCTGAATTGAAAGGAAAATCAGGCCTGGAGGTGATGTATGGAAATGTGAGACCTTTCCAACGATATATCTTATTCCTAGTTTTGACCCTCGGTTGATGAGAAGAAGCCTTCACAATTTCACGTCTAGTTTCGTAGGCCAGTTTGGAAACAATGGTTCAGGGTTAAAAATTTTCTATTAGTGGAATCCAAATAAGAAAATCATATATTCCATGATGTATTAGCCTTAGAGTCCTTTCCAACAATGCCTTGTTTTCCTTATTCCGACATCGGATGACCAAGCTAGGGTTGTTACAATTCTCCGAATTGTTTCAGGTGGTATGGTCTAATGAGTTGGCATGGTAAAGTTTCATGGTAGTTAAAGCAATGATTAGCAGCCTCATTACAGAGATCCATTTCCAAATACTCTAAGTACTCATCGATACCTTTTCATTTATACTTTTTTTTCCTTGATTGGACATTTTATGACATTGTGGCACCTTTCGCAAGATTGGGCATTTTTGTGGGCCCCGCAAGCAAATTAGGGCATTTGAGCGCAAACATTCCTAGCCAAATTTGAAGGCATAGGTGGCATCAGATCATATTATTGATGGCATACACTAATGGCATATTCTCGATGGGCTCGTCAAAACCTTTTTGGCGACATGCTCCGCATTGAATTCTAACCCCGTCTCATCCAGCATCATTTTCTGGCTCAGCCAAGGAAGTCGTGGTCAAAAGTCAAAAGTCAAAGCCAAACTTTGAATCGGCATGCATTTCGAAGAAAATGAAAAAAAATAAAAAATTTGGGGAAATCAAGGGAGGATGACACATAGACTCCCACTTAATTTGGAAAAATTAAAAAAAATAAATTTTGGGAAAAATACAAAATCCTTTCCCCTCCCTTATTCTTTCATTTTGCTAGTTGAGGAATGAGGCTAGGGCACTCTGCAACTCTGGTTCTGGAGTAGAGGAAGGTTATAGGTAGAGAATGGACAGAAGGGCAAATAAACCATACATCAGCAGCACCAAAGAACACAGGTATTACATACCTCCTTTTCATTTCAAAACATCGGTTTCTCCGTTCAGAAAGGGTTTTTGTGTTGGTCTTACTTTTTGAGAAAAATGGTTCAGATCCTTGATTGTCAGTTTAAAGATTTAGTTGTTGGTTCCTATGTTAATTGTTGGTGCAATGTGTGTATTTCTGGATGATATTTTCTTTAATGTCATTGGGTGTTCTTGAGCGAGATTGCAAGGGGAAGGAATTTGAACCCCTCTTGGGCACCAAGCCCAAGCCTCAAGGGCCCCTTTAAAATTCTGAATTTTTTGTTCCTACAGGCCTATAGGTGCCCAAATTTGAAAGGGGGGGTTGAACCCCTGACCTCCCCTTTTCCCACTTAGAAATCCTGAAATTTTCATAAAGGGAAACATTAAAGGGGAGGGGGTTGAACCCACAACCTCCCCTCCCTTTTTCCTAAATTTTGAAACCCACTTTTGCATAAAAAAATTGAAGCATTAGGTGGGCCACCCAAGCACCATTGACCATGGGCACACCACTCACCAACCACCTCGATCATTTATGCAGTTGTTGGACACCTCAACCCGAGCTCCAACCCACCTTCTCATGCCAACCCCAAACCCTATCCACCCCTCTGCAATATGCTCTGCACACCACCTCCTCCAATTCGCGTATGCATGCAACAAGAGAAGGGCACAAGAAGTTGGTCAATCCATAGTCTCCCAGCATGTGCTCCCGACCTTCATTTTCCAAACCCTCAACCCCCTCTATTCGTCAAACAACAGATGCCAAGGAATGGGGAAGGGGTCCCATGCTTCACGACCACCTACCACCACACAGCCTTCAACTTCGGCCAGTGCTCCTCCTCCAATGACCCTGACCACCTCTACCCACCTGTACCCTTGGTCAAAACTCATCTCCACACCGAGTAGAGCCATTACCACCACCGAGCCACCTCAGTTGTCACTACATTTTCCAAGAGAAAGGTATTGATCTAAAAGATTGTTTTATAGTCTTAAGGTCAACCTCACGAGGATATGAATCCCCCTGCATTTTTAGAGAGGTGGTACTCCTCTTTGGCTGAAATGTTGGAAGATTCTTTGTATGGTTCTATAATGAATGTAAAGGGTGAATGATAAACAGAAAACCCCTAAAGATCTTCCAAGAAAGCTTATATATACAATTGTACAACCCTTATATACAGTTATTACAAATTTACATCAGCTCATTTAAAGAAAAGAGAGGATAAAGTGTGTCATCAAAGATTTGTGTCTACAAGGTTTTGGAGTCTCCATTCAACAAACATTCTTTCTTTCTTGTAAGATAAACTGAGCTTGGAATCTGCTATAACTTTTGCAAGATGAAAAAATGGACAACTCTTCAAAGAAATTTAAATGATAACTTCATTATTACCCAAAAATATTTTGATAGGCAATACATTTGAAATCGCATGCTTTCAATTCAAGTCTCAGAAATCACTATTGTAGTTCCCCGAGTAGTTCTTTGCAGGAAAAAATTATAAAAATATCTCAATATGACAAGTTCAATTATGCCTGAAACAAAAGAATGGAAACAGCTTCAACAATGTCTCAATGATGATTATATGAACTGAAATGAACTGCATCTACTTTTTACAAGTAAGGATTGTGATCCTTTGGACCTAGAATATTACAAGGTTATTGAAGAACTCTAGAGAAAGAATTGCTCATACGCAAATCTTCATGTTTGGGTTACAATACATGAAATATTTGATGGTAAGAAATAGAAAGGAAAAAGATGTAGAGAGAAAAGTTTAGTAAGCCAATTCAAAGAATATTCGAAAGATAGAGTTTTTCTTCTTGCAGACTCTTCACCACTGTAGAAACTTCTAACTTCCAACTACTTGATAGTGCCTTCTCTTGTCCTTTTAAAATATGCTCTCAATTTTCTTGAAGTAGTTAGGGTTTGTCTTTCTAGAAATTTCCACAATTCCTTTTCAGAGTAAACCACTTTTAATTTTTACTTTATTTTATTCTGGTTAATAAATTTATGTAATTGAAATTCATGCCTCCAAGTAGGGCCCACTTTTTCCTTTAATAAAACACCTTTAATAAATTTTCAATTCCAAAACTTGAAGTTGGCTGCCTTAAACAAGAGTGGACTGTTTTTTAATTTTTTGAACATGATAGTTGATTTCTTAGACATGTAAACCACTCTAGAAGTAATCTTCCTCATCTCAGCTTTCCAACGAGTCTTCATGTGTGTGATTTAGAGTTCTATATCTCAAGTTATAAGCTCAGGAAATTGAGGTTCCAAGTAAATTTATCAGCAAAACATGAAAACATAGTTGATTGTTCTTTCAATTTCTCAGATATTTATGACCAATTTCACCTCTTGAAACCTATTTATAATCTTCCTCGTCGAAATAGTTTTCCAATGAGGTATTGTTTGACCCAAACGGACACTCGGATCTTGAGTTATGAACTTCTGAAGATTGTTGCTCAGCAACCATCCATCAAATTCATGGATCAATCCTAGCCCTTCATCAAAATTTGCCCTTTTAAAACAAATACCAATCCCACATGCATTGTGTTCAAGATTTTTTAAGTGTTTATAATGAAAATTTTACCATATTTCTCATGTGGAACAAAGGAAACTATAAAGAATTTGGTGTAGCTCTCGTGCCTTGGGAAAATTTCATGAATTAATAAAATTTTGATGACCCAATCAATGTCCAGTCATAGCCCAGTCATAACCCAATCAGTGCCCATGACATTTGCCATGTGTCATCCATGGGATTGGCCCACATCACCACAACATGTCATTTGAGGAAATGTTCATGTCACCTCCACATGTCATTTGAGGATATGTCCATGTCACCGCCACATGTCCCAGTATGGTAGGTCCATGAAGAGGGGGAAGAAACTTAGGATAGGAAATAATATTAAAAAATTAAATGTAGGGTTTGTGGAGTTACGAGAATGTGGAGGTAAAGGAGGTAGGTGAGGGGATAGAAAATGGTAAGGGGAATGGAGAGTGAATTATGGAGTATGCGGGACTGTGGACTTGCGAACCTAGAGACTCAAGAAAAAGTTGAGGGATGGTATGTGGCTCCGCATCCGCATTTCAAGAAAATGACTAAGTGTGAAAAAGGTGAAAAGTGCATTGTTGCGGACCTACGGACCTAAAGATGTGTGAGAAGAGGTAAATGAGGTAGTAAGTTGTCCCACATCCGCATTTGAGAAAATGACTAAGTATGAAAAAGAGGTGTAATTTGTAGGTAGTAGGATTGCAAACCTACGACCATGTGAACCCGAGACTTGTTCCAACCCCGCATTGTTACTCCCGCATAAGTTAAATATGACTAAGTGTTGGAAGATTAAAACATGGTAAGTGTTGGGGAAGTATATAATGGAATTATGTGAATATGGTACGTGAAAATAAGAAAATGGAAAAGAAATATGAAATCTAGAAAAGGAAAATGGAAAAAGAAAAATGTAAATGAATTACGAGAATGAACTAGAAAATGGAAATGAATTATGGGAAAATGGAAATGAACGGAGAGATTGTGAAAATGTGGAAAATGGAAAAAGGAAGAAGAAAATAGGAAAAGTAAAATGGTAAATGATAAATGAAAAATGAAAATGGAAATGTAAAATGGAAAATGAAAATGAATTATAAAAACAATAATGAAAATAAATAAAGGGGACATGGAAAATGGAAAGAATTATGAAAAACAATGTGGAAATGAATTATGAAAATGACCAAGTGGTGGGTATTATGAAAATTAACTAAGTGGATAATGAAAATAGGCTTAGTATGGAAATGGCTAAATGGAAAAATGGTTAAGAATGGGTAAGTGTAATATGAGGGTTGGAAAGTAAAAAATGTAGTAGGTGGGAGTGCGGACCTGCGAACCTAGAGGCTTGTGAATAAGGAGAAAAGATAAGGAGGCCTGCATCGAAACTGGAAATACGACTAAGTATGGGAAGTGGGAGAATGGGGAAAGGGGCGAGAAAAATGTTTTTAAGTATGGGATGAAGAACTAAGAAAATGTGTGGTGCCAAGAAAATGGGCATGGTTCCAAGAATTGAGCATGGTTCCAAGAAAATCTTAGTTCTAAGAAAAATTAATTGTGTTGCACATGGAAAAAATGCTCCTTGGGAATTTGGACAAAAACGTGAATATATTGAGCACACATAGTCAGATTTTTAATATGTAAAATGTGTGACGAATCTGGGACTGAGGGCTACTCTATGAACTGATAATATTTCAAAATTTCCTTCTTTTGATATCAATTTTTTTTAATTCCAAGAGAGGCAAACCTAGGTGATCAATTTTTTTGAACAACAAAAGGGGGTGGGTGGGGCCTAGTTGCAAGGCCCAATTATGGTTAACATGGTCATATGGGAGACCTGGGGCTAACGATAGGGTCTGGGATTTGAATTTAGGGTCATATGGATGACAGGGGTGTTACACATTATTGGTTTCACCCCTTTGATCACTAATGATATGTGTATTGCCTACTTCTTTGTTCCCTGAAGGCTATTGAAGAAATAAGACTTTCCCCTGAGAAATAGAATCATCTTTTCCTTATTGAAAACCCTACCAAAGAAGATCATCTCACCTTGCCATTGATAAGGGTGTGATGATCCCTAATCATCACATGTTGCACCACAATGGCATGTGACGTCGTCGCAGGTTGTTGATGTTGAGGGTGTGACGATGCTCAAACAAGGAAAAAGGTGAATTTCACAAAGATTCTAGAATGGAATCTTCGAAAGAATGAGGTGGCCTCTGGTCAGTTTGGATCTCAGTCGCTTAGCTGATCTAGTGGGATCATACTAATCTCTTCATCCATCCCTCTTCACTCTATATAAAGAGGGATCCCTCATGGGAAAAGGGAGGTTGGCTTATGCATGAAGAATTTTGTTGAAGATTGTGCTTGTGATAGATTTTCTTTAGCTTTCCAAGTCAGGTTGTGAATACTCTTCATCAAAAGCATTGGAGCAAAGGTGTGTGTGTTGAGGGAAAGGGCCAATGGAAGGGACCTTGCAACATCAAGGCATAGGTTGTATTCTCCACTTTCATCAATATAATGCAGTAATTCATTTCTTCCCTATGAAAGTATCTCCATTTTTATTGCATAACTCCTTGATCTTATGCATAGGTTTCATTGGAATATATATATTATTGCTCTCTCTTTGTTGGTTTGTGTTTCTTAACAGGTTCAACATCCTGCAAACCTAAGGATGGAGCAAGGACAACACTAGCAAGGATCAAACAACGTTTAAACAATATGTCATTTATCCCTCATTGAACTAGTTTACATTACAATGAAATCTAACGAGAAGTTTGTATTATGTCATGTTTTGTTCTAATTTCTTGTTGAAGTTAGGGAGATTAGTTTGTGTCGGAACTTATCGATTTGTCCAGTAACAAGGGCCCTACATGGTTGGGGGTCAATTAATTCATACTGTGATCATATGCTATGGTCGTATGGGTGGTCGCATGGGTTATAGTTTTGGCACCAAGGGCTCAATTCGTTGGTCATATGGAATGGTCGTATGGGTGGTCGCATTGGTTTGGTATTGTATTCGACGAGGGTTATTAATTTCAGTTTTATTTTTTACATATATAGTTTGTTATATATATTATATATACACTTTGATTTTTTTAATATTTATTTTGTTTATATTTATTTAATTTTTTGTTTTATATATTATATATATACTATATAAAATTTTAAATTATAATTATAATTATTAATAAATAATTAAATAAATTCAAAATAAAGAATTAAAAAAATTGTGTATATATATGTTATATAGTTGTATACTATATTTAAAAAAAAAGTTGCCCCCCTAAGGACATTGGGTGAAATTAATTTTGTATCTCCCTCATTCAAAGGTGGATCTTTTCCCGAGAATAGTCAAAATGACTAAGACGAAGTGTAGAAACCAATCATGGTATTCACCTTCAGAAATTCAGCCGAGTTTTTCATAGAAACGTTTCAGAGTGTTAGGGACTCCTAATTGGCCTGGAAACGTGTACCAGAAGGAGGCCTCGGAGGATAATTTCCAGAATCCGAGAGAGACCCATTTCAGTTATAGGAATGTAGACCTGTAGCAACCTGTCCATTTTGGTGTCCATCAAAAAAATCAGATTTAATTTTAGTTTTTCCCTTAGTCAACCCTCCAACAAGAACTTTCACATGAACCTTTCTAGGGCCATATCTTGCTCATCCAGAGCCTGATTTGCGCCAAACGAAAGGCAACGAAAAGTTGGTGGATAGAGATACAACATGGGGGCATAAAAATTAATGTATTTGGTTGTCTTGTAGGAGGAAACATCCTTCCAAAGTTTAGGCCCAGGTGGTACCTTCACCAAATCAAGCCCGGATTGAACCCTTCCTTCATTGGATCTTAGGGATGATTATAGGAAACAAAGGGGGTATAAGACTAGGTATTAAAAGTGCCTAAACAATATGAATTTCCTTACATTCAGTGGCCAAACCCAAGATCCCCTTTCTATCCAAAGTAACTTGAAATTTCCCTAAGCCATGTGCCTTCACCCCCTGTGAATCTGACAAACGTTGATGGCCTTGGACAACATGAAGCCACGTAGTTTATAGCTGCAAAACATGGCAGTAATCAAGATGACATTGGGATGACACAAATCCCAAGGAAAATGATGAGGTGGCACCTCAATTTTGTCATTTTCCCAAATGACATTTTGTAAAAAGTGTATTTCCCAAAAGATTTACTTTTATATTAAAATATTGTAAATAAAAGTATCGAATCAAATCATATTTGATTTCTTTTGAATTAGGACAAAACACTTTAGAGTTGGTCCATTTTTCACTTTTCCAAAAGTGACAAGTGTCTTATAACCCGACCCTAGCCTTCTCCTCTCCTTTATAAATAAGAGGAAGGCTTTGTACAAATGGAGACTTGTTGAATAAAGCATAAAAGCTCTGTTGAATTTTCTCTAAAGAGTCTTAGTGTTTGTTTGTACTTGTTCTCCTTTCGATTGTTGGACTTGTATTCTTGTTAGTTAAGGGACGAGGGGTAGTAGTAAATACTTTCTATGTTAGTTATTTCCAGGAGGGATCAGTTATCTAGGTATTTCTCATTGCTTCCTTCGGTTTAGCTTGCTGGTTTTCACTTATTAACAACTGTGTTTAACTTTTTTTAAATGGTTTTGGGAATATTTCATGAAGGATCTAAGTATTCCAGTCATAGTTAGTGTTTATGAGGTGTAGGGGTCCGTTGGTACAGCCCTCAAAGCCTTCTTTTATTTGTTGATTATTGTTGTATACTTCATCTCATTTCATTCCTCTTTTAGCTTAAAATTTCTACCGTTTATATTGTTGTCCTAAATAGGAAAATTGACCTTTTTGACCAATTTACCCTTCCAGGACAACCATCATAGTTGGTTGTTATATTGTTGTTATTTACAATTTTTTGTTTTATTTAGTTCAATTATATTATTGAAAATCACTAAAATTTCATTGCTTACCTGTTAGAAGTTAATCGGTTGCCTGTTTTGCTTCTCCTAAGCGGTCAGGAACCAATTGAAGACATGTTTGAGGAAAAGTAGCCAACATGAAAACAAACAAAAACATTAGGACAAACCTGTAAAATCCTCCCCCACTCTCAATTTCACATTTATTTTGATTTCAATCAATTTCACAAACCTTGAACATGCTTCAATGTTATTATACCATGCTTATGTAGAGAAATTTATGTGTTTTCATGTAATTGTATGTTCATACACAATCTGAATTTCTCTTTGTATGTCATCATTCATTTAATTTTTATTAGATAATTTCAATTCAAAAAACAAGGAACTAGTTGATGCTCTCATGCATATGGATGCTATGTGGACCGCAACGAGCTTGATCTGGATTATTTTCGGCACGAAATGAGATCGGAAATATAATAAGGAAATGCACAGAGATATCGCAGATATTCAATAATATAATGGAAATATATCAAAGATGCAACCATAAACACAGAGATACAGTAATACACGATTTCTATTAATGAAAGAAATCTACAGAGACTATAAAAATACAGAATGAAAGACTCGCTAGAATGGTGGCAGCGTATCTCTGAGAAGAGATGTGGCGGTTACTCACATTCGCAAGAAGATTATTACAATGAGTCTCTGAAGGCCTTTTTACCATAAATAGGAATGCCAAAAACCCTAGACATCCAAAAACCTAACCCTAGGAGATGAAGTGCCAAAAGTCATGTGGGCCCCGTTTGGGTAAGTTAGTACATCAACTTCCCGGGGTCTTAACTTTTGCATACGATCTTCGTTTTAGGCGTATGATAGCTCATTGGAAAGGTATCGTCGAGGAGATTCATTTTGGGGGCTCAACCATGCTCTTGATTATCATTGAAAACCTCTATCTCGAAAAACCTTCATTTAGGGCCTCAAAATGGCCCCGGAAGTTAAAACCTGCTAAAAATAGTAAATTGCCAAAATTGCCAGAAAACTGTTTTGAGCCAGTCGAAAAAGGTGGGTGGCCACCGATATCCACCTGGATCAATCCTCCCTCCTTAGGAAGCAATGCTCTCCATTGCATTGAGTTCTCGGGGGAGATGGAAAAGCATTTGTTGGATCTGCATCTTAGTGAGTTGCTTGTATTACTGGAGACGTCGTGCTACTTAGTTTGTGGAAGTCTATCATGAACCTGTTGAAGTTGAGGTTGTTCAACAAGTCAAGCTACATGAGAGGAAGGTGTGGAGAATGAATCTTTATTCTTTGTTGCAACCTTGTGTTAGCGTTAGAAGTCACCCCTGGATTGCAGCAGGAGCAGAGCCCGACGCCCATCAGTTTATGTCACGATTTGTTTATAAAAGGGGTGATCGAATGGAAGTTAACTCAAAACGATGTGGTTCTAACTCTGAAACCAGGCCAGGCATGCACAGGCAAGTGAGGTCTTAGATAAACTTCAGACAGTAAGTTGTAATAAGGGTGAGTAGGGGGAAGACTTGTATAAGAGAAAAGCAAAGGTATGTTACAAACATCAGGTTTCTAACAGACTGTAGGGGAAAACATCTAAACACAAGACCTTCTTACATTCGAATGCAGAAAACTGGAGAATACAACAATGCAACAATAAATCCTTTATCATGACATAATTGCAATAATTCGCGCGAATCAGTCAGTCACGAATTCTCTCAGTATGAGATGAAAACTAGATGGGATGGGAGGATTGTCTATCATTAAACAAGAAATATTACATACATATGCATAACCAGAGAACTAGAGTGTGTTAAAACTTTACAATTGGGAGCTTCGCTCTACCATCGATATATTACAAAAATACAAAGACTGAGTCTATATACTCAGATAAATTTTCCTAACAGCGGCGTGCTCAGTCATCCAAGGCTTCGTGTCCTTTCAGCCGAATTCGGATAGATATTCTTTGTCAAACACCACCTTAACTGTGCATGGCTCATGTAAGGAGAGTAGCTGAGCCATAAAGAGTCGAGTTAGCGTGTGCAGACCTCCTCTAGCTAGTCGAGGACTCGACATGACTCTTATGGAAAAATTGGTACACGGGACCCTCTCGATCAAACCGCTTGCTAGATTCTCCATACCTCATACTTAATGCATGAGGAGAGGTTTCAACCACCCCTTCTCACCTTCATTTACTCCAGGCGAAAACCAAGCCTGAGGTTGAATCAAATGGCACCTGGAGACCACGATGGACCTCTCTGCGACTGAAACCCGACGCCTTTGGCCCCTCTTGCACAGCTCTTTTATTTTTCGGTGACCATGAGCTATGACCCTGCGCTTACTCTCAAAGGCACTTTCAGCGTTCGCAAATAGGAAGGAGTTAATCCTCGCTTATCGCAATCACGATGAGAGAAACGTCGAGATGGATTAATTGGGCGCCACATGTCCTCTTAGATTTGACGGCCCTAAACTCACTCGGTGATGCTATGGGCCCAGGTCTTGGACACTCCCATCACCTCGCGCATCGGGAATATGACAGAGCTACTCCTTGCACCTCGAAACTGTGATGGGCGAAATGCCGAGATGGCTTAATCACGCGCCAGGTGTCTCCTGTGGATGGAAGGCTGAGATTGCTCCATGATACTGTGGGCCCGACTTTGGCGTTGTCAGCGCTTCGGGGTTCAGTGTTTCGAAATGTGGAACGACATAGAACCCTCATGCTTTGAACTCGTGACTGCCGAAAAGCCGACGTGACTAGATCTCGCGCCACGCGTCTTTTGGATGGACGGTTGCTATCTTTTCCCGCATGTAATATGGGTGCTACCCATCGTGCTAATCTTGGTGCAACTTCGCTAACCGCGATCTTCCGCCAACCGTCGATCTGCTCTCATGGATGGATCTGGACCGTCGACAATATAATTTTGCATGCTTGTTGGCTTGGAAGCTTGAAATGAGATTTTTTCGCATTGTGCTCGGGCGCTTCTCATGCAATTTGCCAACTTGAATACCCTTGTGCCCAGGACATGAAATGTTGATAACACCTTGTCGACCTACTTTTGTTGGATAGAAGGTGCAGGGGGCGAGGCTGTAGTGGTTGCAGTGTCCTTTTGTTCCCCTTTTGAATAGATTGTGAAGAAACTGAATTTTGCAATATGAGATACTACCTTGCGACACTTTTTAGGTGGAACAATAGTTGGAACTACCTCTGGTATTCTGTAGAGATGACCCCCCAAAGTAACAATGACACTACAGGGTCGAGACTCATAAA
>ML795622.1:21027-36459 GCA_009831015.1 Picea engelmannii
GCGACACTTTTTAGGTGGAACAATAGTTGGAACTACCTCTGGTATTCTGTAGAGATGACCCCCCAAAGTAACAATGACACTACAGGGTCGAGACTCATAAACAGCATGGCGTCTCCACATATATGGTTGGCCCAAGAGAACATTATAGACATCCAATCCGGCAACATCACATAATACCTCATCCTTTAAGGGTTGGATGTTGTATGACAATCGGCACTATTGGTTGACATGGAGATCTTGTCCTTGCCAAAGCCACCCAATGTTGTATGGTTGCAGGTGTGGTGTTGTCGTCAATCCCAACTACTTGACGACCCCTACTGAGATGAGGTTTTTCTGGCTTCCGCTATCAACAATAAAATGCAGCAAGGTCCCCTTCACCCACATCTGTGAATGAAAAAGGTGCTCCCCCTCTTCAGGATTTGTTGGTTCTTCTGGTTGAATTGTTGCGGTCGCGACAATAGCAGTGGGGTCTATGTCAATGATCTATCCTTTACTAGTATTTTCAGAATCAGATTCTGAATTAGGGTTTGGCTCCTTGTCTTTGATCTCGACCACCAATGACTGTTTTGAGTGACATTCATCGGTGTTCTACCAAGGGATTTTGTGGAAATCACACCATTTTCCGGTGTCCTTTGTCTTCTTGTGACCCTTCTTTTCCTGTGTCTTGGACTATTTTTCAAGAGACTGTTTGTTAGGGACGTCTTTTTCATACTTTGGTTGTTGCGGATTTGCATACCCAAATTCCCGTTTGTTCTGGTGCTTAAATTTCTGCTCGATTTTAGCAGCATATCGATAAGAAGCACCGAGTGATGAGATGTCCAGAAAATCCATTTCAATATGGATGTATCTGTGTAGAGCCCCACAGTATTTTAGAACCAAATGTTGTTTGGAGTCTTTGATACCCAGCTTGGTGTGCAAGGTATGGAAGGTATTGGTGAACTCCAGAACTGCTTGGCTCCTCTCTTGTCGTAGTGTGGTCCATCTCATGTACTGGTCCTCATAGTTTCCAACAGTGTAATACTGTTCCTTTACCGCATCCACACAAAAATCCCAAGTGGGATCGGCCCCATATATTTCAGAATCCTCTGTGGAACTCTGCTCCCAATAAGTTTCCCACCAATGTTTGACATGGGGGAGAGATTTTAGGAGTGCGAAGGTGATCTTTTCTTTGTCGAAAAAATTTTTAACAGAGAAATAACCTTGTAGCATATTTAACCATTTGTCTAGGGCTTTTGCATCTATCTGTCCTTCAAATACAGGAATATCAAAATTAACTTGTACCTTGAAAGGCGAGGTGCCTCCAAAGTGGCCGCTTGACGAATATGCGCCTATTTCTATCGACAGGCGTTGAAGGATGTGGTAAAAATTATCCATCATTTCATCCCTTTGTCACGTGAGAGCTTGCTCAAGCAACAGACGAATAGGATCGTCTGCTCCATCATTTTTTTTCTTCCTCCATTGAGGGTTTCTTGGGTGTGTGAGAGCGATTGTCCTCAAGAGAGACAAGCTCGAGACCAAACTTGCTATACTCAGACCTCATTGGGGACATGCACTGAAAAAAATGATCAAGAATAGCCTGCTCTGGTACCACTGATCCCGATTATTTTCGGCACGAAATGAGATCGAAGGTATAATAAGGAAATGCACAGAGATATCGCAAATATTCAATAATATAATGGAAATATATCAAAGATGCAACCATAAACACAGAGATACAGTAATACACAATTTCTATTAATGAAATAAATCTACAGAGACTGTAAAAATACAGAGTGAAAGGCTCGCTAGAATGGTGGCAGCTTATCTCTGAGAAGAGATGTGACGGCTACTCGCATTCGCAAGAAGATGATTACAATGAGGCTCTGAAGACCCTTTTACCATAAACAGGAATGCCAAAAACCCTAGACATCCAAAAACCTAACCCTAGGAGATGAAGCGCCAAAATTCATGTGGGCCCCGTTTGGGTAAGTTAGTACATCAACTTCCCGGGGTCGTAACTTTTGCATACGATCTTCGTTTTAGGCGTATGATAGCTCGTTGGAAAGGTATCATTAAGGAGATTCATTTTGGGGGCTCAATAATTCCCTTGGCTATCATTGAGAACCTTGATCTCAAAAAACCTTCATTTAGGCCCTCAAAATGGCCCCCGAAGTTAAAACCTGCTAAAAATAGTAAATTGCCAAAATTGCCAGAAAACTGGTTTGAGCCGGTCGAAAAAGGTGGGTGGCCACCGATATCCACCTGGATCAGAGCTTCAGTGCCATTTCTTTGGTTTGAATAGTGGAGGTGTTTATTTTTTCTTTGATTGAATTTATTCAAGTACCAGGCCAACCGAGATGAAGGAAAAAATGCTCATAACCCTATGATTGGGTGATGGTAGGGTTTCATTGCCATAACACCCATTATGGTTAACGTAAACTTTAGTAGGTAGGGTGAACTGGTATTCATTCGCATTGTTTATTTTCTCTTTTTATAAATTTCAGGTTGTTTCCCCTAAAGGGGCCATTCAAAAATCAACAAACAAAAAACCATCAATACTTGAAAAAAACTTGAAAATAAAGGGTAGGGGTCCGCCCCACGAAACGAAAAATGAAAAACACTTTATTATCTAGCTATTTTATTTATATTTATACATATATTTATATCTTATATAATATAGCTATATTTCATTTTTTGTTGACCAAGAGACATGCTTGCTAAAGAAAGACATGATCTTACCATGTGGATGGCTTGGTCTTTCAATTCTTGAAATTTCAGTTTCTAGACTACTAAGAGTCAAAGCCAAGGAATCTTAATCAGGAATCCCTCAGAATTTGTCTACATGGTATCAATTGAGTGATCTTGATTTTCTCTAGTAAACCACGTGGTCAATAAGTTGATTAGCTTAGCTTGGTTGGAATACTACTATGATTGGGTAAACTCAGCTAAAAATCCCTTGGGGGGGTCCTGAGCCTCTTCCTATGGCATATATCCTTCTTCCATCCAAGGGACTTTCAGAGCCTGAAAGCACTAATGATGAGAATGGGGAACTCTTCATTCTAACAACGTAGTCTACCTAAGGTCACTTTTTTATACTAAGTGGAACAGTTTCAGGATAATAGGTGTTTACCTGATCGAGAGGACCTTCAAAATGGTATTGTAACCAGTACTTGTGTTTAAATAACTAAAAAATCACAATTAAATACATGTTTAAAGTCTTCACCTTTCGTCAGTCCACCCAACACCTTGGATAATCTTAAGTTGCAGTTGACTACATTAAGTTGCAGTTGACTACATCTTACTAAAGGGTTGTTATTTCATTTCCATATCCTCTTTTAGACTTTGAAAAGTCCCATGACCACTTTTCGAGAAATTCTGAGCCATTTTGGGCTTGCTCCCATGTGTTACAAGTCTTGAACAACTTGTTATTTGTCACTTACAAACCCCTTAAAAGACCTAATTGTAGCTTATTAAAAATGTTTTGACTCTTGTTTTTCGATAATTTTGCATAAGCCATCCACCGGGCAATTGTTCGAGACCCCAGTTTACCTCGAGAACCAACTTCGAACCTTTTCCCAAGGCCATAAGGGAGCAAACAACTTGTTGTTTTCTTTTATTAGTTTGTTGTCCCAAATATCAGTGAGCTCATTTTCACCCCCTTATCTATAATTTTCATCCCCTAGCCCATTTTGGCCACCCAAGAAGCTGAGGGAGGATAATACCCAAGTTGGGTGGTCCTAAGAGAGACTTTTCGAAAGTCTTTTACCTCTTCTTTTTCCCATTTCCACCACCTCACACACAGGACCATCGAAGGTGGGCCTCGTCCTAAGATATCAAAGAGGTTGTAACCAGCTTCACAGCTGGATAGGTGTGATCCATCCCATTGGACAGATTTTGCTTATAACACATCCCTTTTCTACCAACTCCACTGGGGAACATGAAAATCTCTTTGGTTTTCTTGTATCCCATACTTTTACTGAGCATCAAACCTAAATTCCTTGGTGTCTTTTCCCCCCACCTTTTGAAAGAAGTCGAGACAATGTCATTAAGGGATTCATCAGATTTCCTTGGTAGTTGTTACATCTCAGTTCCCTCGTAATTTCATTGCATCATGGAGCCATAAATACCATCGTGGTTTCCTTTTCTCTTACCTTGACATTTTTTTATCCTACTTGTTCAAACTTACATGAGCAGTTATCAATTGTCATACCTTACCTTTCACTTGGAGAAGAACAAAAACAAACTTTTGTTTAAATTAGTTTACTTTAACACCTTTTCGGAAATAGTAGAATTATTGGTGTGATACTTATTTTGTAATCAAAGTACTTACCTAATCCCCTTGCAATTTGGCAGCGCGGAAACATCTCAAGACTAGGGAAACAGTGTCTTCTGAGATCACAAGAAGCCAAAGTTTGCAAAAGAAAGCAGGTAGAGATACACATACATATGGGAAACTAGAGAAACTCATTACACCTATCATACAAGATAAGTCACCCTCTTCCTCTTCTTCTATTTGAAACCCCAGACTAAAACAAGCATCAGTCAATCCATCAATATTTACCAACCCTCAAATTGTTCCCTTAATTGTTCCAACAACTGTTGTTTTTCCTTCCACATATGTTCCGATGGCAATGCCTTGGAAACCTGGGACTCCTTTAAGGTTGGCCCGACCTCTTCATGACATTCCTATGGATGCCCCAAACTGACTTCCTAAGTTTAGTGGAATTGATATAAGGCGGTGTATTCAATTTGTGTAGGTGTAAGCTGGATTGTTGAGCAAGATTATTATTTTCTTCATTGAAACTTCTTAGTTTTCCACCTCACTAGTCCCACTCATGGTATCATGGCCAGTACTCAAGGCTTTCCTTCCCAGTCAGTTGTCTGGTGTGCTTTCATTAGTCATATACATAATTACATGCTTCGTAAATCACTATACATGAAATCTTAGTATAATTACAATCATGGGGCAAAACATGGTGTTACATTCCCCTCCCCCTTAGAGAAACAATGTCCTTAGTGTTTAAAACATTAAAACACCATATATATATATATATATAGAGAGAGAGAGAGAGAGAGAGAGAGAGAGATAGAGAGAGAGAGAGAGAGGTATGCCATTTTCATGGCATCTTCCAGTTCCCAAGTGGCCTCACCTGCTCCAAAGTGCTTCCATTACACCTTGACTTGCATGACGGTTCTAATTTGGAGCAATTTTTCTCTCCTGTCCAGGATGCGTTAAGGTTCGGGTTGGAATTCTCCCTCGGGTTCCACCTGTATCACAGCTGAATCAATGACATGATTAGAATCATGAACATACTTTTTTAATAGGGATATATGGAACACATTGTGAGATCTAACAGTATCTGGTAGGGCAAGCCTATATTATATTAGTCCCACTCTTTCCAGGACTTCAAATGGTCCACAGAAGTGGGGTTCTAACTTGGCACAAGTTCCCATCCTTAGGGAGATTCTCTTGGACTTTACCCTAAGTTACACATGATTTCCCATTTTAAACTCCTTGTGTACTCTACCAAGGGTATGTACTCTTCCCATTGTTTGGGTTGATGCATGACATGCATCCTCAAGATGTCTTCCAACATTCTTTTCACTCTTTCGATCTAACCATTTGTTTGAGGATGGTAGGTCATGTTAAATGCTAGTTGCATTCCCAACCCTGCAAACAAGCCTTTCCATAAATTTGAAGTAAATTTTGCATATTTGTCTAAAATAATAGTCTTTGGTAGACCATGCAATCTGAGAATATCAACAACATCTATAGCTTTTAAAGTAGATTTAATGGGAAAAAGCTAAGTTGTTTTGCTCAGCTTATTCACAACTTCCATGATTGCGTCATGTTGTCTGACTATCTTTGGAAAACTAGTAATAAAACGCATGAATATTGTCTCCCATTTCCATTCTAGAATTTGTAATGGTTGCAACAATCCTGAAGCATGCTTGTGTTCCACCTCGACTTGTTGACACTCCAAACACTTGGCAATATACTCAACAATGTATTGCTTCATTCTTGGCCAGTAATACAATTTCCTTATTGTTGTTATCATCTTCTGATAATCGAGATGACCCACATAAGGGCTCTTACGAAATTCATCCATGATTAGATGTTTCAGCTTTGCTAAATCAAGCACATACAACCTATTGTTGTACATCAATAGCTTATTTGTTGCAAGCTGATATCCTTCATACTTTTTCTCATTGGGTTCTTGTTGCAATCCCTCTCTTACCAAATTGAAACAATCATCTTCTTGCAAGAGGATTCTAATTCTCTGCTTCATCTCAAACTCACCTACACTTGTTGCTACTAAGTGTATCATTTACACACTTTGGTTGAGGGCATCTGCCACTCGATTTTCCTTCCCTTTTATATGTTTGATCTCAAAATAAAATTCCCTAATCAACACCATCCATCTGGCTTGTCTAGCGTCTAATTGTGGCTGGTCAAACAAATACTTCAGACCACAATGGTCTTTCATCAAGACAAACCTCCTTCCAAGTAGGTAATGCCTCCACATCTATAGTGTGTGCACAATTTTTGCAAGCTCCAAGTCACGAGTGACATACCATTGTTCATGCTCATTTAGCTTATGTGACTCATAACATATCACTTGCTCTTCTTTCATAAGAACTCCATCGAGCCCTTACTTGCAATCATCTGTGCAAACTAAGAAATCTTTCTCTAGGTTTGCAATCTTTAAAACAAGGGCGTTAATCAAAAGATGCTTCAGCTGCTGAAAGATGGCTTCACACTCTATTGACCATACAAATTTCTTCCCTTTCCTATGAAGTAATGGGATGACCGGTCTTGGAAAACCCCTCAATAAACCTTCTATAATATCCAACTAATCCCATAAATGACCTTACATTGGTTACATTACGAGGGACATGCCAATCCATGATTGCCTTGATCTTCTTGGGATCTACTGCCACTCCTTCTACTGAGATTATGTGGCCTAAATATTGGATCTCCTTCTGAAAAAAAATAACACTCGTTGAGCTTGGCATACAATTGGTGATCTCTCAACACTTGTAACACCATTCTAAGATGCCCTTCATGTTCTTCCTTAGTCTTGGAATACACCAGGATATCATCAACAAACATCATGACAAACTTATCCAAATATTTTCTTAGAACACTATTGATCAAGCACATGAAAGTAGATGGTGCATTCATAAGCCCAAATGGTACTTCCACAAACCCATAGTGCCCATACCTCATTTTAAAAGATGTCTTGTGGATGTCTTCATCCTTAATCCTTACTTGGTGATATCCAGATCTCAAGTCAATCTTAGAGAAAAGTGTAGCTTCTCTGAGTTGATCAAAAATATCATTGTTCTTGGGTAATGGATACTTGTTCTTGATGGTCATCTTATTCAATTGTCGATAATAAATACATGTTGGCGTGCAATGGGAAAACCTAGGGTTCAACATGAATTTACCAACAAAACCCTTGGATATCGACCCTTTCGGCATCACCCACAAGCAGACGAAGTATCACCTGAGGTATCTATGGGAACTACAGGAACCAGGTTTCCACAGTGATGAAGGGATGGGAGGCAATCCTTATAACCAATCTACTTATATCATGTGCGTAGAAACAGATTAACATGTAACATATCCATAATAATAAAACATATATCATATGCACACAATAAACATAACATAAAACATATCACAATACATAGACACCATGATTAACGTGGTTCACCCAAGATGGGCTATGTCCACAACAATCGACTTCTTATTATATTATTCAGAACATCCATTACAAAATATGTGCACTACGCTCATACATTATGCCCTTTCCATTCTCCTATCTCTCCTTCGCTCTTCACTACTTACTTACTTTCATAGCTTCTTACTTCTCCGACTACTTTTCTCACTCTCTTGCTTTTCATCCTACTTCTATCCCAAAACCATTACATATTCATACAATTACAATGGAGCTTAGCCCATATCGATGGACACAAATGCCTAATGGCTTCCAACGATCTTCCTTCTTTTGTGCACTCTGATCCCTAAAAGTGCATCAACTGTCTTTTCTTATTTTCCATGTGTTGCGTAGTTCCCAAAACTAGTCCCAAAATCCTATCGCAACAAGCCCCCAACACTCACCTGTGGCTCATCCTGAGCCACTCAGTGCTTTTGTTGCAATGAAATTCTGAAAAAATTTCTTTGTTGTTGCGACCTTCTCCTTTGATTTTGCTTCTTGCGTCAAAATCCCTTCTATTGTCTACGTGGTAATAGGGGTCTTCAATTTCTTTGTGTTGTCTTTCACTGCTTTCTTTGTTATACCTTGTGAATACGCAAGTTCTTTTGCAACCCTAAATGCTTCCTCCTACAGTGGCTTAAGCTTTTACACAAGAGTTTGTTGTTCAACTCTTACCCGATTTATCTCTTAGTGCAACTATCTATTCTCAACTATTACATCCATTCGTTTTGTCGGTGGAAGAGTGCTCATTGTTTCTTTGAACTTTTGCGTAGTCTGTAACCTTTGTTTCAATGCTTGTAGCTTTGCATTCTCCAACAACTAAGTCCACACTTGTGTACTTTCTTCATATAACTTTGCACATTCCTCATCCAAACTCCTAATACTCTCCACAGTCGTCATGGTTGTCTTCTCTCATTGCTCCCTTTCTTCTGGTGGCGTACTCGGCGTTGTGTGAGCTTCCAAGTTGACTATATTTGTGTGGATGCTCTAAATGGATTGGATTATCTTTTTCACTTTCTCTTCCAAAGGAGTATCTTCTTCCATTTGTACCTATGGGATTTTGTTGTATACCTCCTACACTACCTATTGCAACCTTGTTGTTTTCTAGCAGCCTCATCCCAATCTAGCATGAGTTTGCTATACTCTGCGTGTAATACTTCATTGTCTGCATCCACTTTAACCAACTCCATAGAATTCGACTCTAGGTGTAATAGAATCTCTTGTGTGACACGTGTATGCAAGCTATGTAGCACGTTCACCAGTAATTGTGACAACACTAAGTCAATATGACTTAATGCTTGCACCCGCTCCTGCATTTCTGCAATGTGGAACTCCATGGCCTTTGTTGATATCTTCAGCATCCAACACTTTGTTGATGTTGATGGTGGTTGATATGTGATCAATCGTGACTATGTTGTCTTTGATGTTCTCTATGTATGCTCTTCTTTTGTCATTTGGACTAGCACTATCCTAGTCGATTCCAAAATCTAGCGCAGTGTAGCAATCTGCGCCTGCACATTCGTGTGCATTTCCTCTTGTTTATTCAAATGTTTATCGTGACTTACCTCAAGATATTTTCTTGTTTCTTTTCTTTTCTTTTTATTTTTTTAGTATAATACAGATATTATAGTACATGTATTGTGCATTCAGGCCAATGCGCAGAAGGATGACTATCCCTATATAGTTTCAACCTACTTCTGTTAAACAGTCCTTCCATGATTTCCCCATTAAATTTCTCCAATTGAACAACACCTACCTCTGTCACAAATCTTATCACATACGGACCCAACCAATGCATTTGGAACTTCCCAAGGTGCTGCAAAATTTGTTGTCATAGAGCCAAACTATGTCTTCTATCTTGAACTTCTTTTGTTTAATATGTTTGTTGTGTTGTGCCTTTCCACGTACTTTTTGAACCTGTTGATGAAATCCTGCAATGAAGAGGTCTTCCTCCAGTTCTACTAGATCTGACAGTCTTTTCTCTACTACACCAAAATTAATGAGCTTTGTCAATGCAGCAACGCGCAGACTCAACACAATGAACTCCACAGGCATAATTGCCTCCTGGCCATATACTAATCGTAATGGTGTTTATCTTGTCAACTTCTTACTTGTGGTCTGATATGCCCATAGTATTGTCAGAATCCTCAAGTCCTAGTCATATTTATTTACATTACATATCTTTGTCAGTGGAAGCTCTATGATCTTGTTAAATTCTTCCATTGTTTCGTTCGCCTGAGGATGATAAGGTGTGCTCTTCTAGTGATAAATCTAAAATTCTTATGTCAAAGAAATAATCGTATTATTCAAAAAATGGGTTCCTTGATAACTCATAAGGATTCTTGGATATCCAAACCTCGTAACAACATTCTCAAATAAAAATAGTGGAGCAGTCTCTGAGTTGCAATCTCTAACAAGTTCTGCTTCAGCCCATCAGGTCAAGTAATTTGTCACAATGATTATATATATTTCTCATGATCTTTTTGTTGGTGGGTTGATCGATCCAATGAAATCAACTGCCCATTTATCAAAATCATGCAACGTAACTTGCAGTACTAAAGGTATCTTGTTTCTTCTGGATGGGTTCCCAACTCACTGACAGACATCATAGGTCTGATAGAACTCCTTAGCATCCTTATGAAGGGTGGGCCACTAAAGGCCTACACTCAAAAAATTTTGAGCCATTATTTTCCTTGCATTGTGGCCTTCCGGAATTCCTTCATGTGCCTTCGATAGTATCATAGGCCTCTCGTGTTCCAATACACATCGCCAAAGAATACCATCTACGCCTAACATATACAAATTCCCCGCTATAAGTTGATAATTAGTTGTCTTTAATACTAATTGTTTCTTCTACACGGTTATAAAGTTAGGTGGGGCTACTTCTGTGCTCAATAACTGGACAATATCTGTAAAATAATCATCGACCATATGTACTGAAAATAAGTGAGCATATGGTATACTGTCATCCGAATTTTCTGCATCTTCCCCTATTAATATGTACGACAAATGGTCAGGTCAAGTATTGAATTTTCCTAGTTTCACAATCACTTCAAAATCATACTCCTGAAATAATAAAAACCATTTGAATATCCTCCCCCCCCCCCAACATTGGCTTATTGACTAAGTATCTCAACGCAGAATGATCTGTGTGCATATTAAAATGTGATCCCAACATATAATTCCTAAACGTCTGTAGTGCATATACCATTGGCAGCCCTTCATGCTATGTAGCAGTGTAATTATGTTCAATAGTTGTTATAACCCTAAATTGCACCACACATGCTTACCTGTCATCAAGCCAACTCATATCCCTTATTTGCCAAAAAACTACTGAACAACTCTTCTAAAAACTCCATTTTTAAAAGGCAAACTCTAGCAGGCTCACTACAGCCCGCGGGCAAACGCTAGCAGGTCCACTACAGCCCGCGGGAAAACGCTAGCAGGCCCACTACAGCCCGCGTTTGCCTTCAGAATCACAAAAAACGGAAAGTTGTCGACGGAACGAGAAGATTTTGGTCAGTTAAATAGAACTCCCCGCCATGCATGGCTGAGAGTTCGTCTACAACCCTAGCTCCTTCTAGCCTATAAAAGAAGGGGTAGGGGTACTATTCAAGAGAGGAAAAAATCATAGCAAAGAAACTCTGCCAAATTGCCAAGTCCGTTTTGTCCCAACCCTTTAGCCTTACCTCAAGCTTTAGGAGAAATTCATGCAACAGCAGTTGGAGGACAAAAGAAGAGGAGGAGCCCAGGATCTGGATCGAGGAATGGTGGTCGGTCTCTAAAATCATTGTAAGTTGATTCATATTGAGATTAATGAAAAAGATGCTTTTCCCGTCCCAAATACATGAGTCTCATCTATGTTATTTGATTTATGTTTTATCTCTAACCCTCTAGTAGATCAGTAGCATGCATGCGTAGTTTTGTCTTGATTGCAGGAAGCTTTGTGGAAGGAGCAGTGGCAGCAAGGAGATAAAAACTCAACGGAGGATCTACTTCAACCGTCGATAAAAAGGTTAGTTGATTCTTCCCGTGTTTGCCTAAGAAAAAGGGTTATAGGTTTGGGTAGGAGGTTAAAAGTTATTCTTGAAGGGTCATGATCTGCGTACAAGTTTAAAGCCCTAGCTTGTTAGTCCGTAGGGTAGATTACCCCACAACAGAATTGGCAACTCAACTGGGGATAGTCTTACTCTTAGGGTTTCCGGATTTGGTTAAAGATCTTTTGGGTAGTTCAAAGAAGTTCAGTCTTTGTTTCTTTGTTTATTTTTGTTGTCTGTTAGGTCAATGCTAGCAGGGAACCTGGTTATCAATACCAGTCTTCCTTGACTGATGGTTGACATTTAGTCACGAGAAATACAGAGGTACACGCAGCCTGCAGAAGGCCTGCACGCGTGTGCCCGTGCCCTAACTATCTACAGCCTGCGTGTGAACGCCTGCTGTAGTGGTTTCAGTAGCGTGTAGAGCCCGGGAAGCTTAGGAGGCAGTACCCTCTTCCCTGTCAAAAGTTTATCTTCTCAGGGGGATTTTTGGATCCTGTCTGGGTCTTGATTGGTTTATTGTCTTGTGTTTCAGTCTGTCTTATTGTGTTTTTTCTCTTTACATTGATTTTTCTTTTTTGCAAATCTTGCTTTTCTGTTAAAGTGATAGCATCTAAGCCTTTTAGAGACTCTGGTTGTCAATACCAGAAGCCTTTTTCAGGACTAGACTGTCTGTGTGTGATTTTATCTCTGTTTTTATACAGACCTGCGGCCTGTTTAAGGCTAGACCGCGGGTACCCGCGCTCTGTAGAAGCTCAGCACGTGTTTGCACGCGCGTTGTATTGGTGACAGTCGCGGGCTTGATTGGCAGCTTTTCAGCTTGGGTGGGGCAGTCATCCCCTCTTGTGGTGAGAAGAGCTCCTCTCAGGGGTCTAGAGTCTGGGGCTACACAGTCAGCAGGTTAGGGCATTTCCCCCTTAGCTTGTGTTTGTTATTAGATTTTTTGATAGAAAAGACAAAAGAGAAAAAAATATCGGTTTTATGGTTTTTAGGCAAATGTTCGGATTGGTGTTGTTGTGATTGCTTTGCTGCATTTTTGTGCTCTGATTCTGTGTGCGATCTGCGCTTTAAGCCGGAGTTTTCTTTTATTCTCTTGGTTTTGTTCTTGTCATCATTTTTCCTTGTGTTATTTTACAATGAAATAAAAAACAATTTCCTGTTTTATTTTCTTCTTGGTTTGAGGATTGTGTTGTTGCATCAGTAGCTAGGAAAGAAGTTTGTTTTACATAAGTTTTTCCAGTGCATGTCAAGTATAAGTAGCTCGCAGATCTGAGTGAAAATCCTTCATATTTACTGCATAAAATCTTAGTAATTTCGAAAAGAAAAGAAGTCTTTCATTGAAAAGTTGCTGGTTTTGCATTTTATCAAAAGTTTTTGTTTCCACGCATTTTTGTGCATTTTTGCTTTGAGTCTTTTTACACACCATCAATTTCACTTCCGCACCTTGAGATTTAAAAACCCCATTAAAAGCAACGCTAAATAAAATCAAGTAGACTTTTTCTGTTTGTAGGGTGCATACACTAGCTCAGGAATAGGGCCTTGGAATAGGTTGGAGAGTAAATTCTCCAAGGTCACCCAAACCAAACATTGGATTCTGTCAATAGGGAGTGTAGAAGTCCAGTTACGGAAAGTTATTCAGGACCCCCCTCTAACACAGGGGATAAACACGAGGTCGCGTAAGGAAAGGTAGCGGAGATAACCCCTCCAAAGCTGGACCGAGCGTTGTGGAGAACACATATAGAGGATTTGTTAAGGGATTCCGTCGTTAGCATTTGCCACGGAGCTTCGTGGGTCTCGAATCCGTTCGAGGTCCTCAGTCGTCTTCCAGAACACTTTCTCTCGATACCCTTGACAGGTTTTGGGCTTGATACCCTGCTCATTGTGGTCTACCCGACTGTCGACTGTACCCGCCTGATAGTTGTTCACGTGCTGGCAAACTAGTTGCCTATCTTTTCTAGGGACATACACAGGTGACTGCGGGGGTATACCGTGGTACCTAGGATGGACATTGGACCAATGCTTTGCAGAGTAGACCCGGAGGGTGCTTCCGTATTCGAGTTGCACTTGCACCGGTAAGGTACTCTAGTGTTGGTTGTTGTAACTATTCTTCCTACTAATATAGTGCTTGCTTGATTTATCTTCTAGGGGCTTTCTTTTAGTGTGTGTTACTGTTTGTTCGTGTAGAATACCTTAGCGTGTCATGAATCTTCTCACATAGTGGAGGATTCAGAGCTCCGTCGGTCAGGAAGGCTTCTGGGCCTGCCGCCAGTGATACTGGAGCCACCCCAGCCACCCTTGAGGCAGAAGTTAGACCACCGAGGGTCTTTCGAAGAAACCAGGGCTTTTGATCCCGAACAACCCCCCGAGGAATCGACCGCCAATCTTGGATTGGTTGAAACCTCAAACGTTGATTCTTGGTCGGACATTATTGTGCCAATTCAATTTTACGAACACCTATCAGCGCCTAACCCAGTTATGGAACAAATCTCTGGGAATTCTTCCATTCCTATCACTGTTGTTACCACAGAAGAAGCTTCTCCTAACTTGCCCTTGTCGGCGGTACGGGCCACCACGGTCTTGGCCGCAACTACGTCGCAAAGTGGACCGACACCATCTCTCGCGGTGGCCACACCTCCTTATACACCTAGTGCGACAGGTGCTATGTTTTCATACGGTATGCCTAGTTCAGGAACGAGTCCTGCACTCACCTCTTCCATTTCACAAACTTTGGGTTTGGGGGCAGGGAGCTCTAACGCTTCTCTGCAAGGTCAACTTGGGGGCATTCCTGTCCCTTTCAATGCTTTTCCTTATGCTGGAGGTCATATACCTCCTTCGTCCCCTTCGCTCGGTGGATTGCCTTAGCAGTCCGCCGGGCTACCTACACACACAAGTCCATTTGGAGCCGGGAGTCAAGGACCACCTGCGCAAACTCAACCGGTAGGTTCGTCGCCGTTTGTTTGGAATGGGATGGTTGGCAATAACACTTTCACATCCGCTGCTTTTCCATCAGGGGGCACACCCATTTTTGGACAATCTACGCCGGCACAGGGTACTATTCCCACGCTGGGGGCACATATACTAGGACCTTGGAACTCAGCACAAGGATCCATTCCATCCTCTGGAATGTCGTTCTGGGGTAACTCTTTCCACAGCCAGTGGAACCTCGGACAGAACTCTATGCCTCTTCCATCAGGACTGGCATTGGGTAATCCATCCCAAAGTCCATCAAACACAATGAATGCCCAACATCCTATGTCCTTCATGGGGAATCAGCAAATGATGTCTCCTCAAATGAAAAACCCTTATACTGGTCAGGGCAATGGTTTCTATCAGAACCCAGGCCAGCAGCCAAACTTTTCCTGGCAACCTGGTGCCAGTCAAACTCCAGGACCCTTTTATCCTGGCTATCAGCAGCAGCCTAGACTACCTTTCTTGGAAACGTTACACTTGTCGGATTTAACACGGTTGTTGAATGATCCTATCTGTCACGATCCGCGTTGGCCTCCTATGCCGACGAAGTTGCCTTCGGACATCCCAAAGTTCGAAGCTAAGCCTAATGAAGATCCAGGTGATCACGTGACCACTTTCCACTTGTGGTG
Organism: Picea engelmannii; assembly: GCA_009831015.1. Lineage (NCBI taxonomy): Eukaryota > Viridiplantae > Streptophyta > Pinopsida > Pinales > Pinaceae > Picea > Picea engelmannii. Next base: position 36,367 of record ML795622.1, read on the forward strand.
TTCATCTAACTCACTGAAAGATGACTCCGTCCAGTTGCGATTGTTTCAACGCACTCTTATTGGGAGTGTCGTGAAATGGTACATAGAGCTTGA
>ML795622.1:57136-67402 GCA_009831015.1 Picea engelmannii
TCTCTTCTCAGAGGTAGACATGATACCTCTTCTGGAAACACATCTCTATACTCTCTTAATATGGGGTGGTCCTCTAGGTTTGGTTTTTCATTCTCAATAGATTCCAACACTTGTATTACATATAGAGAACACCCCTTTCTGCAATACTTTTTCATTTGAAGGGTTGATATTCATCTCACTGAGACAGGCTTTTGAATCCCTTGGAGGGTTATTTTTATCCCTTCTTCATTTTCACACTCTAAGGTCTTATGGTAACATTCCAACTTGGTTTTATAAGTGGCTAACCAATCCATACCAATCAACAGGTCATAAGATCCTAGGGGAAGTATGTTAAGGGTCACTTGGGTGGGAAATCCATCCATAATGAATTGGGAGGCTAGTATGAACTCTGCTACTTTTATTTTGGTTCCAGTGGCTAGTTGTACCAACCATGGCTTAACATGTCTAACTGGTTGCAGTTTACACTTATCAATAGTCTGAGGGGCTACATAAATCAAATTAGAACTAGGTTCAATTAAAATAGAAACCAAATGGTTGGCAATCATACTTTCCATCTCCACCACTGAAGCTTGGTGGTCGACTTGTTTATTATCCATGGCTGCATAAATCTATGGCATGCTCCTAGCCACATCATTGACCATGGTAGCTTCTTGGATGTCGTAGATTCTCCTATTGTTTTGTTGTTTGTGTGGGAAATCCCTCAGCAGATGTTATTCTTCGCAACCCCAACATTTCAAGGGTTCTCTCTTTGGGTTATCAGTCTTTCTTGGGGTTGTGTTATCGAGCTAATTTTTAAGTGTGGACACAAATCAATACCCCTAGCTTCACTACAAAACTAGAACAAAACAAGACAGTACACTACTCTTTCATTAGCTTTCAATTATCAGATGAGAAATGGATCTAGAACATACCTTTTAAATATCGAAGATCTGACTTCGCCAATGCAATCCAAGCTTCGTCGCGAGGCTTATGGAGAAATATCTGCAGATAAACATAAGCCAACGAAGACAAGAATAACAAAGTCTATTTGATATGAAACTATGTACGTGATCAAGGAATCATACAACATGAACAAATAACATTCATATAGGAAAGAAAAGTATATATGTATTAAAGAATGTGGAAGAAATATACAACCAGATGCCTTGATGTCGTCGGGTTCCTTCCAACAGTTCCTTGCTTCCCACACAATTCTTGCTCCAAGGATTCTAAGATCATAGATCTGACATCTACTCACAATCTATCTTGACAAAGAAAATCTCAAAGCCACTCTAACCAAGCTAACAATCTCAAGCCAAAACAACTAAGCTTAATCCAACTAACTTTCTCCATGAGAGCTCCTCTCCTTTTATAAGTTGAAGAGGATAAGGTGAAGAGGTTAGGATGATCCCACTAAATCATGAAAGCGAGTAAGATCCAAATCTTTTAGAAGCCACCTCACTATAGAAGCTTCTCCTTCTAAAAGCATCGAGAAAATGCTCGTTTTTCCCACGTACGAAGGTCGTCGCACCCTAGCTATAGAGAAACCTGCGGAAACTTCATAGCCTAGTTATAGTGCAGCCTACGGAAATCAAGCATTTCCACACCCTGTGTATAGAGCAACCTATGGAAATCCTCTTTAATAGGGTTTTTACAAAGGAAAATACAACTTCTTCTCTCAGAGAAAGTTCTTCTCCCTCTTTCTTCAGGAATCCAGGCCATTGACCCTCTGAAGGCAACATATAGGTTTACATCATTCACGGCCATAGGGATGACGAAAATAATGTATAACAGAGAGCCCCCCAAAGTATGAAGTTAGAACAGAGTGATAGCTAAAATACTTTGTCGAGTGTGTGTACGGAACAAGGAACACGTCGGTCGGAAACCTGCCAAAAAACAAGGAAATATAGTACAATAATATATCATCACTGAGGTAGGCATTCCCATACCTAGGATACAAATGACTCAAATCATAAATTCCGACATGCAAAGATCCATGTCAAGTAATACAGGTCATGGCCACCAAACATACACTGTGGATCCATGCCATTATGGCTCAAATCTGAACATAGCCACCAAAAATACATTGTGGATCTATGTGTTAAAGACTCAAATTCAAATATAGCCATGAGACATACAATGTGGATCTATGCAACAGTACAAACTGAATATACTCCAACACAACCTGAATCTGTTGAGAAAATATTCAGGGTCTTCATCTCCACCACTCTATAGTATGAATCTAACCATGTGAATACATGTGTTGAAGTCAAACATGGTAGAAACCACTTGATTACTGGTCATTAGTGAATACCATTAACAAGTGTGAAGGAAATCACCATTAATGTCAATGACTCCCAAGATACACTAGTACAATCCAATGAATGTGAATTAATGAGTTGAAGTCGAACACTCGGCGGAATCTCCCGATCAAGGGTCAATAATGAAAACCCACTGTCGAAAGCGAGGAAACCTGCCATTGAGGCATGCAAATTCCAAGGTACCAATTAGTTTCTAAGTCTAATTCCTTGATAATGAGTTGAATTCAACAGGAAAAGACTCATCGCAGGAGGGCCTTAATGTATCCCCCATCAATGACACGAAATAGGTAACAAGATTTGAAGCAGATAAGAGTAACCAGTAACTCAGGACTGACTCAGGGATGGCCGACGCAATAGAAGGTTTAAGGACTGCAGAAAAGGTCAACACAATAGAAGGATTTCTGGGTTGAACTTTTTGAACATATTGACGACACGACAACTGTCTTGGAAACACTGACTCAAAAATAGGGATCACAGACCAACTTGTAATCTTATAAAGGAGTATGATCAAGAGACAAATAGATTTTCCAACCTAGACACAAGGCGAGTGAAAGGGTGTCATGATCAAAAGCGACTCTTCCATGGAATACAAGTTTAGACACATTTCTTTCCCAATTTGTCCCCCACCATTACTAGCGAGTACCTCTTTATTTTTACGCAAGCTTGAGGAGGATAACATATGCTTTTATTGTAAGCTCATCCTTCGGATGAGTCCCTAGGAGTATGTTTAACGAACCCTAGGAAGGAGTGGTTTGGTCCCATATGGGCCTTTCAATGTTTGTTTAATGAGTCCAAAGAAAGAAAACTCTGGGGTTTTTCATGTTTAGAGAGTCTAAAAAACACTTAAAGAGAACTCTCTCAGTTCCTTTTTCGTAAAGTAGTCGGATGAGACCAAAAAAGAGATAGACTATCGCTCAACAGACGCGCTTTCAAATACTTTAACAAGCGTGAAAAGAACAAGATCGCTCGATAATCTTTTCATGTTTAGAGAGTCTTAAAAGAACTTAAAGGGAACTCCGGGGGGTTCCTTTTTCATATAACCTTTACGAGTCCGAAAAAGTGATAAAAGTATACTCGGTTACATTCTCACGTATTTACGAGCGCGATAAAGAAAAACTACTAAGCTCGGTAACTTATTCTCATGTATTTACGAGCATGACAAAGAACAAAGACTAAGCTCGGGATTGTTTTCATTTTTACACAAGCTTTAAAACAAAACAAACCTATGCTTGGGATAGATTTTATTTTTAACAAGCTTAAAGCTAAACAAAACTATGCTTGGATTTGGTTTCATTTTTACACAAGCTTGAACTAGAGAAAACTATGCTTGAACCTGTTTCATTTTTACACAAGCTCGAACCAAAGAAAACTATGCTTGAGGTAGGTGGTTTCAGTTTTACACAAGCTTGAACCATAGAAAACTATGCTTGCAACTTCCCAACGCATGGTTCACAGATTTGCATGGTTGGTACTTAGCCCCCAGCTTAAAAAGTTAGTGTCTCAACCTCAACATGAAGTCCAGAGGCTGGAAGTAAATGCCCCCAAAGCTTCATTTCATCCAACTGCAAAGGTGAATGAAAAGAAGCTTCAAATACTAAACGAAGGAATTGACTCAAAACAGAGAGAGGGAAGTTGTTTCATTTTTTTGACGAGCTTGACACAATATAAGAACTATGCTCGAGACTCTAGGTGTAATCCCCAAACCGTTGTTTCATTTTTTAACGAACTTGACATAGAAATAAGAACTATGCTTGTAACTGGTTTCATGATCATCGCTTCCAAGAGGACAATGCTCCAGAAAGACACCATGTCAAGGGACAAAACTTGGTCGTGGCTTCCAAGAGATCTTCATTTGACGAAAGAAACACACTCTGGAATGAACACATGTCGAGGGTCGCGATAGGGGTAAGGAGGTCAGGCTCCAATAGCCCTACCAAAGAGATCACCATGTCAACTATTGGATCTAAGTCATAAGAGACAAAGCTTACAACAAGAGGCTCATCGTCATCGGTAGGTAAAGACATGGGAGACAACGCCACATAATTGACTTGTGGCAGGGGCGACATCGTCTGTATATACGAACCGTTTAAGGAGGTAATCCAGTCATTGCTAATGAATGAAAGTTGATCAATAGTCACAATGCTTCCATTGCAAGGGAAAGATATCACATGAAAAAGAGTGGACACAATAGCTTTCATGGTATAGACATAATCCTGCCCAAGGAGTAAAGCGAAATCCAAGGGGTCTTGGACTACCATGACATCAATAAAGATAGTTTTCCCTCCCAAAGTTATAGGAAACTGAGGAAGGGTCCCTAACAGTTGATTGGTTCTTCTTTTGAAAGCTAACAGATTCTGCGTAACCAGCACAAGTTGAGGACAACCCAAAGCCTTCCATGCAATAGAGGACAAAATACTAACAGACGCACCTTCATCTATCAACGTATGAGGAACGTCCCGACCACAAACCTGTACTGTAATCTGGAAAGGAATGTGAGAGGGAAGACGAGGTTGATTTAGCACACCCCAATTAAAAAGGATGGCTTGATTACTTGGGGGAGATTCCATGGGAGAAGGATGAATGCCCCCCGGTACGGTAGATTCTATATCAATAAGAAAAACATGGGCAACATTAGGTTTACTCTCTGGCGGGAGAGTAGGATCGACCGATGATGAAATCAGATCGACCACTTGGGTTTCATTCTCCAAGGGGAGAATGGGGTCAATGGGTGTAAAGGGATTGACCACTTGGGTTTCACTCTCTAATGGGAGAGCAGGATTGACCGAGGATAGGATCAGAGAGACCACTTGGGTTGCACTCTCCAAGGGGAGAATGGGGTCGATGGGTGGAAAGGAATTGACCAATAGGGTTGCACTCTCTAACGGGAGAGTGGGATCAACCAAGGATGGGAATGGAGCGACCACTTGGTCAATTGGTTCAACTAAGCACGTGACCAGATTGACTACCTGATCAACCGAATTTACCAATGAAGGGGCCGGATTGATCATTTCATCAATTATCGATGGGTCAAAAGTAATCTTGCGATAAGCAGCTGGAAGTTAAGGTGGTGAAATAGTCATGTCTTCTAGTAATTTCGAGGCTTCGTCCATACGAGGGAAAAGGTGAGTTTGATGACTCCCTCCGCATAACCTACAAGGAAACTTGACTCTACTTTTCTTCTTCCCAAGGGTATTTTGACTAGTTAACGGAAGGTCATCGGCATGTTGTTCAGAGGTTGACGTCATGGGTTGGCGAGGGAGTGTAGACCATACTTCTGTAACCTTGGATAGGCCAGGGCAATCCTTAAGAAGATGACTACCCTTACAAATCCGGCAAGGGTACCTAGGTTTACAAGTTGTTTGGGTGATCTTGACATCATCAACACTCCCGGAATGATCAATAATAACTGGTTTCTTTCCAACACGTCCGACAGTGGTTGGAATTTTAGATCCTTGTTTATTTTTCTTCTTCTTATTCTTCCTTTTCTTCTTCTTCTTATCCACCAAGTTACTAGCTTCAGAGCTTTCACTCGATGAAGAAGATGAAATGGAAGAAGACCTTGCAAGTGGAGAAGGTGAAGAAGATCTTACTGGTGAAGAAGGCGAAGGATCAACATGAGGTTGATGTTCCTGGGGGGAAGTGCTTACAATAGAAGCATAAGCTTCATTCGGGATTACCTGAGTGGAAAACAACCATACTGGTAATCCAATTGTGAGATCTGGAAGGCTCAAAGTAGCGATGTGAGGGGACCAATGTTCCCGTAAGAAATAAAAAAAAAAAGGTTCCCCTAGAACAAGGATTCCTTCATTGGTTGTTCCGGGAACGGATGCATTTAAATAAATATCCAACCTAGAGTCTGCTAGGGAGAACAAATAACATGCGCTAAAAATCTAGTAAGCAAGCAAGCAAACAAAACCTTCGCACAATGAGCACACTAGTTGGTGATGAAATCCAACATCGCGAGAACAAAGAAAGAAGGGGCTGAGACAGAGCGGGTGGAAAAGTTATGTTGATGAACTGTTTAACGGACTTACACCCTGGTGCAAGCTCCCACACATAATCGTGGGTATATCCTCCAAGGAGCCCGAGTGAGTTTGGCCAACGTCGATTCCAGGTACCGTGAAGACTTTCCCCTCCACAGTCACCTTGTTTAAAGACCTTAAAGAAATAGGCCACTAAGGTTACCAATTACTATAGTGATGCCTGGGGAAACAATCGACAGTTCGATACACGTGCAAGGGAAAGGTATTGATCTGAAAATAGAAGGCTGACTTGTTATGCTATGCAAGCACCCTCTACTTCATTAAAATAAACTTTACAGGACCTTGCTTCATGTGTTAAAATATGCAAGATAAAATTATGTGCCAAGTTTATGTATCTTCTTGTAAATGCTTATGTGTGAGGATATGTTCTTTTAAATGGTTAAATATGTACTTTCAATAAATACACAGCAACATAACTTGCAGCAAATAAACCATCAAACTCAAAACAATCACAACATGATAAAGGAGTTCACCCCCCTTCGGGCTACATCTCCTTGAGCCTCCATCAATGGACTTGGCTCTCTGGGATTAATTTGTCAAAAGTTCTTTTACAAGCTGCTGCTCAACTCCAATGGAAAAACAGACTGTACCATTGAGATCAGAACACATAAAAATCCCAAAAATGACTAATAGAACTCTGAAAACGGATCATGGCTCATCCGGGCATGACCTCTTCTACATGTGGCCATAAGCTTCCCTGAGCTTATCTTTGGAAAAAAAACCTGTAAAGGTCCTCAACAGCCTCTGAAACCTATCCCAATGTTTTCAGAGCATATCAATTAGCCAAAAATGATTATTCAATCACAGAAAACAAACATAGGCTCACCAAAACATGTCCTCCATCAATGAGGGCTTCAAGCTCCTTGGAGCTTGCTGAAACTTCAATGGTGAAAAACTTGCAGAAGAAGTATTTAAATGGCCTTGATAACAGTGCCAATGGATTCAGGATGTCCAAAAACCCCTAGCTGGGCTTTTACGGCACCTCAATCGGCCAAAGGATGAAGAAGATAGGCCTCCTGCCATTTTCCTCCTTCAAGCTTACTGAAACTGGTTCGCCAAAATGCACCCTTGTTGCATGAACCCAGCACACACGCCATTTAAGGCGTAAAAACCCGGCACTGGGCGCAACCACACCAACGGTGCAAACCGTAGGACAGTTAGGACGCCTCCAACCCCTAACCGCCTAGCACCTGGGCACATGGGTCATATGACCGCGCGTGTTGGCAAAAAGGGGATAACGGTCCAAAACCGTACCAACTCCCCGCTCCGCGCTCCGATTGTGGTTACATGCATCACCACAAAATCGTGGCTTACAACACAAATTGTGCGCCATTTTACGGAGGGCATATGACCATATATCAACACACAAAACCATGGGTTATACATTTAAAACCCCGCGCACATATAACAATATATATGGTAGCCACATGGAATAGTTATACGACCACGGACTATATATTATAATCCCCGTGCGCCTTTTAACAAAGAGTATGGTCACATGTAATTTAACAGAACCACAGGTCGGGGCTAAGCCCCGGCCCGACCCCCCGCCGAATAAAACAATATGCAAATTCAAATATATTAAAGTTCGCATACATTACAAGGAATAACACGTGATCTATTGGTCGGACGAACCTTGTGAAGGCGCTATACAGTGGCGGAGGTCACCGGTTCGAATCCGGTCGATTACAAAATTTTGATTAACAAACCAAAACCAATAAAGGGGTGCCACGTGGCAGCCCGTGACTGGGCCACGTGGCACCATAACATTTGCCAAGAAATTGCCATGTGTCGTCAACTGATTCGACCAACTACCAGCCAATCAAACTGCCACATAACTTTTTCCATGTCATCGTATGGATTCTGCCACGTCACCTGTACGACCTCTGCCACGTCATCCTGTAAGGACTGCCCAGTCAGCGTCCTTTTTTTTACCTGTTTAACGATTCAGACAGATCGCGATATCTCTCGCTCCTGATGTTCGTTTGAGACGAAACAAGTTGCATTGGGTTCATGATGACAAGGGCTACGCTCATGTTCGTTTTGAGGAAATTCCGAGAACGTTGATTTTTGAGCTAAAATTTGACCCCTGGTCCAGATTTTGATCACACCTTCCCACTGAAAGGCTTTTGGACCCACAAAAGCTTGTGATTATCTGTCTGCTTTCACGTTATATCAACTTATTCTACTTGAAAAAAAAAAAATTCGACAATCACCTGAATACCTTGACATGCCTTGCACTGCAACTGGCTATGTCCCTCAACCACTGTTCTCTGGCTGCTGTTGACCCACTGTTTTCTCTGTGCTTGGAAGACTGCCAACCTTCCCACTGAGAATTAAGTCCCTCTTGCAAACTCTTTGGCGTCAACACAATCAACTCTCCAATGGCTGCAAAAACTTTACTGCGACATCTTGTAACAAGCCAAGAAAACCATCAATCTTGAAAACAAATCATACAAGACTGAAAAATGATGCTAACAAAGTCTTTTTCTCTTTAAACAAACTGTCGCATCTTGTACTTCATCAAAGTACATGGCGTTTTCCTGCATCTAGATGTACTCAAAATTGACTTACAAGCCAACAAACACCATCGACTAAACACAAGTCGAAAAATATGATCGACACACATAGTCGTCAGACAATCATCGACACCAGTTGAGACTCATTTGAAACATCTCAATCTTCCCAAAACGAAAAGTCGACAAACATGATACACAATCATGTTACAATCATGAATCACTCATGATGAACCATCACCAGGTTCACTGCTTACACATACATAAAAACAAATGCATGCGCCTGACTATTCAACTCTCCTTCCAGTACAAACATAAGTACATAAACCCGAAACAAGTGGGTACATAAGAGTTGAACATGAAAAAGATAAATGGTTGTAACAAGTGAACATCATATCCATCTTTTACATCCTCCTGATGAATTTATGCAACAACAAAAATGCCTTCAAAATGAATTGCATTCCCATGCAACTTGCATCATGCAAGTTGTGATAAACTGCTGCAACTTATCATGTTTCCCATAAATGCACACATAACGCTGAAAAGTGCATTTACAACAGAAAATGCAAGCCTCACTTGCTCAAGAAATCCAACCATTTCTTACCAAGCCAATTGAACGGTGACTTTTTCTGTTGAACATCGTCCTCTTGTGAATCATCTTGACTCACATCGATGATGGAATCTCCTCTTCCATTCTTGTCAATCTCTTTATCCATCTGCTTCGTCTACTGTGGATGAGTGGTTGGATGCAATGTCCAACATTGGTCAATGAGATGACCCCTCTTCTAACAATAAGTGCAAATCTTTTGCATCCTCTTTTCACGCTGTCTTTGCTTAGAAAGTTTCCTGAAAGCGGTTAATCTTTTCCAACATTTTGAAACATGATGGTTATATAAACCACAATATGTACATGGATTCTTTCTTCCATTTTTACATACATAATCAAAAGCAACTGAATGATAAGCGGAATTATACCTTGAACATTCACCTTTATCGCCTTTTTGAGGAGGTGAATCTGAAGAGTTACAAGCTCTCCTTTGAAGACCATCAACAATGTTCATGTCCTCATCACTGTCACAACTCTCTTGTTTCACACATTCGCATTCATCTTGAACACAAGCCTTGCATGCTGAAGGGATTGAACTTTCAACAAAAGTTCTTGAACTTTCACCTTTAAAGCCTTCTTGAGGAGGTGAACTTGAAACAAAATTTATCCTTGGAACATTTTCCCTTGTCTCCTTGACTTTGGAATTTTCTCCATCAATTCATTCATATCCAAGACCACAATACTTGGGTCTCTCTTCAACAACAATAGGCTCAACAATGCCTTGTGCATGCTTACCCAAACCTCTACCTTCATAGCCCATTTTTAACAATAACTTGGACCCTATTCCTCTTGTGTGATTT
>ML795622.1:68284-85643 GCA_009831015.1 Picea engelmannii
AACCAATAGCTAAATCTCAAGCTATCAATGGAAAACACATGAGCAAAACAAACTATGCTCTGATACCACCTGATCTGAAAATAGAAGGCTGACTTGTTATGCTATGCAAGCACCCTCTACTTCATTAAAATAAACTTTACAGGGCCTTGCTTCATGTGTTAAAATATGCAAGATAAAATTATGTGCCAAGTTTATGTATCTTCTTGTAAATGCTTATGTGTGAGGATATGTTCTTTTAAATGGTTAAATATGTACTTTCAATAAATACACAACAACATAAGTTGCAGCAAATAAACCATCAAACTCAAAACAATCACAACGTGATAAAGGAGTTCACCCCCCTCCGGGCTACATCTCCTTGAGCCTCCATCAATGGACTTGGCTCTCTGGGATTAATTTGTCAAAAGTTATTTTACAAGCTACTTCTCAACTCCAATGGCAAAACAGATTGTACCATTGAGATCAGAACACATAAAAACCCCAAAAATGACTAATAGAACTCTGAAAACGGATCATGGCTCATCCGGGCATGACCTCTTCTACATGTGGACATAAGCTTCCCTGAGCTTCTCTTTGGCAAAAACACCTGTAAAGGTCCTCAACAGCCTCTAAAACCTGTCCCAATGTGTTCAGAGCATATCAATTAGCCAAAAATGATTATTCAATCACAGAAAACAAACATAGGCTCACCAAAACATGTCCTCCATCAATGAGGGCTTCAAGCTCCTTGGAGCTTGCTGAAACTTCAATGGTGAAAAACTTGCAGAAGAAGTCTTTAAATGGCCTTGATAATAGTGCCAATGGATTCAGGATGTCCAAAAACCCCTAGCTGGGATTTTACAGCACCTCAATCGGCCAAAGGATGAAGAAGATAGGCCTCCTGCCATTTTCCTCCTTCAAGCTTACTGAAACTGGTTCGCCAAAATGCACCCTTGTTGCATGAACCCAGCACACACGCCATTTAAGGTGTAAAAACCTGGCACCGGGTGCAAACCGTAGGACGATTAGGACGCCTCCAGCCCCTAACCACCTAGCACCTGGGCACATGGGTCATATGACCGTGCGTGTTGGCAAAAAGGGGCTAACGGTCCAAAACTGTACCAACTCCCCGCTCCGCGATCCGGTTGTGGTTACATGCATCACCACAAAACCGTGTCTTACAACACAAATCGCGTGCCATTTTACGGAGGGCATATGACCATATATCAACGCACAAAACCATGGGTTATACATTTAAAACCCCGTGCACATATAACAATATATATGGTGGCCACATGGAATAGTTATACGACCACGGACTATATCTTATAATCCCCGCGCGCCTTTTAACAAAGAGTATGGTCACATGTAATGTAACAGAACCATGGGTTGGGGCTAAGCCCCGGCCCGACCCCCCGCCGAATAAAACAATATGCAAATTCAAATATATTAAAGTTCGCATACATTACAAGGAATAACACGTGGTCTATTGGTTGGACGAACCTTGTGAAGGCGCTATACAGTGGGGGAGGTCACCGGTTTGAATTTGGTCGACTACAAAATTTTGATTAATAAACCAAAACCAATAAAGGGGTGCCACGTGGCAGCCCATGACTGGGCCACGTGGCACCATAACATTTGCCAAGAAATTGCCACGTGTCGTCAACTGATTCAACCAACTACCAGCCAATCAAACTGCCACATAAATTTTTCCACATCATCGTATGGATTCTACCACGTCACCTATACGGCCTCTGCCACGTCAACCTGTACGGATTGCCTAGTCAGCGTCCTTTTTTTGCCTGTTTAACGATTCGGACAGATTGCGATATCTCTCGCTCTCGACGTCCATTTGAGACGAAACGAGTTGCATTGGGTTCGTGATGACGAGGGCTACGCTCATGTTCATTTTGAGGCAATTCCGAGAATGTTGATTTTTGAGCTAAAATTTGACCCCTAGTCCAGATTTTGATCAGGTATCTAGCCCGAAACAACTTGAAAGGATTCCACTCATCATTGTGGGTATACCTTCAAGCGACCCCCATAATACGCGCAATATCTACAACAAGACCAACAAAGCAGGGTGAGTAACTCTGCCAGTCTCAATGCGACCTCATGATTGACCCTAGTGTGAGAAGGGATTCCTAGGACAAAATGTAGCAAGTGGATTTCATTGCTCCCTAACGCAAGATTCTATGTTTGTTTGTAGCTTTGGAAAGTTATCTTTCACACCTATTCCAAAGCCCTACAACTAATCTAATGTAGGTGTGCTACCAGAAAATATAAAAATATCTAATCAATTTTTATAAGCGCTTTATTTTATGGCTATTGTTACTCAAGAGGAAAATGGTGTGAACAATATGGTGTTTTGAACGACTCAAAATTTATGCAAAGAGATGAAGATGAAATCTTTTTATTTTGATGAAAGCTATGCTACGAGAAGGAGAAAACATTTATCATTCCCATATACACAATGCCCCAAAATTTTAAAACTCATCAATATGAATATTTTCAAGAAATGAAACAAAGAGATTGTACACCAATACACGATTCATGGTGGAAAAAAATTTAGAATTTAAGACCAGAAAATGCCAAGAATCATGCAATTTCTCTTCTTCAAATGCAAGGATTCCCCCAATCTAATATAAATCAAGAAATTAAAACTTTTTGTTTCAAAGATAGCTAAAAACAATAGCAAATCGACATGAAACAAATCAACCCAAACAATTTTCTCTTTTAACATGAACTATTCAATAAAAGAAAAAGAAGTTCTTTCACCAAACAATTCTAAAGAAAAAACAATGCTTTGTAACAGAAAGACACTCAAAGCAAGAGATCAAATCTTTCAAAAGAAAACAAAGCAAATATGGCTAAAATCAATTTCAAAGCTGTCAAGCAGACTGTAAACAGATCATAATCAAACCCAAAAATTCACCCCAAAACCAAATACAAGATCTGGGTAAGGAAAAACCATAAAAAATCAAACTTTCCACAATTTCTGCAGGTTGTAGATTAACACAGTGCGGAAATCCCTTATTTTCTCAGGCCATAAGACCAATACAGTGCGGAAATCCCTGATTTCTGCAAGCCAGAAGACCAATACAGTGTGGAAACGCCACACTGTCCCTCAAAGTAGGGTGCAGAAATCACACAGAAAATGAAAAAAAAAATGTGAAGGTTTTCCAATGAATTTTAACAGTCAGAGAGTCAAGTTGGATCTCCCAGTGACTCAGAAAACAAAACCCAAGCAAACAAAGCAAGAAAACAAGGAAATCTAGGAAAACATTATGTTCCCTAGTATGGTCACCAATTTTGTTATCGGGCTAATTGTTAAGTGAGGACACAAATCAATCCCCATAGCTTCACTACGAAACTAGAACAAAACAAGACAATACACTACTCTTTCCTTAGCTTTCAATTATCAAATGAGAAATGGATCTAGAAAATACCTTTTAAATATCGAAGATCTGACTTTTCCAATGCAATCCAAGCTTCGTTGCGAGGCTTATGGAGAAATATCTGCAAATAAACACAAATCAATGAAGACAAGAATAACATAGTCTATTTGATATGAAGCTATGTACGTGATCAAGGAATCATACAACATGAACAAATAACATCCATATAGGAAAGAAAAGTATATTTGTATTAAAGAATGTAAAAGAAAGATACAACTAGATGCCTTGATGTCGTCAGGTTCCTTCCAACAGTTCCTTGCTTCCCGCACACTTCTTTCTCCAAGGATTCTGAGACCATAGATATGACAGCTACTCACAATCTATCTTGACAAAGCAAATCTCAAATCCACTCTAACCAAGCTAACAATCTCAATCCAAAACAACTAAGCTTAATCCAACTAACTTTCTCCATGAGAGCTCCTCTCCTTTTATAAGTTGAAGAGGATAAGGTGAAGAGGTTAGGATGATCCCACTAAATCATGAAAGCGAGTAAGATCCAAATTGTTCGGAAGCCACCTCACTATAGAAGCTTCTCCTTCTAGAAGCATCGAGAAAATGCTCATTTTTCCCACTTACGAAGGCTGTCGCACCCTAGGTATAGAGCAACCTACGGAAACTCCACAGCCTAGCTATAGTGCAGCCTGCAGAAATCAAGCATTTCCTCACCCTGTGTATAGAGCAGCCTGCGGAAATCCTCTTTAATAGGTTTTTTACAAAGGAAAATACAACTTCTTCTCTCAGGGAAAGTTCTTCTCCCTTCTTTCTTCAAGAATCCAGGCCACTGATCCCTCTGAAGGCAACATATAGGTTTACATCATTCACGGCAATAGGGATGATGAAAATAATGTGTAACAGGTTGATCCAAATGGATTATTTCCACTCTGGGAGGGGAAACTTTGTTGATACACACTTCTGGTAGGAAGGCTCATCCTAGAACCCTTCCTATAGTTCTTAAATCTTGAGGATTTAAACCCCTTCTTCTTGAATTTTGAACTACTATTCTTCTTCCAGTCCTCGCGAGGTTTTGTCTGACTCCCAAACTTTTCATAACAATACCTTACCTTCTGGATAGTCTCTTCTAAGGTCTTTGGCTCGTCAAACTCAATCCTGTCCCAGTAGGACTGAGGTAACCCACTAATAAATCACTACACTTTTACCTTTTAATCTTTTATGTAGGGTACATACATTATCAGCTCAAGGAATTTATTGATATATTCTTCTATGGTGAGTTGTCCTGGCTCGAGTTCATAGAACTCCTTAGTCTTCCCATCAAAGTACTTTTCTGACATATACTTCTCCTTGAAGTATTTCTCAAACTGTTTCCATGATAAGTCCTTCTCATGGATTCCTTTCACATTCCTCAGGTCTTTCCACCAAATGGAAGCCTTTCCATTCAGGTTGAAGATGGTTATTCGAGCCTTCAAGTTTTCAAAGTAGTCATGAACTCTGAAGTACTTCTTTGAACTAAGCAGCCAAGCTTTTGCCTCTTCCCCTTTCTTAATCTCTCCATCAAAAGAGGATGGATTGGCTTTCTTGAACTCTTCAGGATCACGACTTTTGGAATGCTTTCACTTCTTTCCTTTACTTTGAGAATGTGAGTTATTCTTGCTACTAGAATATCCCTCGGAGTTGCCAGTTTCCTTTCCAGCGAACTCTCTCGGTGAGTGCCCCTTGCCTCCAGGTTGGGCCTTCCTCGAGGTACTCCTCCTAATGTGGCCACTTATGGGACCACATTTTTCGTATCTCGGGTGGACTTTAACTTCTCCTCGTATGTCGTCGATCCACATTACTAGTTGCGGGTCCATGTTGCAGCTGCCTCTGTATATAAGATAATCTCTGCAGCAATACTACATTAATTTATGTTTGTTTTTCTTTATCCTTTATCAATATCTCGTTGTTGGCCTTGCAACTCTGTAATTTGGCCATGAGGCTCCTTACAGTTTCAGCCCGATTCGAAGGGGTCTCCACCACCCTCCTCTCGTCGGATTCTTCATATCCATTGTGGGAGCTATCCCCCACTTCATGGTGCGTCATCATCCTTTATGCTTGTAGTTTCCTGCGATTTACTAACTGCTTGAGTGATAACAAAACACTTGATGTTAGCTAACAGTCTATTAGTTCATGAACAACACATAGTTCATATTTCTTAAATACACACACACACATAATAGAATTTTTTCATTCTTTTCTTCAGTAAAAGTTTAACCAGGCTCTTTAGGAAAGAGGTAAGGTAGGGTGTCACCCTTAATATTCATTTAAACATGGTTTTTAAGCAACTCGTCCATGATCCCAAGTAGGCAAAGTGTTGTAACCATGCTCTGATACCAATTTGTAACACACCTGACCCCTGAGTGGCTTTCCTAGGGATGGGGCGTCAAAATTTCATCCTCATTAAGTGGAAAATCCTTCATTCGAGGTCTCTATCACATTCTTCCCATCCAGAGCTTTCCAACCATGGTCTCCATGGTCCAAACCAAGCTCAGAACTGGCAGATATACCTTTCCAAAGTTCTTCAAGCGTTCATTGGTTGAGGGCCACATGGCGTCCACGTGAATCCACCTCACACGTATTGTCTCCAAGTCCCTTCATCCATTGTGGAAGTCCATCCACCATCTGATCCCATGACTGGAAAAAATCTTCGTCTAAGACACAGGCGTCTAACACGCAGGCCAGCAGGAGCTTTGGTACTTCGACGTTGAAAGCCTCCTTACTGTCTATGCACGAGATCTCTTGAAGTCCCAAACTCCCGAAGTACCATGAGATTGCCACGTGGTTCTGGCCTTCAGGCCTTTTGGTCTCTTTACAACGCCACACCTGAATCGTCCGAAGTCCCAAATTCCCAGACTCCCAGTGTTCCGGTCACTTCAACAACTACTTTGGCTAGGTGGCTCATACTTGGGGCTGACACATAGAAGCGGCCAGGGGTGACACGTGTCACATTCCAATGGATCTATAGGGTAGGTGATATGCATGAACCCGGGGGAAACATTGCACATCAAACTTGGGTCCACGTCACCCTTGGTGAAATCACTATGCCACATCACCTTGAATTGACATCCTTCTAACATTCCTCAGATCTCACGGTCGAGATTCAGCCACGTAGATCCATGGATCTACGACTCCTGTTACTTCAGGAATTCGGTGTTCGGGAATTTTGCGATGCAAAATCTCATTTTCTCCTGAAGTTGGTCAACGTCGGGATGACCACAACCCAAATCTGATGGTTAGGAAAAGTCCTGAAGCATCCTCAAATCAACGACTCTCGTTACTTCGGTCTTCGAAGCTTTTTGACACACCACAACTCAACTTTCTCTGGAGTGCCCAGTCTCTGGACTTAAAGATCTAGCACCATGCGTCCTTGTATATTGACGGTTGAGAGGGATCCCGAAGAGTCTGAGGATCGACGGTCCTCATTAATTCGTGGCTTCGGCCTTCGAGGGTTTTGGTGTCACAACACCCCTATCCTCCCGAAGCAGTCAATGTCAGGCTGACTACATCTAAAATCTGACGGCTAAGATAGGACCGAAAGGATCGCCAGATCTAGGTCCTAGTCACTCCGTGAATTTGGCCTTCGGGAGTTTTGGTGTCAGAACACCCCTATCCTCCCGAGGCGGTCAACGTCTAGTTGACTACATCATAAATCCGATGGCTAGGATAGAACCCGAAGGATCCCCAGATCAACAGTCTTGGTCGCTTCGCAACTCTGACCTTCGGAGGTTTTGGCTTCACTGCCACTCCATTTTCTCAAAGCAAGACTTCGTCGAAGTACCATGTGTGTGTCCCTTCTCTTGAATGATCGGACAGTTAGTGAGGCTCCTAACAATCTCCCCCAAATCTTCGGCTCTCCTTCACTTCATAACTTCGGCGTTCAGAGAGTTTGATGCTATAGAATCTCCTTTCTTCCGAAGTGGAACTTCATCGAAGTACCATACGCGAAACCTTCCACTAGAAGATTGGATGGTCAAGAAGGGGCCCCAATGGACTCCCTATATGAATGACTCACAACATTTCGCGACTCTGACATTTGGGTATTTTTTATAGTTATGAATTTTTCCATCCCAGGGCTTTGAGCTCCCAAAGCTCCGAATGCCATCAAGAGCTAGCTCCTTTCGGACTTAGCGCAGGGTTCCTAGACCCTGCTCATATGGACCCTCTGATGAATCTTGGGCTATAAGCTCTACTCTTTAGCCGAGATATGGTTAAGGTCGTGGGCACGAGCCTAAGGTCTCTTAGGCTACTGGTTTGAAGGAAGTGCCTTCCTAGTTCATGGAACTTTAAGTTCTGAAACAGGGCGAGGTAATCTCGTGGAATTACCAAGACAGTAGCAGTGCCGAGAGGCTTGCTCCGACTCTGGAACTGTGAGGTAACTCCCTGGGAAAAACACCTTCGAGGGTTAAACTGGAGCATATGGAAAATCAAGCAGAAGCATATGTCCTCAAGGACATAAATACATACACATCGCTTGATAAGTCAATACAGAGGCCAATCTTAATTGTATACATACATGCATTCATTCATTATTCCATTTCAAATCACAAAGCATGAAAACACATATCAGAACTAGAAGACATGATGCGATTGCTGAAAGGGGTGTTTATTTCCATCCCAAGCATAAGCTTAGTCACTCCTAATGGATTTACCACTAGCCACCCTCGAGCTAGGCCATGATTCTCTGAGATTGAATCTTTTCTTATGGCTCAGCAAAAGTTAGGGACGAAGGTTACTCTCCTTCTCTCGACTTAGTAATAGAGAGGGACGAAGGTTACTCTCCTTCTCTCGGATTAGTAATAGATAGGGATGAATGTTACTCTCCTTCTTCTGGGATTAAAACACACTCTTTTCAGTTCTCCCTCGAACCTAAGCTTAGTCTCCCTTCTCTGCTCTCTTCGCAGGTCTTCTTATGCCCATCACGCCTTCCTCTCTTTCCTACCTCAGCAAGATTGTGTGTAGCCCGAATTCCCAGTCTGTGGTCATGTCTAGAAGCCTTACATATGGGCAGTCTGCCCCATCCCCTCATTAACTCTTGAAGAGATCTTCACACCTACCAACCTGACTATAATTCATTCCTAGGTCAGAGGGTCATTCTGATGCTGAGCAATTAAATCCAGCAAAGTACTGGTCTGGTGGAGGTTAATGCAACCATTCCTGGTCCCCTCCACCATCTCTTTCATAGCATTTGTGGTCTCTCTTGGCACACCCCCTTTCCAGCAGTCATGCAACACTTATCCATTTTCTAATAAATAACAGGATTTACATTCATTGACCTTTTATACAAAGGTCCATCAAATCAAACATTCACACATATTGAGTTTCCCATAGTCTCTTGACTAATATAGTTATATTTACAAACTGGGGGAAATAGGGTGTTACAACCTCCTTCTTCAACAACTTTTCTAGTAGGGTTTTGATCTGCACTTGTCCCTTAAAAAAAAAATTATAGTACCCTGTATGACCCAATGTTGCTCGCAATTATCGCACTGAAGTAGGTGGTGGCAGATCAACAATAACAAAAATCTTCACAGAATCAACCAAAAGTCTTTCTTTACATACTACATGAGCCAACAAGATGCCAAATGATAAAATACAGTTCTTTAAGTTCAAGGAAATTTGGAATTGTCTACATCTATCCAACACCAAGCGTAGAATTTCAATATGATCCTTCAACAAACTGAACATTGTCCAATCATTCAAATATACTTATAGGAATTTATGAATAAACTCCTGAAAATATGTGACAACAACTCAGGAAAACACTATTGGTGCATTTTTCAATCCAAAAAACATGACTATATACTGATAACATCCCCATTTTGTCACAAATGTTGCCTAACCTCCTTCGCAATATTAATCTGGTGATACCCAAAGAATCCATTAGTAAATGAGTAAGCTTATTGTCCTCCTACATTCTTCAAAACTTCCTCTGTAAATGGGGTAGGAAATGGGTCATTCAATTTCCATAGATCCATGGAAATTCGGATTCCGCCTGTTTTCTTGTCCTGGACCACCATCAGATTGATCCATTCTAACTCTATGATGGGTTCAATAATCCCAGCTTCCAGCATCTTATATATTTTTGCTTTCACTTTCTGCTTATATATTGGGTTCAATCGATACAGTTTCTGCTTCACTTGCTTGGCATCCGACTTCAAAGGTATCCTCATCTCCCCTAGCTCCCTAACAATCCCTTTCATTTCTAAAAATGTAGTTGGAAAAAGGTCTTGGTATTCGCACAGTGAATCAACAATCTTCTCGACAGTTTCTTCATTCCAGTAGTCTCTAATGTTTGAAAACTTGGGATTATCCTTCGTACCAATATTAACCTTGTGTGTTCTCAACGACTTTGCATACACAACATATTCAAGTTCAATACCCTCTATTGCACGGTCTTCTTCGGTTCCTGGCACTTGCAAATTTCTCGAGCCTTCATCCTCCTCGTCTACTCCAGCAACATTATAGCATTCCAAAACCTCTTGAATAGTCGTAGAAGATCTAGGTGCACTACATAAGAGAACTTGTCCTATCAAGTCTTCTGATGTAAATATCTTGTTCTCAATAATCTATAGAGTTGTGTCTATCGAAAGGGCATCATCTTCAAAATTTAAAGTTACCTTGAATTTTCAGTCAAATTTCCTAATCTATTGTTCCTTTGCGTACTTCCAATTCTAAATACCAGTTATTTGGGATCGTATCCAGAGTGTGTACAAACAAGTGCGTCCATTCCTGCTTAGGTATTGAGCTCCATGTCGCAGTGCACTTTGTAAGATGATCTGTAGGAAAACTAAACCCATCATACTTCTACGTAGTATATTCAATTTATGTTCTGAACATGACATGTAACATCCTTCTGCATTGCTGCCAATTATCTATTATATCCTTATGCGTATCCCACCACCTTGTTGGAGTCGCTTTCTGCGCAACATCTAAAGCTAGCAATCTCTGTTGTTTCAGTATCTGCAGTTCAAATTCTTTTACAAAAAAATTTATATCTATTATTCCATCATACTTCAGGAGATCACATACCTCAACTCCAATATGACGCAATGTGTGAATAATACGAGTGCATCTCCTTGCAGATACTTCATGTAACCTCTGTTTCCAATGTTCCATGGCTTCTTCTGAATCTGACGCACAAGAACTGATACTTCACCAATTGAGCACACCCTCAATGGGAGGATTAATATAGTTATCCATCTTCATTGTCACATTGTAAAGGTTATTGAGTTCTTTTCCCCTTACCAGTTCCACATATCCTCTTCCTTCTATGGGATCCAATGGTGCAATAACTCTTAATTCTCCTACTTCAAATATCATTTGTCTATTTTTCAAATCAATAAAGGTTTGGTTATCAAAATCCCAATCGATTCCAAGTAATACTGGATAGGGTTTACCATCATCCACTATCTAGATTACTTCAAAATATGTTGTGTTATGCACTCCATCAATATTAACATTTACCCATGTCAGTCTTCCAATGGGAACAATCTTGTGTTGATTTACTAGCCTCAACTAAATAGGTGACCATATCAACTTTGGTATTCCCATCATCTCCCATGTCTTCTTCAGAAGGACATTCACATCAAATCCCAGATCCAAGATGATATTATCCATATCATAGTCTCATATCTGCGCATTAAGTCAGAATTCCCTATTTGTCCTTTTCTTGTGCTATACCTGGTTAACTGCTCGTTGTGCAACAAGTGCTTCTTTATTTTGTGCACACTTCTCAATTGTACTTTCTATAATCTAGTGGTCATAAGCTGGAGGCATGGCATACATAGGTTGTGAAGTCAATGCTCTCCATTCTATTTCTAGCAGCTTCTTCCTTGCTTGCTTATATGTGTCTCTCTCTTTCCAAGGATTAAACATCAACAAAGGTTATGCTACTTTCTTGACCCATTGTTTAGTCTTATTTCCTTGTTCTGTTGCATCGACTCCTATTCTTGCTCCTCTACACGTAATTGTTGCTACCCTCGGTCGATCGTCGTGCTCTTTCATTGCTATCATCTACACATTATGGTTCCTTTTCTCCTGCAACGATTAGTTGCAGACAGTCTTCCGTCGCATGATCTAGATGTCTACAATATGTACACGTCGTACATGGATTCTAACATTCTCGTGCCAAATTCCCAGGCTAGTTACAGTGATAGCAGATAATCAGTCCTCTTCCTCTGTCGAATCCTCCTCTTCCTCCTTGATTGTAGCCCCTCTGAGTATTATATTGGGGTACCCCTCCTTCCTCTCCATCTTCTCCTTGAACTCAATATGCATTTGCGGTGTGCTTTCTCATTAGCTCAAGTGTGTGAAAAATTTGTCTGTCATGTCCCACAGACTTACAAAAATTACAAAATAATTTTATGGCATGCTCTAATACTTTTGCATCAAAGGACAGGCAGTTGGGTGATGACCCATCATTTTTCATATCTCACACCATACCCCTCCTCCTGTGGCCAAGGGATTCAAAGCTCTAGTAGATAAATAATATTTAAAGGCTGGACACTCATTCTTATGATGACCTTCCTTTCTGCATGTAAGACACCAGACTTCTTCGCGCTTCTCCTTTCCTTTAGCAAGCTCCTGCAACTGAATTGTCAATGCTGCTAACTGTGATTGAACTTGAGCCACCCCTGCACCATTTTCTCCTATAAGGGAAGCTTCTAACTTCATAGCGATCTGTAGCGCTTCTGACTGCAACGTAATCTTCTACTACGTTAAAGGGAAACATATATGTGGTAACAATCCTACAATGGACCATTCCCTATGTTGATTGTCTAGAATGTGGAAGGTCGATCGATCCATAAATATCTTGAATCTATGATCAAAATCCCATACTAATTCACTTTGCAATTGCTTGATCTCTTTTAGTTCCATAATACACTACGACACAGACTTCAGTTTCTGGAACTCTTTTGACAGGGCTTGCATGATGTCTGCCAACGTTATGACTTGTCCCATAGGTGCAGTGGACTAATATTTCATATACCAGAGTAATGCATGGTCTCTGAATGGCATCACTAATTGTGTTATTTTTGTATCGTCATCTTGGATCTGCTTCACGGTCCATATTAGTTCACAGACAAATAAGTGATGTTCCAGATCTTTTGTCCCTGCTCTATGGAAGACAAACATTCTCAAAGTGGGGTCTACCCCCACCATTGTGCATGGCACAATATTCTTCCTCGGTGTCTCTAACTGAGTCTGGGTTGTCCTACTACTTCCACTACTCTGACTACCTTTATTGTTATCTTTGATTCCTTCAGTAACTACAAGTGTTCATGACAAAATTTCAGATCTTATCTCAATCCTCAGAGACGCACATGGGGTCGTGGGTTTGACATAGAGTCTGGCCTAAGTTGGACTAATGGGATGTAATGGATCTCCTTCTATTGGACTAAGTTGACGATATTTTTCCTTCTCTATGAGTGGTATTCCTTTGATCTAAAGCACTACATTGGTGTTTCTTTCCTCAAACTCATTGTGTTTCCCTTCTCTATCGACCATAGTCCTCTTCTTACTGTACCAAATTTTTTCCATTGGGCAATACTCCAATCTCTTCTTCCGTCGCACCTTATTCTTTTCTCGACATTCTTAGCCCATCCATTCCTTATTTATTCTTTCGTGCATGCCTCTTCTCCATATTCTCATACCATCCCCTGGTCAACCCCCAGTCCCCCTATATGTGCGCGAAGGCGCCTAACTACTAGGGTGATCAAATTCCAACTTCATAACCCCCTTATCACAAAACAACATCTTGACCCAAGTAGACAGTAATTTCAAATATCTTCAACATGGTCCTTTAAAGAACTCCCTCTTTGTAGCATTATATGATTGGGTATAATCTATAGCAAACTCGATAATATAACCCCCTAATACACTATCCAGCCAAAACTCAATTACACATGAGATCTGATTACTTATGGTATTAACTTGTTGGATCAACTCAGGGTTCCAACTTCTTGAAGCAACAGAGTTGAATGATTCATTCTTTTCAACTATCCTTTGTAACCACTCAGCCAAAACTATCGAGAATTCGGAAAAGAATTTTTCATGCAAGTCTGTAAATAGATACCTCTGTAACAATTTCTCTGTGTTGATCTACATGTTCTTATTTTGATCTCTGGCATACTCACACTCCTTTGTCTCTAGCCATCATCCAATCTCTTCCTTAGTCGGTCTCTACATTCCCTTAAGTCACACATCCTCGTGAAGTGGGTAGACCGAAGGTTCAACATGAATTTACAAACAAAACCCTCAAATACCGACCCTTTCGGCATCACCCATAAGTAGGTGAAGTCTCACCCGAGATATCTATGGGAATTGCAGAAACCAGGTTTTCGCAATGATGAAGGGATGGGAGGTAGTCCTCAAAACCAGTCTACTTATATTTTGTGTGCAGAAACAGATTAACATATAACATATCCATAATAATAAAACATATATTATATGTGTGCAATAAACATAACATAAAACAGATCACAACACATAGACACCATGATTTAACGTGGCTCACCTAGGATGGGCTACGTCCACGATGGTCGGCTTCTTATTATATTATTCAAAACATCCATTACAAAATATGTGGATTGCGCTCATACATTATGCCCTTGTCGTTCTCCTATCTCTCCTTCGCTCTTCACTACTTACTTAGTTTCATACCTTCTTACTTCTCCGACTACTTTTCTCGCTCTCTTGCTTTTCATGCTCCTTCAATCCCAAAACCCTTACATATGTATACGATTACAATGGGAATTATCCCATATTGATGGACTCAATTGCCTAATGACTTCCAATGGTCTTCCTTCTTTTGCGCGCGTTGATCCTTGAAAGTGCGCCAACTGTCTTTCCTTATTTTGCGCACGTTGTACAGTTCCCAAAACTGGTCTCAACAATACACAATCATAATGTACCATCCTTCTTCTTTACAAACAATGCAGGTGCTCCCCATGGGGATACACTCGGCCTATTGTATCCTTTATCCAACATCTCCTTCAACTGCACTTTCAATTCCACCAGTTCGAGTGTACTCATTATGTAGGGTACTTTTGATGTTGGTGTCGCCCCAGGCACAAGATCTATTGAAAAATCAAGATCTCTCTTAGGAAGAAGTCAAGGTACCTCTTTAGGAAATACATCTTTGAACTCCCACAACACCAGGTGATCTTCGACCTTCAACTCTTTGTGTTTCATTGCATTGAGCACTTCTATTGCATACAAGGGACATCCTTTTCGACTGTATTTCTTAAGTTGTAGCGTTGATATCTATCTAATTGAAACTGGCTTTTGAAGGCATTGAAACACTCTCGTGTTACTTTTGTGTCTTCGCACTCCAGGGTTTTATCATAGCAGTTCAAATTTTCCTTATGAACTGCCAACCAATCCATGCCTAACATTACATTATGTTATCCTAAGGGTAGGATATTCAATGTTGCTCGAGTATGTAGTCCACTCATTTCAAATGGACAAACCTCTATTACCTTTTCCACTTTAGTCTTAGTCCCTATGGACAACTGAACCAACCATGCCTTTTCATGTGTCTTTCTCTATAAGGCACATGCTTCAACAACTTCAGGTGAGACATAACTAAGATTAGAACCAGGGTTGATCAAAATAGAAATGGGTTGCTTGGCAATTATACCTTCTAGATCCACTACATAATCTTGGTGGTCTGCTTGTTGATTCTCCACATCTTCATAAATTCTTGGCACACTCCTTGCCACACCATTTACCGTAGTGCCTCCTGAACATGATAAACTCTTTTGTTGTCATGTTGTCTGTGAGGGAAATCTCTTGATAGATGTGCCTCTCTGCAACCCCAACACTGTAGAGGTCCTTTGTTTGGCTCCTCCACTCTTTCTCTTGCTTGCTCTACTGGCCTATTTCAACTCTGCGAGGGAAAGTTTTGTTGGTGCACACTTCTGCTTGGATGACCAAACTAAGCACCCTTCTTCGAATTCTTATATGGGGATGATTTAAATCCCTTCTTTTGGAATCGACTTTTATCCTTTCTCTTCCAATCCTTTAGAGGCTCATGCTTGTGCTTGGATTGGTCATAACAACACTTAGCCTTCATAATGTTGTCCTCCGGGGTATTAGGCTCATCAAACTTGATTATGTCCTAATAAGACCATGGCAACCCACTAAGGAAACATTGTATCCTTTCTTTCTCATTCTTGAGATAAGGAACATATCTCAACAACTCCAAGAATCTCTTGGCATAAGAGTCCATGGTAAGTTTCCCCAACTTGTGTTCATGGAATTCCTTGAATGTGCCATCAAAGTACTTCTCAAATAAGTATGCCTTTTTGATCTAAAAATGAAGAAGACTTGAAAAACTTGAATAATTATTCCAAGTGAAATGTTATGTGTTTAAAGCAACAGGATCAATTTGCAACACATAAATTTAGGATTACTTATGCAAAATACACATAGAAAGCAGCATAAACATTGAACATAAACACATGTGCACAACAATTGATAAAGGAGTTCACCCCTCTTATGGGCTACATCTCCTGGTCCAGCTTCCAATGGATCATTATTATTAATTGCTCAAAAAGTGCTCAAAAACATGTCTTACAATGCTCAAACTGACAAACCGACTACTCCAATGGCTTCGCAGCGTCCCAAAACCCTTGTCTGGGCTCTTTTGGCACCTCAATCGATTGAAAAATGAAGAAGTTAGCCTCCTTGAAGTCTCCCTCTTCAACTTTGATGTCTCTGGTTCTACAATTCGCACCCCTTCTTTATCAAACCTGGCTCACACGCTCTTTTAAGCGTAAAAACTCAGTCCCGTACGCAATCGTGCACCGGTACAAACCGTAGAACGGTTAAGGGCGCGCCAGCCCCTAACCGCCTCGACACTTGGGCACATGGCGCATGCGACCGTCGACTTGGAAAAGTGGTGGTTAAACTCGTTATAACCGTTGGAAACCCGTGGAACCAACTCGCGCGCACCAAACCACGTTCATAACCGTGGGTTATCAAACCCGCGCGCATATATCCAACCGTATACCACATTACATATATATGTTTACAGAAAACTTTGGTTTAAAACAAATCCGCGCCGCATTGATATACATATATGGTCATATGTTTTGTAACGGAACCATGGGCCGGGGCTAAGCCCCGGCCCAAGCCCCCGCCCATATTACAATTACACAATTTTAAATATATTCAAACACATATATTTAATAAGAACTATTGTGTGGCTCAATGGTCGGGCGGTCGTGCGAAGGCGTTGGCTTGTGGGGAGGTCTGGGGTCAAACCCCACGGCCCCCAAAACATTTTATATGAAACCAATTATCCAATAAACGAAGGACACGTTGCGCCATTGGATTGGGCCATGTGTCTTCATATTACTTGCATATCGGACACGTGTCCTCACCCAATTCACCAGAAACCAACCAATCAACAACTACCAAGCTATCACCGTACGGCCTATACGGTCCTACCACGTCATCGTACTGACTGTACGGACAAGTACAATCAGCATCCAAAAATTTTGCCTGTTTGGCTTGGCGGACAGATCGCGATATCTTCTCCATACAGACTCCGTTTGAGAAAATAAATATACCTCCGGAATCAGGAAGACGAGACGGACACAATGGCACTATTTTCGTCGCATTCTGAGCACTTTGAAAATTGAGCAAAAATTGATCCCCTGATCACACCTCCCCATTGGGAAGCTTTTGGACCTCCAAAAGACTATCTCAGTCTATGTGAAGATGAGGGTAAATTTCCCTCACCCTTCCAACCTCAATCCACTTGGCCTTGCTTGGATTCGCCCCTTTAAGACCAACTCGCAAATACTCCACATTTCCTCGCTTCGAAGTTCGCATTCTCCTGTCAAGTATGGTGTCTTCCTGCAGTTTTGTTAGATACTCTGGAGAAAAATCATCTATGGAAGGAATCTGAACATGCTCTCCTT
>ML795622.1:90188-105129 GCA_009831015.1 Picea engelmannii
AATTGATAAAGGAGTTCACCCCTCTTATGGGCTACATCTCCTGGTCCAGCTTCCAATGGATCATTATTATTAATTGCTCAAAAAGTGCTCAAAAACATGTCTTACAATGCTCAAACTGACAAACTGACTGCTCCAATGGCTTCGCAGAGTCCCAAAACCCCTGTCTGGGCTCTTTCGGCACCTCAATCGGTCGAAAAATGAAGAAGTTAGCCTCCTTGAAGTCTCCCTCTTCAACTTTGTTGTCTCTAGCTCTACAATTCGCACCCCTTCTTTATCAAACCTGGCTCACACGCTCTTTTAAGCGTAAAAACTCAGTCTCGTACGCAACCGCACACCGGTACAAACCGTAGAATGGTTAAGGGCACGCCAGCCCCTAACCGCCTCAGCACTTGGGCACATGGCGCATGCGACCGTCGGCTTGGCAAAGTGGTGGTTAAACTCGTTATAACCGTTGGAAACCCGTGGAACCAACTCACACGCACCAAACTGCGTGCATAACCGTGGGTTATCAAACCCGCGCGCATATATTCAACCGTATACCACATTACATATATATGTTTACACAAAACTTTGGTTTAAAACAAATCCGCGCCGCATTGATATACATATATGGTCATATGTTTTGTAACGGAACCATGGGCCGGGGCTAAGCCCCGGCCCGACCCCTCGCCCATATTACAATTACACAATTTTAAATATATTCAAACACATATTTAATAAGAACTATTGTGTGGCCCAATGGTCGGGCGGTCGTGCGAAGGCGTTGGCTTGTGGGGAGGTCCAGGTGTCGAACCCCACGGCCCCCAAAACATTTTATATGAAACCAATTATCCAATAAACGAAGGACACGTGGCGCCATTGGATTGGGCCACGTGTCTTCATATTACTTGCCAATCAGACACGTGTCCTCACCCAATTCGCCAGAATCCAACCAATCAACAACTGCCAAGCTATCACCGTACGGCCTGTACGGTCCTGCCACATCACCGTACGGCCTGTACGGACAGGTACAATCAACATCCAAAAAATTTGCTTGTTTGGCTTGGCGGACAGATCGCGATATCTTCTCCATACGAACTCCGTTTGAGAAAGTAAATATACCGCTGGAATCAAGAAGATGAGACAGACACAATGGCACTGTTTTCGTCGCATTCTTAGCACTTTGAAATTGAGAAAAAATTGATCCCCTGATCACTTTTCTGAAATACTTCTCAAATTGTCTCCAAGTCAGCTTACTTTCCTCCAATCCCTTAACTTCCTTGAGGTCCTCCCACCATATGGAATCTCCTTCGTTTAGATTGAAGACGACTATCTTTGCTTTTGTATTTTCCAAGTAGTTGTGTACCTGAAAATACTTTCTCATCCCCAACAACCAAGCCTCAACTTCTTCTCCTTTCTTGATTTCTCCATCAAAGGTAGGTGGCTTATCCTTCTTGAATTCCTTTGGCAAAGAAATCTGTGAGTGTCTCATCTTTTTATTCCTGGGAACACTAGGCCTAGTGTCGCTACTAGACAACTCCTTAATAGTGGCCTTCCCACAATATGACTCCATGGAAATACTTCCATTAGCTCTGCCCTTCTTAGCATCTCAGTGCCTTTACTTGGAAGAAATTCTCCCTACATTATTATGGGCTAATCCATGCTTTTGGGCATCCGAAGGGGTCTTCAATTTCTTTGATTGTTGCAACTATGCATTACTAATGGCTAGACCTTGATGCAGATGCTTCTGAATTTCTGATAAACTCTGCAGTAGTACTGCATTCAATTGTGTATGCTTGGCCTGAGCTCTCATGAGCCTCTCATTGTCTGCTTTTAGGATTTTGACAGTGGCTACTAAATATGGAGGGCTTTCTCTATCCCTCCCACCATCAGACTCTTCATCTCTAAAGAGTGAGGTGCCATCCATCCTATGTTGCACCATTCACGTCTACTTCCTTTTCAATACATCCTACATGCTAAAACAGTGAAACATCATTAGCCATTTCATCGAATTTATTGTAATAAATTCTTGGCCTTGTAAACATCAAATTGTTTTGGCAATCCTGAGCTAGGACTCCATTCCTACTCAAAACAACTTTCATTATTCATATACATAGTTAAATCATCAAAATTTAAAACATGCATTTCTAGTAAATAATAAGAATTTTCTTAAAAATTCATGTGGTCTTGGCAACCCATTCAAACCTAGAGTTTGAACTCTACTCTGATACCACTTTGTAACACACATGACCCCCTAAATTTCCCTAGGTTGGTGGGATGTCAGATTTTCCTCTTTCATGTATCCTCAGTACTCGGGTTGAATCCTCAACACCCTTACTCATGGTATCATACATGCGAGCTTCTCTTATCATAACATTCAACTGTGCCTAACCCACTCAGTCAATACCCAACTTCCAAGGGATTTGCATCAGAGATCTGCTACGTGGGCCAGGAGCCCAAATATTCTTGACCGGATTGTTGAGATTGTCTCCACACAACTAGACCAACGATCGGGATCGAATCAGATTCACTACCCATCAGGAAGGCGAGTTACCCCTTCCCACAATTCCATCCCAATCAGGCCATTCTGGTGGACCTATTTTGGCAAATCCAACAGTCCTTGGATAAATAGATCTACAACCCTGATTAAAACAGGGCCTTGAACTTCCACGTTGATTACACCTCCTCCACCACCCAATCATCATGTGAAATAGGTGGGACCCTCATCTAGATCGATGGCTGAGATTGTGTTACACACCCTTTCCGCAGATCAACGACTATTATCCACTCGAGGTCCTTTGCCATCAGAACGCACCTACTCCGAGTGATCGTAGGTCGTCTCAACCAACACTCTCTGATGAGACCACTTCGATGAATCTGATAGTCCTCGGTACGTCCCAACTAATGACCAGGATTCACTTGGGGTCCTATAGCTACACAACAATTAAACAATGTCTTTCTCCATTTAAGTCTTCTTCGTTAGATTGAATCATTCCAAATCCAACAACTGTAACTCCATCAACATCCTTTTCGATGGATCTACGGTCTTCATGTCCTTGGACTCTCGCCATCGGGTTTCCTCCATCATAACCCTCTCCTAGGCCTCTTTCCCAATTCCCCATGTCTTGCTTCCAACAGGCATATAATCTCATGCTCATGTATTGACGGTCCAGATCTCATCGGCTCTAGATCTGACAGTTCACCATCATTCGGGACCTCCCCAGCAAGATCGATTGTGATCTCTCACTATGGGTCCTTCCGATAGGCTAGTTCACAAGGCCTAGATCTCTAACCAATGGTCAAGATCTTCTCCTTCTTCCACATCAATGGTTGACATTCTTCTGGATTCTCACATGGGTTTCTCTTCAAGGTTAAGGCTTATTTCAAGGCTTAACAATCTAGTGGTCTTTTTGGGTTCATGTTACTAGTGTTCTAACCAAATCCCTTAGGCGTTCTAACCACTCAACAACTGACTAGGAGTATTTTGCTCCAACAAGCCTAAATGAATATCTTGCATCCTACAAGCTTTCCATTCAAAGGCAAAGGAAATCACAAGGTTAGAAGACATTCTAGGACTTAATAGTCCTGCATTCTCTCCTACAAGGATTTACTCACTTTCCTTAGGTTTCCAGATCACTCTCCCAGCAACCAAGGATACTCGGCCCAAATACCCCAATGAAGATTTTGTATCTAGCAATCTTTCCATTCAAGGCCAGGCAGTTTACAAGAACACTAATCTGTATTGGCCTTCCTCATTCATTCATTTATGGTTAATACACTTTGATAATGAAAAACATTTATATTTATTCCATTTTACTCATGAATTCAACATTCTTTCATTTAATCAATCTTTACCATAAACTGAAACAATTTATCATAATTTAATAAGTATGGAATGGACATAACAAGAAAAATACACTTATCTGTGTAGGAATAATTTTAACCAACCAACTAACTCATAGGAAATGCCTTTCCTCCCAACCGTAGGCTATGTTGCACTATCCCTTTCTACAACATGCCACCCTTGTGCCAGGCCATGATACCACCAGATGACAAACTCAACTGATTGCCAATTTAGAAATGATTTTGGAAGGTTACCCTACTTCACCCCACTGGCCACAACAAAAGTTTCCCCCTTCCTTATGAGCTCAAGACCTCCACAAGTTTATCATGTACCTACCCAACTAGATTTTCTCTGCACAAGGGAGCCCCTTCTTTGCTACACAGTCCCTTGATGACCTCCCCTTACTAGTGTCGGTTTATTTCCAACAGGTACCAAGTCACAGTCCTCTGTTCCTCTAGTCCGAATATGGGTCTTCTCTGCTCCAGGGTGACCATTAAACTATTGGGAAAGCTTTATGTTTTCCTCAGAAAAGCTTCCCAAATCTTCTCAGATGCATAGAGTTGTGCGCATGAGTTCCTCTGCTCACCGCACTATCTATTTGTGAGTCTACAACTCACTTTGTTCTCATTAATCCTTTGTTCCTCTGTGCATCCAGTCTTCGTGCATCCGTGTTCTAGATCTCTTCGATCCCATGGACTATTGATGTTATCCTTTCTCATGCATCCTTTTGTCTGGTCATCTCTATCTAATTGTGTTGTTTTTCCACCTTTGGCCTCTTCTTCCTCCTTGTAATTGGGATCCCCAAAAACTTTTGTCAGAAGCAACCTGCTATGTCAGGCTTCCGAATTGAAGGGGCAAATCCAGCGCATCCTTCCAGGCGAGGTCTTGGTTGGATTTTCACTCCTCTAGGTACCAAATGGGTCAACAATTATAACTTCTCAACCACCCAATCCTAATCATCGTAAACATGCTCTATGGTTTCATGCAATCTAGGTACGTTGGGTAGGTAGTGTATTCAATTTGTGTAGGTGCACGTTGTATTGTTGAGCAAGCTTCCTATTTTGTTCATTGAAACTTCTCAGTTTTCCACCTCACCAATCCCACTCGTGGTATCATGGCTAGTACTCAAGGCTTTCCTTCACAGTCAGTTGTCTGGTGTGCTTTCATTAGTCATAAACATAATTACATGCTTCATAAATCACAATACATGAAGTCTTAGTATAATTACAGTCATTGGGAAAAATAGGGTGTTAAAGTTCCATACATTGGTTTGTTTAATCAAGACCTGGTGGTAGCCTGACTTCAGACAAATCTTATCTGGGGATTGGGTATCGGTTCTTAATAGTGGTTTTGTTTAGGGCTCTATAATCAATACATAGTCACCATGTCCCATCCTTCTTCTGCATCAATACAATTGGGCTCCCACAAGGTGAGGAGCTTGGTCGAATGTGGCCCTTTTGGATGAGCTTGTGAATTTGGTGTTTTATTTCCTCATTCTCTAGAAGAGAGCGTATGTATATTGGACCATTAGGTAAAGGAACACCAAGTATCAAGTCAATTGAATGTTTGACCCGACAGTGCAGAGGCACCTCCACATGTGAAGCAAGATATCTTTGTATTCCTCTACAATCTTGTCCACCTGCTTCTGTTGTGTAAAGAGGCCCCATGTTGAGGTTGTAGTGACCCTTTGTTCACCTTTTGATCGAACCATGAAGAGGACAAATTTTCTAGTCTGAGATATTACCTTTTTTCATTGCTTTATTGAGAGTAAGGAAACAATAGTTAGCACTACCTCTAGTACTTTGTAGAATTGGCCTCCCAAAGTAACAATGACACTACGAGGCCTCGACTCATAAACAACATGATGTTTCCACATATAGGGTTGTCCTAAAATAATAGCACAAAATTCAAGTGGAGAAACATCACATAGTAGCTCATCTTTGATGGGCTCGATGTCGTAGGACATGCAAAATTGTTGGCTAGTGGATGTCTTGTCCTTAGCTCAACCAACAAATGGTGTGTGGTTGGGGGTGTGACATTGTCAGAAGCTTCAATATTTTGATGAACTCGGTTGAGGTCAAGTTCTTTTGGCTATCACTCCCATCTGTGAATAGAAGATGCGCTCCCCCTCCTTTAGTTACTCTGACTTTGCTCGTTGGATCTTTATGGTTGTGATGGTAGCATTGGTTCTGCGTCAATGATTCACTTCCCTTTATCTTATTCCAAATTAGAGTTTGTGCTAGATTCCTCTTCTTTCTCTTTAAGCTCGGTCGTTAATGACTGTTTCAAGTGACATTCATCAGTGTTGTGCCAAGGGATTTTGTGGAAATCACACCTCTTTCTAGTGTTCTTTTTTTACTTCCCTTTACCCTTCGTTGCTTGCGGCTTGGACTGCTTGTCTCAAGGTTGGCTCTCCTTACTCTGTCCTTTGTTTTGTGAGTTAGGGCCACCTTTACCATTCTTCTATTGCGACGGATTTACAGACCCAAACTCCTGCTTATTCCATGCTCAAATGTTTGCTCGATTTTGACAACATCTCGATAAGCGGCTCCCAGTGAGAAGATGTCCAAGAAATCCATCTCTATTTGGATGTACTTGTGTAGGCCACTGTGGTACTTCAAAACTAGGTTCCACTTGGAGTCTCAGATACCCATATTTGAGTACAAGGTATGGAAGGTATTGGTGTACTTGAGCACCATTTGGTCTCTCTCTTGACACATAGTTGTCCATCTCATGTACTACTCATCATAGTTTCGAACATGGTAGAAGTCCTTTTCGAGGGCATCAACAAAGGTTGCCGAAGTGGGTTGTGTCTCAAATGTTGTAGACTAATCTTCGTTATGTTTCTCCCAATAACCTTCCCACCAATATTTGACATGGGGAAGGGATTTAAGGAGCGCACAGGTGATCTTTTTTATATCGAATTTTTTTTTAACAAAGTAATAACCCTCTAACAAATTTAACCATTTCTCCAAAGTATCTGCATCTATGCGGCCTTCAAATAAAGGGATATCAAAGTTAACTTGTACCTTGAAGTGTGTCGCACCTCTGAAATGGTTTCTTATTGAAGGTGCCTTGGCCACCATTGGCAGTCGTCGAAAGACTAAGAAAAATTGTCCATCATCTTGTTCGTCTGTCACCTGAGGGCTTCCTCGAGCAACAACTTGATAGGTTCTCCTGCTCTATCAACTCTCTTTTCTTTCATTCTAGGAGGTCGTTTGGACCGATGAGAGTGGTCTTCCCCTAGTGAAATTAGCTCGAGACCCATCTCTCTATACCCCAACCTTGTCAGAGACATGGACCGAGAAAAAACAAAGAGAAAATTGTTCTAATACCATTGATTTGGGTTGTATAGAGAATGTAATGAAAGCTAGGAATATGAATGGAAACGCAAACACACAAATATTGAAGAGAGCACAATAATACAATGAAGCCCAAGTTCTATTAATGAATGTAATAGGAAAAAATTGTAAAATGTAAAGCAATACAAGCTAGCTAGAATGGTGGTAGCTTATCTTTAAAGAGAAAGGTGCATGAAATATCCCTGATCCAACTGATCTGGATATCTACTATTGATCTAGTGTTTTGTCTCACAGATATGATACTCTGGGGGGTTTTGGATGCGTTTTGTCTTTCAGATCTGATGCTATGGGGGTTTCTGGATGCGTTTAAGTTATGTGTTTGAGATGCTTTGTGATTGTCGCATGTCTGTGTCATACATTATGGTTTAAACAATATATATATGATGCATGTGTAAATAAAGAACAACAACCACCCAATAATATGTATTATGAGATGAAGCAGGAAAATACAATGATATACTGGAAATATAGAAAATAGTCCTCATTTAGATCTCATGGATCATCACTGGAACACAAGAAAATAACATAAAATACCAGTGATCGGAAAATGAAGGAAGATCTGATTCATGCATGGATAGATCGACAAAACTGATAGTTCCGAAGAAGCACGGTAACCACTACAAACTGGAAAACTCGTCCTAAAGTCTATAACCATCGGAATGAGCTAGAAATTGTTTCAACATAAGCACCCTGGCCTCTAGGCTAATCCTGGTGATTGCCGAATGGAAGATTTGTCCTCTGAAGCTCCGGATCTCACCCCATGGGGGTTTGTGCACCTCTTGGGATCTCCGAGTGCTCCCTAATGATTCCACCAATGGAATCGGTTGTTATATGTCTCAAAATGTGTGTCTGGGCTAATGTTGAACTGGGTCAGAGGGGTTTCCTCGAATCTGATCTGAAACTCCGTCTAGAACCCCAATTGTCCTTCCTCAAGAGTTGTGATCTGTATGGCTGACTGTTGTGCCCTAAAGGATTCCACAGTCAGAATCTGATAATAGGTGGCTCAATCTATGTGCCTTGGTTGGATCTCAATTGGATCGGAGGGGATCTACAATACAAGCTCTGATCTCATACAGTTACACAAACCCTCTCTCTGATCTTGCGCCCTCACAGGCTGAGTTGTGCAAACTGCAAATTGGATACTTTTGAATCGCATGGTGAAATACCTGGATGGTATCTCTGATAGGCTAGGGTGTGTCTCTCAACACCGAAACCGATCAATGGTGGTGGTTTCCTCCAGAAATCCACAAAATAGTAGAAGGTCGAATCTCCTCCTCCTCTGGGAAGTCTCTCAACATCAAATCATAACATAACATAATGAGGAATTAGGTCAAATTCCTCCCTTTATATTCTTCCCGATCTAATTCACCATTGACCTCACTTAAGCTAGGCACTTTTCCTCCTAAGGTGAGTAATTAATTAATTAAGTCCCCCCCTTAACACCTTTTCATTCTATTTCTTCGTTGACTTAGGCTTATGTGACATTTCCTATGTTTTTGGCTTAATTCAT
Source organism: Picea engelmannii (assembly GCA_009831015.1). Lineage (NCBI taxonomy): Eukaryota > Viridiplantae > Streptophyta > Pinopsida > Pinales > Pinaceae > Picea > Picea engelmannii. The sequence continues at coordinate 98,884 of ML795622.1, forward strand.
CGTTTAGCCATCAATTCTCCCTTATTTCTCCTCTCGTTCCCTGTTTGTTCCTGACTATAGTCTACGGAAACAAATAGACTACTAAGTCACTTCCTTTTGGCCTACTTTTGGGAATGGAACATCACAGTCCTCCCTTCTCGATATTGCTTGTCCTCAAACAACATCAATCCTAGGTGCTGCAAAATATGCTCCCTCTCCCACGTGGCATCCTCCACTGGAAGTCCCCTCCATCTGACTAAGCACTCCCCGATGACCCTGCTCCTCAACCTACGCTTTCTCTATTCGAGCACCTCCTCTTGCACTAGTTCCCACTGGCCCTCCTCATCTAAGGGTGGCAACTCCTCTGAAGTGTTGATCTGTTATCCCATTGCTTTTTTAAGGCAAGAAACGTGAAAGATGTTATGAATCTTGCTACCTTCTGGTAGCTCTAGCTCGTATGCCACCTCGCCTACCCTCCCGATGACTTTGTATGGCTTGTAAAATCTTGTCTTCAGTTTCTCTGCTCCACTCCTCTTCAAGGAGGACTGTCTGTATGGTTGTAATCGCAGAAAAACCAAGTCCCCTACCTCGAAACTTCACTCTACCCTTTGCGTGTTTGCATACATATTTTGTTGGTTTTGTGTTGCCTGCAAGTTTTCCTTCACTGCCTGCAGAATCCTCTAGCTCTCCTCCACCCAATATTTGGCTTTCGGGACCCTGCTATCCCCAAATACAATCTCGACAAAAGTGGGTGCATCGTATCCATACAATGCTCTAAATGGTGACATCCTGATAGACATATGGTGAGTCGTGTTGTAACAATACTCACCTATGTGCAACCACTTCACCCATGTGTTTTGTTGTCCTCCCACATACTTCCTCAGATACCCCTCCACCCATTTGTTGACAATCTTTGTTTGTCCATGTGTCTGTGGATGGTAGTTGGTACTTGTGGCTAGCTTTGTGCCTGTCAAATGAAAAAGCTCCTGCCAAAATGCGTCGATGAAGCGCATGTCTCTATCACTGACTATCTGCCTGGGTAGGTCGTGCAACCTCAATACCTCTCTGAAAAACAACTCTGCTACCTGTATGGCCTTGTAGTCTGTGGGTATGGCAAAGAAATGTGCAAATTTGGTCATCCTGTTGACCACCACAAATATACAGTCCCTACCCTGCACTCGAGGAAGGCTTGTAATGAAATCCATAGAAATGCTCTCCCATTTCTGCTCTAGAATGGGTAAAGGTTGAAGTAACCATATTGGGTGTGTTTTCTTGGACTTGTTCTGCTGACAAGTTGTGCACTCTCGGATGTGCGTCGATACATCATCCTTGAGAGCCTTCCATGAGAATCTCTCCCTGATCTGCTTGTAAGTTTTGAAGTACCCTTGGTGCCCTGTTGCAGGCGAATCATGACACACCTTCAAATTCTTCCCCTTTAAGGTAGATTCTGGAACCAAGTAGATCTGATCCTTGTAGAAAATGGCATCATCTAGTACCCGGTAACTATCATCAACCACCTGTCCATCCATCACCTCACACACAAATTTGTTTTTGGAGTATTCCACCAACAAATGTCCATCATCGAACACCCTGGTGGCCTCCTGGATAAGGCATCTGCTACGACGTTCCTTTTTTCCTTGACATACTCAATGTCAAAGTCAAATTCTTGGATCTTCGAGACCCACTTCTATTGTCTCTCACTCAGATCTTTCTGATCCAGGAAATACTTGAGACTGTTGTGATCAGTCTTCACTACAAATCTGCTACCCACCAGATACTGCCTGAAATTGGTTATGGCGTGCATGATTGCTAGCATTTCCTTGTCGTAAATAGAGTAGAGTCTCTCCAACTCATTGAGCTTCCTTCTCTCAAACACAATGGGATGGCCTCCCTGCATCAAAACTGCTCCAATCCCCACCCCCAATGCGTCGCACTCCAAGACGAACGACTACGAGAAGTCTGGAAGGGCTAGAACATGACATGTGCTCATAACCTCCTTCATCTTCTCAAATGTTCATTGTGACTCCTCTATCCAATGAAAGGCACCCTTCTTGGTCAAAACTGTGAGTGGTGCTCCTAACTATGAAAAACCCCTGACAAGCCTCCTGTAATAGCTGCATAGCCCAAAGAATCTCCACAACTTTGTCACACTCCTGGGTGTTGGCCAATCCAAAATGGCCATGATCTTCTACTGATGTACTTGAACCCCTTGTGCACTGATGATGTGGCCCAAGTAAAGTAACTCTGTCATCCCGAACTCACACTTGGACTCTTTGGCGTATAATGATTGCGCCTCCATGATGCGCAACACCTCATCCAAGTGCCCCATATGCTCCTACCATGTCTTGTTGTAGACCAAAATGTCATCGAAGAAAACCAATATTGATTTTCTCAACTACCCCCTGAATATGTGGTTCATGCAAGACTGGAATGTAGCCGGTGCATTGGTCAACCCGAATGGCATAACCAAAAACTCGAAATGGCCAAAATGGCACCAAATAGCCATCTTCTCTAAATCCTACTCTCTGATGTTGATCTGATGATACCCAGAGCGTACATCAATCTTCGAAGAAAACTACCCCATGCAACTCATCCATTAACTCGTCAATGCGAGGGATAGGATATCGGTTCTTGATGGTTTTCTTATTCAAGGACCAACAATCGGTGCACATCCTCATGGTACCATCCTTCTTAAGGACTAAGACAGCTGAAGAAGCGAATGGACTGCTACTAGGTCTGATGTGTCCCATCGCCAGCAATTCCTTGATTGCTTTTTCTATCTCATCCTTTAACTTCCTCAGATGACGATAGGGTGGGGTGATCATGGGTTTGGCCCCCTCCTCCAAATCAATGGTGTGCTCAAATCCCCTATCCGACGGTCTCCTTGGTGGAATCTGTTGGCTATCGAAGGTCACTCCTGGATTGCTAGCAAGAGCAGAGCCCGACGCCCATCAGTTTAATGTCACGATTTGTTTTAAAGGGGTGATCAAATGGAGGGAAACTCAGAACAATATCGTCTCAACTCAGAAACTAGACCAAGCATGCATGAAGAGTGAGGTCTTGACAAACTCCAAACAGTGAGTTGCAGTAAAAGGGTGAGTAGGGGGAAGACTTGCATGAGAAGAGTGCACAAGTCTGTCATAAACATCTGGTTTGTAACAGACTGGTGAAGAAAGTATCCGAACGCAAAATCCTTTTGCATTCAAACACAAATACCAGAGATCACAACAATGTCACAACAAATCCTTTATCATAACAAGATTGTTAAGTCCACGTGAATCCTTCAACTGTGAACTCTCCAGCATAAGATGAAACAAAGATGGAAAAGGAAGAACTGTTTGTTATAAACCAAGAAGTCTCAAACACAGAGGCATAACCAGGAAACCAGAATATTTGCTGAAACTTTACAGTCGGGAGCTTAGCTCTACCATCGATAGATACAAAATGGCAAAAATGCCTACATATACTCAAAACAACAACAACAGCGGAACCAAGATACTGCATTGAAAGCTTTGCATCTGCATGGCTTCTGACAATTCTGCAGCCGCAATCTTTGAATGGTCGTGCAACTTATGGCAGACGCGATCGATCTTCTGACAGTCTATTCGGTGAATCGACGTGCCTTTAATTCATTGCAGGACGTCCCCATTATGGCGGAGATGATGTTTAACCACCACCAATCGCTCCAATAACTGCTTCTTGGGATTGAGAACGGCCCGGCTAACTCGGCACTTCGGGATATGGAAGACTCCTCGCGCTGCCACCTGGAATAACAGAATGTCTATGACGGATAAGTGTGGAGGCCAGCGCGAAGAATGGGGCGCATGACAGGAGTGATGGCATTGGATCATGGGGGCGAGGCATGAATAGATAGGAAGGCGAGAAGGGCTGCAGGAGAGACACTCGGCAAAAGGAACGAGCGCAAGGGGACAAGAAGGTAATCACAGGGGACGCATTTTAGTGAGGAGTTGACGTGGAGGGAAAAGGACGCGTGGCGGATAGTAAGTGGATGATGAAACGGGGGAATGGCCATGTGGACGAGTGAGAGCGAGGGGAGCGATGACACACGGCAGCAGGAGAAGAGGCGGGAAGGAAGATGATGTGACGGGAGAGGGACCCACGCGAGTTAAAGACAGGGAAGCTAAGAGCGATGAGGCTGCTCATGAGCCGTTGATCTGGGCTCCTCGATCATGGCCGACGGAAATTGCACCCATGATTCCGGACCCCCCCCCCTCCGCTTAAAGGTAGAAAGGCGGGGGGGTCCGGAATGGTCTTCATCGCCACTGATCTGGGTGCGCTGATCTGGGCCGTTGGAGAGGTGCACCCCCGATTCCGAACCCCTCCCCCTGCTTAAAGGTAGAAAAGAAAGGGGGGTCCGGAATTCTATATGCGTCGTTGATCCAGGCGCTGTGATCCTCGCCGCCCAGACTTGACTTCCATTTAATCACGGGCGCATGGCACATCAAACTTAGGACAAGTGGGTTTCAAACCATTCTTTTGCAATCTAACCCCCTCTACAAGAAATATCACTAACATTTGGCTCCATGGGGGATAGAGTTGTCCCCGTGATGCTCTAAGAACTCTTTTGCAGACTTAGTGCCTTTGCTGTTGGGCTATGGAGTCACTTATTAGTCCGAAAAACAAAAACAAAAAACAATATTTACAAAACAAAATGACATGAGCCGACTGCGGCTCACAGAAAACATTTTTTAAAGAAATGACCATTGACTGGGCCACTGAAAACTTCATCGCCTTCCAGATCCTGCAACCTATAAGTGTTATTTGAAAATACTTCGAGGATCTTGAAAGGCCCGAACCAGAGGGCATCAAATTTACTGTGTTTGCTCTTTTCCTGCCTGGGTGCATCCCATCTGAGTACCAGGTCACCCTACTCGAATTCTTTCTTTTTGTTTTTCCTATCAAAAGCTTGCTTGATCTTCTGCTGATGATTGTAAGTTCTATCCAGGACCTGTTCTCTGATTTGTTGCACCTCCACCATCTGATGAATTCTTCTGAGCACATGGTTAGGTTCTCCCTCATAGTCCTGGAGGAGATTGGCTACAGGCAAGGCAAGCTGAGTGGGGAAGACGACATCGATTCCATAAACCAGCTGGAAGGGTGAGAGGCCCAGGGACTTCTTTGTTGTCACCCAATCAGCCCAGAGAGCAAATTTAAGCTTTGAGTCCCAGGCCCTTTTATTGTCCTCCAGCAGCTTCTTAATAAGCTTGATTAAGCTTTTATTGGAGGACTCTGCCAGCCCGTTTCCTTGAGGGTAGTAGGGAGTGGAGTGAATCAGTGAAATTCCAAATTGTTCACAAAACTTGACCAGAGGCTCGAACCGAAATGGGGAAGCATTGTCAGTGACAATCTTGCTGAGGCAGCCAAATCTAACTATGACGTCTTCCAGGAAGCTGATGATGACTTTGTGAGAAGTGCTTCTGGTTGGGACAGCTTCTATCCATTTAGTGAAGTAGTCGGTTGCTGTCAAAATCCATCGGTGTTGGCCGCTTGAGGGAGGATGAATTTCCCCGATGAAGTCCAATCCCCACTACCGGAAGGGTACTGAGACCACCACAGGCTTCAGTGGCAGGTGTTAGCACTCTGTAATTTGCCTAAGGCTGTTGAGGCAAACACAGAGGTAACCTCAAACCGCTTCGAGTCTTGGATCTAGCCCTCCAAGACTCAGAGAGGGATCTCTCTGTATGATTTAGCTTTGTTTACAATAGGACTGATGTAAGGCTAGCTATAGAAGCAAGGAAAATATAGAGTTTTTGATTGTGAGATGGTTAGTTTGGGACAGCAAGGAGGGCCATTGGGCAAATGGGGTCTGCGTTTTAAACAAGGTGATTAAATTCTCAGATATGGACAAAGTTCTTTCACAAGGCAAGGTAGCAGCAATACTGGATCGAATTAAGTGTTGATGGCATCGGTTTGGGGAAGGAAATAAGTGAGGAAAAAGACAGGCAAAGGAGCACTTAAGAATCCCTAAGATAGCCTTCTAGAAGATCAACATAAAGATTATCAGAAGCTGCGAAACAAAGTATCTGCTGATAAATTATGTTCCTCCTACTCTCCTCCTGACAATAAGAAATGAAAAAGGAAAAAGATGACAGTGAAATCATTTAACAAAGAGAAAACTCCACCAATATCACTACACAGGAATCCTGTAGAAAAACTAGTCCATCACTGATCATTCATTAAAAATAACAGAGAAATATTCTCTGGCTAAAAACACAGTCCTCATCCAGCAAAGAAAATGAAAATCCA
>ML795622.1:111356-130379 GCA_009831015.1 Picea engelmannii
GAACGAGAAAAAGGGACCTGCTTCACATGTATAAACCGCCTTCCTTTACATAAATATAGACTTGGTTGAAATTTAGTGGTGTCCATACGAGGAATACTCCATCCATTTTCAGTATCTGTACCAGAATTCCAATCTGCAGAAGCGTCCAAAGATTCAGTGTCTGGCTTGGGAGGGGCCACATCAAGTATTGAAACATACCGAGTAGTTAGACATGAAACCCTCAACAAGTGCCACAGATAAGGTAGCCACCCCTTCAATAATCCCAGTGCGACTTTCTATGGAACGGAGCAATTTGGTGACAAATGTTTTGAATTTGGTGACAACTGTTTTGCTCTCTTCAGACTGCGTAGATGAGCTTTCTTAGAAGACCGGGCATGGAAAGTATTTTGAAACCATCTAACAAGTCATGTCAACATATTTGTTGTTCCACACTGGCATACGACAGTACACTATCGGGCGTTCCTGTAAACTCAACGCTTCAAGATTGTTTACTCTCTGACACCTAGACCTGGCAGCTCCTCTGCATTGGACATCTTGCAAACTAGTTCGAACATCTGGCAAGGGGTAACAGTTGTGTTTTATATATATTTTTTTTAACTTTCAATGGGCAATATCCCACATTTGCGTGGTGAACAGCACATTCAGCGTTTAAATAAACCCACAGTCATATGTTATGTCAAGTAATGAGCCCGAGGCTTGGGCTTTGGGGTTTGGTATTGGCGCTGACTTTGGTTTGTGTTTACTATAGGTGTATTGGATGATGCTTATACCTTGGTGTCGAGCTTTAGGAGGTTGGCCCAAGGCCAATGTATTTTTTGCTAAAACTTTTGTCAAAATATCTTGATAAACCTAACTAAACCCTGCACACAGGCCGAGGGCACATTTTTGCTCATTTCACCAAAGATAATTTATAGAACCAACCTTACATTTGACCAACAGAAGTAAAAAATTTGTCATTCAAACCCCTTCACAAATTTTCACCAAAAATGCACCAGAACTTGCTTTGAACTTCATGCGCAGGTACTCATTGTATGCTTGGTCGGTGTCGTGCGCTTTTCGCCGCCTTATCCAAGCGTCGTGAGCGAACACCTGTGCCTGAAATAGACAAATATTATTCAGGACGCTGATTCCGTATTATATAGGGTTCTAACAACAGGGATTTGAGTTGTTGCTTTCCTAAGAATTTCTGGCATTTAGTGCAAGCTCGGATTTCCCTGCAAACATCAGGAAATAGGGTGGGCCAGTAGTACCCAGCTTGGAGGATCTTGTGAGCTGTGGTCTTCCAAAAATAATGACCTCCACAGAGACTGTTATGGAAGTCGAATATAACTCTCTGGGCCTGTTGTAGGTCCATACACCTAAGTAATACCCCTTGGGGGTCTTTCCAATACAAGGCCTAGTTTATGAGGCAGTATCTGACAACTTTGAGCTTTAAAGCCCTTGCCTTGATTTTTTCCATCCCATCAGGAGGCCTCAACTCTTGCAAGAAATACAAGATATCCTTGTACCAGGGGCACTCTGCTAGTGGTACAGTGCCTAGGGGACCCCTGTTGAATGACTCAGCTTGCTCATTGATGAAGTTAATTCCCAAGGCTTTACAATTGGATTCGACCAGCAGCTTGGCCAAACCCTGCCCCTTTATCAGCTTGGTGGGCTTGATCTCCAGGTCAAATTCCAGGATCTTAGCGATCCATTTACCTCTTCTTTCGTCTATGTCAGGTTGTATAAGAATGTCCTTCACAGAAGCTGAAGGGACATATGCAATAATCTTTGAGTGTAATACATAGACCCTAATCTTTGAGTGTAAGGCATAAGCATGCTTCTCCATGATCTCGTACCGGAGCTCTGCATCTCTCAGCGCCTTGCTGAAGAAGGCAATAGGCTGCTCTTGCCCCTTTGCATTTTTCTGCAACAGAACTGCCGCTACTGTATCACAGGAAGAAAAAGAAAATATCAGAAAGTCTTTGGAATAATCGGGACTGACTAGCATAGGTGCTTCAGTCAACGCCTTCTTTATTTGGACAAAAGACTCTCTGGGCACTCAGCATTCCATTTTACTTCATTTCCTTTTCTGAGCATAGCTGTGATGTGTTTCACCAACTCAGCAAAATTTGAGACAAACCTTCTCAGAAAATTAATTCTTCCCAAAAATGCTTGGACCACTTTTTTAGATCTGGGAAGTGACAGGGCCTGGATTGCTTCTACCCTGTCAGGATCGATTCTCACTCCCTCCGCTGAGACTATGTGGCCTAACAGCTTCCCTTCTTGCATAGAAAATAATGATTTCTTGGGGTTCAGGGAAAGGCCAAACCTGCGACACTTCAGGAAAACCCTCTTCAAGTGGGAATGGTGCTCTATATCAGTCTTGGAGAAGACTGTTATGTCATCTAAGTAAATCACCACGAACTTATCTTTCTCCCCGATGAAGGCTATGTCCATGGCTCGCTGAAATGTTACTCCTGCGTTCATCAACCCAAATGGCATCTTGGCATACATGAATGTGCCCCAAGGAGTGGTGAAGGCTGTCCTTTCTCTGTCCTCAGGCATGACTGATATCTGATTGTAACCAGAAAAACCATCAATCATAGATATCCTAGATGCACCAGTGACCTTCTGCAGTATATGTTCCATGTTGGGCAGGGGCTAATTGTCCTTTCTCGAACTTCTGTTCAGGTTCCTGAAATCGACACAGAGCCTGATTTCTCCACTTTTCTTTCTTACTGGGACCAAATTGGCTACCCAGTCAGAGTATCTCAAGGGGACAATAATTTGGGCATCCAACAACTTCTTCACCTCCCTCTCCATGACGGGTAGCAGCATGGGATTTATCTGTCTCAGCTTCTGCTTGAATGGTCTAGCCTCCTCTTTCAGTGGGATCTTGTGCTCAATGACTGACATGTCATATGTATTTAGGTCTTCGTAGGTCCACGCAAACACATCAACAAACTCTTTTAGCAGCTTAGCATATCCGATCCTCTGCTCCTCGGTCAGACTCTTTGACAACTTGACCAACTTGGGCTCCTTTGGTGTGCCTATGTTGCACTCAGCGGTATCAGCATCATCACCAGAAACTCTGCCCTTCATCACCACATCATTCCCATCAAACAATCTTTCTAACGGGATCAGACCTCTTGGTATGTGACTGCTCGGTAGTTGAATAATCTGGTGGTCAACAACTTTATTTAACAACTTCCCAGGGTGATGGTCAGGTTTCTCGTCAGGGTCCTCATCTATGTGTAGAAAAGTCATCAATGGACTGGAGGAACTTTTCGATCTCCTGATCATCTTCAAATACCTTCCAATGTCTAACATTGTCAGGTATAGAGGGCTTGTATCTTATCTCGACATCAGATTGAGCAGTGGGTAGCGCAGGAGCTTCGAACAAACTAGCCGAAAAGGCTTGAAAATCGGCTGGAGCATTTTCTTCCCTTGTAATGAAAGAGATGTTGAAAGCTAGGAAGAAACTGTCGATAAGATCCCATACCTCGTTCCTGTAATTCTTGAGACGAGGATGTTTGGCCTGATAGACGTTTTTGACCTGCTGGACAACCAATTCTGCATCTCCAAACACAGCCATCTCCCTTATTCCCATTTCCTTTGCAGCTCTTAATCCCATAACCAGAGCTTCATACTCTGCCACATTGTTGGTGACTTCAAATTCCAGTTTGTATGACAGAGATATGGTCTTCTAAGAAGGGGATTTGAATACCACTCCGGCACCTGCACCTATACTGGAAGAGGCTTCGTCAAAGAACATCTTCCAAATAGGGGTGGTTGGAGGAGGCATTCCCTGATTAAGACTGAGCTGCTTTCTGATCTGCAAAGGGGCCTCAGGAGCCTTAGTGACCTGTAACAAGCTAGATCCTAAGCCAGTGTCAAGTGCAAAAATGGGGTGATTAGTGGGGTCTGCTTCATCACTGACAATGTAGGCCAGCTGAGCTTCTCTGTACAATATCCTATGTTCCCCTCCAAAGACTGGGATGGTGGCATATGTAAGATCCATCTGTAATGTCCCTCCAAGTCTCTTAATCCAAGACCTTGACAACATCATGCCAAACTTGGGGGGAACATTAGCTACCACGATATTCATGATCATACTCTTCATGGGCAGCTGAAACAAAGAGACTACCAGGTCTTTGATGACTCCCAAACATTTCACTCTCCTGGAATCGAAAGAATAGAGGTCATGGTAGGCTCGGGTGACTTCCAGTCCTAATTCCTCCATGACAGCTTTGGGCATGAGGTTGTGAGAGGCTCCTGAATCCATCAAACAGTTGTGCAATACCTTATCATGTATGTTCAGGGAGGTGTAGAAGGGAGGGGATGAATCATCTCTGTCTTCTACCATAGGACCTAGGACAACTGCTGGCTTTTCATCTTGGAGGTTTATGAAGTCTATGGAAGGGCCAGAGGCTTCAAACTTCAAAAGGTCAGAGAAGTGCTTTTTGAATTCACCATGTTTAATTAGCTCAGTGAGGGGCACAGGGATTCTGATCTTTTAAATCTCATGTTCGAAATTAAAAGAAGGTGTAGGCTTTGGAATTTCTCTAATTTCAGGAACATGATTTTGGATAATAGGAGAGATAGGTTGGGCCTTCTTACCTCTGTGGCTGCTTGCTACCTCATCAGCAGGCCTCTCTGCTTTGGTGGACGGCTCAGGAATATCAGGTGCTGCTGCCCTTTTGTCAGATCTCAGGTTATACCTGCCTCGACCGCCATTAGCTTTGTCTCCCTTGCTCAATTCATTTAACTGACTGTTCATGAGAGACTCCTCGTATGCTGACTGCGTCAGATGAGGGAAAGGAGGAGTGACCTCTAAAGAATGGATTTTAGGCTCAGGCTCGTCTGTTTCCCCTTCTTCTTCATCAGCCACAAAATTGTTCTGGAAGGGAGCCTAAATTCTTTGGTCGTCTTTGTCTCTTTCCTTCTCTTTGTGCATGTTTTGAGGAGCAAAGTTGTTTGGTCTCCTGAACCCCGTTCTATTCTTAGTGCTCTGAGGGCCCTTGTTCATTTGTTTTCTTTAAACCTTCAATCTTTCCATTTCTTCTTTCAGAAAGTTCATCACCTGGGTGAGCTCATTTACTTGAGGGTGGGGCAGTGCTGGGCCGGAAGTTGAGGCTTCTGTTTTCCCCTTTCTCCTATCTGCATCGGCCGTGTTCCTCAGTCTGTCAGCTGCCAATATGTTGGACTCTACCTCTATAGTTGCATCTTGCATCTGAGCTAGGGAGGTGGCTCTTCTTTCTCTTAATAAGAGACAGAAATCAGGGTCAAATGCACCAGCATAGGAAATCTGAGCAGAGGCCTCAGAGGGTTTTATCTCTGCAGGAATCTTATTATACATTTTATTGAATCTTTTGGAGAAGTCAGAGACAGACTCTCCTTCCTGCTTCTTTAGAGACCCAAACTCAGTCATGTAATATATGTAGTCTTTTCTGTCTCCCCACTGCCTCAGGAAAACATTATCCAAGGCTTCAATGCTAGCAATAGATCCAGGGGCCAATCCTCTAAACCATTTTCTAACCTCACCATCCAAGCTCTGGACAAAGACTCTCATCCATACATCTTCATTTTCAATATTGAGGTTATCTGCATAACTGTAGAAAGTAGCCAAGTGCTCTTCTCTAGTTATGTCCCCTTCCCGAGTGAACTTGGGCATGTACTTCAAATAATCTCTAGCAGGGAGAGGATTCATGGGATGAGGTAGGACTAAAGGAGCATATCTAGCAGCGACTATGGCATCCATTCTATTCTGAGGGGGATTAGCACCAGCCATAGGGATATTAGCTAGAGGAGAACCGGGAGGAGAAGGAGTGTGAACAGGAGATGTCAGAACGAAAGTTCTCACAGGAGATGACGGGAAAAACAGAGAGAGGTCTAAGGGAGTTGAATGTGCAGCAGCTTCTCTCTGCGTAACATCAGCAGTAAAAGGAGGGGTAGTAAAGCCTTCTGAGGTCTGAGGTCTGTACTGAGGCACAACTTCCAGGGAAAGGGGAGTGACAAGGATCTCTCCCTCTGATACTAGACCAGGAGGAGAAAAATCAGCAGGAACACTCCCAAAATTGAGAAAACGAGAAACCTCAGAGGAAGGATGACCAGGAAGCTGAGAATAATAAAATGGAGTTCTTATGGAAGGAGGTGGGGAAATACCTGATTCAGAGGCGAAGATTTTTCCTTGAGGAGTCTTTCCTTTTCTGAGAATCGCCTCCGGATTTTCTTCAGTAGTAGCCAGAGGCAGTTATGGATGAGACTGTGTGTGTCTGCCGCTGGAAGCCACAACTAATTCAACGGGTTCGCCGCAGTGGAGTCGTCACAGTGGAGTCGCCAGGTGCACAGTAGCAATCTTCAAGTTCTGATTTCTGATGCACCTTCAGAATCAGCTTAATCTTTGTCATTCAATCCCAGGGAATATATTCAACATCGTCCCCGGCAATGGCGCCAAAAATGTTGGCTATCGGAGGTCACTCCTGGATTGCTAGCAGGAGCAGAGCCCGACGCCCATCAGTTTAATGTCACGATTTGTTTTAAAGGGGTGATCAAATGGAGGGAAACTCAGAACAATATCGTCTCAACTCAGAAACTAGACCAAGCATGCATGAAGAGTGAGGTCTTGACAAACTCCAAACAGTGAGTTGCAGTAAAAGGGTGAGTAGGGGGAAGACTTGCATGAGAAGAGTGCACAAGTCTGTCATAAAAATCCGGTTTGTAACAGACTGGGGAAGAAAGTATCTGAATGCAAAATCCTTTTACATTCAAACACAAATACCAGAGATCACAACAATGTCACAACAAATCCTTTATCATAACAAGATTGTTAAGTCCACGCGAATCCTTCAACTGTGAACTCTCCAGCATAAGATGAAACAAAGATGGAAAAGGAAGAACTGTTTGTTATAAACCAAGAAGTCTCAAACACAGAGGCATAACCAGGAAACCAGAATATTTGTTGAAACTTTACAGTCGGGAGCTTAGCTCTACCATCGATAGATACAAAATGGAAAAAATGCCTACATATACTCAAAACAACAACAGCAGCGGAACCAAGATATTGCATTGAAAGCTTTGCGTCTGCATGGCTTCTGACAGTTCTGCAGCCGCAATCTTTTAATGGTTGTGCAACTTATGGCAGACGCGATCGATCTTCTGAAAGTCTATTCAGCGAATCGACGTGCCTTTAATTCATTGCAGGATGTCCCCATTATGGCGGAGACGATGTTTAACCACCACCAACCGCTCCAATAACTGCTTCTTGGGATTGAGAACGGCCCGGCCAACTCGACACTTCGGGATATGGAAGACTCCTCGTGCTGCCACCTGGAATAACAGAATGTCTATGACGGATAAGTGTGGAGGCCAGCGCAGAGAATGGGGCGCATGATAGGAGTGATGGCATTGGATCATGGGGGCGAGGCTTGAACAGATAGGAAGGCGAGAAGGGCTGCAGGAGAGACACTCGGCAAAAGGAACGAGCGCAAGGGGACAAGAAGGTAATCACAGGGGACGCATTTTAGTGAGGAGTTGACGTGGAGGGAAAAGGACGTGTGGCGTAGTACGTGGATGATGAAACAGGGGAAAGGCCATGTGGATGAGTGAGAGCGAGGGGAGTGATGACACACGGCAGCAGGAGAAGAGGCGGGAAGGAAGATGACGTTACGAGAGAGGGACCCACGCGAGTTAAATACAGGGCAACTAAGAGCGACGAGGCTGCTCATGAGCCGTTGATCTAGGCTCCTCGATCGTGGCCGACGAAAACTGCACCCATGATTCCGGACCCCCCCCCTCCGCTTAAAGGTAGAAAGGCGGGGGGGTCCGAAATGGTCTTCATCGCTGTTGATCCGGGCGCGCTGATTTGGGCCGTTGGAGAGGTGCGCCCCCGATTCCGGACCCCCCCCCTGCTTAAAGGTAGAAAAGCAAGGGGGGTCCAGAATTCTATATGCGTCGTTGATCCGGGCGCTGTGATCCTCGTCGTCCAGACTTGACTTCCATTTAATCACGGGCGCATGGCACATCAAACTTAGGACAAGTGGGTTTCAACCCATTCTTTTGCAATCTAACCCCCTCTACAAGAAATATCGCTAACAGAATCAAACCAAAAACCTGTTGATGTCGTCCCAACAAGTTCCTGATCTATGTTTGATACTGTTGTCGACCCTCATAATCCTTCCATGTAGTGATCAAGCACTATGCGGAAAATGCTACTTCCCCATGCCTGAAGATCCTCTCCATCCTCTTGGCCAAGACTGTCCTAGGTGCTCTTGTCGACATGCCCCTCAAAACAACCCTCTTCCCATCACTGTCTCTGAACCCCATCTCCGAGGTTTGGTAGTTGGTGGTGATTTTTTCCAAGGTGATCAACCACTAGAATCCCAAAACCACATTGGTGTCTGATAGGTCAACCACATAAAATGTATCTCTCATGGTGTAGTTTCCTAACTTGATCTCCAAGTACGAAACTCTATCTAGACACTCCACTGTATGGCCATTTGCTACTGCGACATCAAATCCCTCAAACTCCTCTGTTTGAAGGGCCCATCTCGATACCAATGAAGCGTCAATAAAGTTGTGGGTGGCCTCACCATCTATCAGGGTGATTTCCCATTGCCCCTGAATAGTCCCTATGATATGGAGGGTGTTGTACCTAGGAACACAAGAAAGGGTCGCTATGACTCATCCCTTTGTTGGTTTTCGTCTGCTAGCCTGCTCAATAAGTTGTGGAACTACTAGTGGGTGGGCCCCTGCCGATGTCAGTGGTCTACGGGGAGGCTGCTCCTCTGCCTGCTTTGACTCCTCCTTTGAGTTGGTGGATCCATTATCCTACTCCTCCTCCTCATTGTCCACACTGTCTACTGCCACCTCAATATAATGAATCTCTCCCTTGCCCATGCACCTGTGGCCTGTTTTGCGCCTCTTTCGTCACTGAAATGAGCAAAACAGAGGTGCTTACAAGTCCAGTTGGGTTAGCTAGGCAAGACAACAGTGAAGGTAAAAGTTAGAAACAACAAACATGTAATATAAAGAAAAGACTAAGCTAAGAAAAATAACAAAAATTAAACTAGAGTGCATAAGGACATTAGAACAAAGAACAAACAAGACTCATGCCACCAATGGCAAGGATTGTATTAGTGGAAAGAAAACACCAAGGAGAAAGGGAGACTTTGGGTCCCTTCTTCCTCCAAGGGAGGGCTCTTGAACCCCCAAGATTGAGCTCTTCTTACAACTTGAAAACTTGAAAGAAATGGTGAAATAATCCCAAGCTAATTCACTCAAAATGTGATGTGAATAGCTCCAATGAAATACTATTTGTATGCTCTTGACAAGGAAAGAGGATCCTCCAAGAGAATATAGGCAACATAAAAATACAAATAAATTCCTTAAAAATGTACTGCACCCATGGCCTCTTTTTATAGAATAGCTTTGAGGCATTATCTAACTAGCCTTTAGTGTGAACAAGGGGCCATTTAGGGCACCCTTAGGTCTTTGACCAGCCACCAAGCTGGATTCAGCCGAGATTTGGATGTCAAATCGACTTGGAAGCTAAACTAGAAGTGGGTGGGAAGCCGACCAACATCATAAATGCGTTGTTCTGATGTGTGCGCGGCTTTTAGCGTCCATAGTCACGCCTCGAGCACATGTGCACGTTTCTGGTGTTTTCAACTGGCGCATGTGCACGCGCTTCTTGTATATCCTTAGCACATGTTGATTTTATAATTGGTTGTATAGTTTTGGACCTTTTGGAAATGTAATTTTTTTTTTTTTTGGTCCATGGGTGAACTAATAGATGTTTGAAGATGTTGGATTCCTGTAGCCATTTGCGGATGAAATTTCAGTGATAACAGATGCCCCCTGATGGATGAGGTTAGGAGCATACGTATAGCCAAAATTCATCAATGTTTCTTCTATTGAGAGTAGCATTGTAAGAAAGAGTGATAATGAGAGTGTCAAGAGCAACCCGTTGGAGGGAAAGGGGAACCTGTAGAACCCAACCTCTTGCAAGGTGTAAAAAATAAACTGTGTACAAACGAGGCGGGCATGCCCCATGCTCGTGTTATGTAACTCAAAAGGAGTGTAATATAGTAACTGAAGCTATATGTCATTGTATATGACTGCAGCGCCCTCAGGGGCATGTTGATAATAGTAGAGGACAATTCTGATGGTGAATAAACTCTGAAAAGAGGCGATGACACTTAGAGAAAGTGTCGACGATTCGCAGGCATTGATGGCCTAACAATGTTTAGAGGTCTTCGGCAAATATAAAAAACAACTGCACTAGTTGCAAAGTAAGACCCACCGCAACATGAGAAAGTGTTGAAGTCGAATGTGGTGGGGGTCAACGACATCAGAGAGCAATGATGGTTCTCTCTATGACGTCCAAGACTCCTCACTGTAAAGGTAATGAGAGTCAAGATACTGTCGCCCTGCTAGAAACTGTGTTGATGTCGACAGAAAGGGAGACACGACTTCGAGAAGCGGAGGGCTTCATGAAATCCACTTGGAAAAAATAAAAAACTAACGAGTAACATAGACGAAGTCAAGGAGTAGTGAGACTCAACACTGCCTTTGGTTGGGGGGAGATGTAAAGTGGCAGCAACCGTGAAACTGAATCTAGTGCCAGGGGGACAACTAGATGAGAGTAAATTGTGCCAGAGGCGTGACGAAATGGGTAAACACAGAGATTGAAAGGTGTATTGGCTATAGGATACTCAAGGTTTATAGATAATGTCATTGATGTCGGGAAAATGAGAAATGCCCCAACCAAGGGCGACAAGGGTTGCTTTTCCAAAAAAAGGAAGGTCACTAAAGGAGGCAACAAAAAGGTATGAAAATGCAAAGAAAAGGGGTTTGTAAAGTTACTAAAATAATAAAGAAGAATAAGTTGGGATAATTGTGCAGATACAGAAACGGGTGCCCCAATGTAAGATGGCTTGGCCTGATGAGGGCGCAAGTTGCTCGGAGAACAAGTGGAGGGTTAGGGCTCCATAGGTGAGTTTTTGTATTTAGGGAAATGTATGGAGGACAATTTGCAGATGGGAAAACTGTCGGTGAATGAAATGGATGGTTAATGATACTGCAGGGGTGCAGTTAAAATAGAACCATGATGAAGTAACATGGGAGTCCATTGGGCAGTTTTAGAAAAATGAGGAGAAGGAGTATGTGGTTGATTCTCGACATGATGTAAGACTATCAGGACTCCCATCCCTAAGGGGTGAAAACAACATGAATGTTAAAGTGCCTAGGGAGACTATGAATGGGACAACTCATGTGGGTGGGAGTACTACCAGGTGATAATACTGAAATGTAGTGGAGGTGACAGTACTGCAGAGCCGGATATAGGGATCCTAGAGGTAAAGATCAGGGGGTGTGACTGGAAATGCATTGTGATATTCAGAGGGAAGGACTACATGCCAGTGTCGATAATATACCTGAAGGGAGACTGCTAAGATATGATGAGCAAGTACCTACACACATGAAGAACGAATACCCCGATGTGAACAATATCTGAAGAGAAAGATCATAGAGCAGTTATTCAATAATGTAAGCATGTGTACCTGAGTGTAATATGAGAAATGTGTCCCCCAGGGACTGTCATGGTGTAGGTTACGGGGTGTTGATCCCGTGGCTGAAGACGGATTGAAAAATGGATAACCGGAGGTCCCGAAATTGAGTCTGGAAGTTTGGCAATATGGACTATATATAGTTGTAGGGCCCATAATGCCACTTCATTTGTACTTGTTGTGTTATTGAGTGGACAAGCAACTTTAGAGGAGTTTTGGAGATTCTGGGAGATCGAGGCGGCCAATTTAGGACCAACGAGCTTCAGGTTAGTTGTCATATCATCCTGCATAGAATTAGGGGTTTTGTTTTTGGGCAGGGCCTGTACGAAGGGCCGTATAGGGGGTTTTGTGGGTGCAGGCCCCCCAGTGTGTAGGCGATCTAGAAATTTATGCGCATGGGTGCGCACCTGTAATGCGGATATCCACGCGTTGGGGCGCTCTAATGGGGGAAACAGGCGCGCATGGCATATGCGCCTGTAAGCTTAACAGTTGTGCATTGAACATGCACGCTATGCTGCGTGACTGTATAGGTGACAGGGGTGAATGAATGGCCAACAAGTGTGCATTCATGCGTGCCTATGGGGTGAACATGTGCGCATGTGGGTGCTCTTGTGGGATAAATAGGTGCGCCTGTGGGTTAAAACAGTCGCGCCTTGGAGGCAAAGATGAAGGGTGTAAAAACTTATCTTTTTTGGAGATTTTGATGTGTTTATGGTTGAAATGGTTGATCGAGAATTGGATTATTTGGGTGTAGGTGATCATTTTGGACGATGTCGATTCACTGGAGAGAAAGAGATTGGTCACACCTTAGGGAGGTCGTGACCAATGAGGAGCCGACGGTTCGTGATACTTTGGCAGCTTGTGGGCTGCTGAAGTTCTTTGAGTGTCCCCTCGTGCAGGCACAGGAGTATTTACTGCAGTTCTTGATTCAGATGTGGAGTCCAGATCTGCATTGTTTTATGGTGCGGGGGGAGCAACTAGCCTTCACTACGGTGGAGGACGTATATTTTCTAACTGGGCTCCCTTTTTGGGGAACGCCCTTACCGACGAAGCTCGTAGTACCTGGGAATGGGCAGTTGGTTGCCTTAGGCCGAAGGTACTATATGAGGGATGACTTCATGTCGGGCTCCGTGGTGAGTATCGGGGCGATGGATGCCCTTGTTCATCGTTGCGTGGCAGCGATGGTTGTGAGAGTTTATGGGTCTCTTGCGACTCAGCGGAACAGTGGGGGTCAGTTGAGGATTATGGAGAGGGAACTGGCTGGCAAGCATTTTGCATGGGGTTTGATGCTCCATGCCAAGATGGTAGGGCAGCTCGAAAGGTGTCGTATGGCAGACACATGGGAGTTTGCCTTTGGGTTATCTTGGTGGCATGGTTCTTGGAGAGGGTGCCAATGTTGCACCCTAGAGTGTTGTTGGGCGCACCTGGTGTGTGAGAGTCACAACTGAAGCAGTGGTCTAGGATCATGATTCGTCACAGTGGTGGAGAGGGTGGCCATTATTTCACAGCCGAGGTTGCACAGGTCTAGCGACAGATGTCGCAGATCATACTACAGTATCCGTACTATGGGGTGGACTTCCGGGATGATATGAAGATGGTGTTACCTCCAGGAGAGGTGTTCGATCGCCAAGGTAAGATGTGATTTTTGATGTTTTGATTTGTTTAGATAATATATCATGTATATTTTGTATAGATGGATGTTGATGCTATCATGTGTTTGGTGTATGTGCAGATGTGGGACCTTGCGGGCGCGAGGTTGAGTTGGTTAGGGCACCGACGCGTCAGGGGCCAGTGAGACCTCTGTGGGGAGAGCCACATGCAGGAGAGCAACGACGACATGATGACGTTGGGGCGAGGCCCGTTGATGATGAGAGAGCGGTCAGGCAACGTCGTTTTGATGACCTCGGTGCAGGGCCATCGCATGCTCCTCCGGTCGAGGTGGGGGGAGAGTTTGAGGATGTTCGTTGCCGATTGGAAGCGGTACTACAGGGAGTGCCTGAGGGCATGTGGTCATGTATCTTGGACGAGGGAGTCCTAGAACAGTGTGTGGGTGTTCTGGTGGCATGGCGGACTGTGGTTCGGAGAGTAGCTGTAGCAGGGGCAACGATGACTGGGAGACTGCCTCCAGGACCCAAGGGACCCCTAGTTGGTGGGGCCCCTCCTCCAGAGAGAGGGCCAAGGGGTGACGCTCTAGAGGCACCATGAGTGTCTCTATATGTATGTATTTTTTGTATCGATATAGGCTGGTGAGCCCATTTTGTTTATGGTGAGGGGGTAACATTTTTGTATCTATAGGGGTAAGGTGGTTCACCTACCTACAGATGGTATATTTTGTATATTATTTTTGTAAACATTGATGACACATTGACCGATATATATATATATATATATATATATATATATATATATATGGATATACTTTTTGGGATCTTTGTGGTTCTCATATGTGTTGATGTTTGTTAATGTTTTTTGATGATGTCTAATCTATATGTTGTTGACAGACTATTGATGATTTATGTATGCATACTGGTATTTTGATGTGATAAATGCCAATCTAACACTAGGTTAGCCATAGTATCTGCTATTTGATTAAATTGTCTTGGAATATGTGTGAATATGATGGAACTAAAATGTCGAGAAAAAACTCTAACTTGTAGGTATTTGCGGAAGAGGCAAGGATCGCGGACACGGTACACATTGTTGAGCTGGAGGACAACTAGTTGGGAGTCTAGTAGAACGCTAAAGTGACGAATATGGCGATGACTGGCCTTGGCATGGAGGCCGATGACGGCTATGTACTCGGCTTGGTTATTGGTTGCTGAACCCAAACATGTGCCGCTGGAGTGGAGCAGCTCATGCAAGGGTGAACAGAGGGCCCAAGTGACCAAAGCAAGATTATGTGTCCAACGACTAGCTCCGTCGACGTAACCGATGTGGTAGGTTGATGGGGGAGGCATCTGTCAATAACACAAATGATGGATTAGACGTGAGGTATGGAAGAAAGAAGATTAAAAACTCTATAAAAACGTACAAAAAAGAAAAAGCCTAGTGTAGAATGGCTACGCTCAGGCGTAAAATTTCTTTAAGTACAACTCGTTGATGGGTTCTTTGAGAGGGTGGCCTTCGGGAGAGGCCAGAATATATGTGCCTTTAGTGAGGCAATGTTGGATGATTTAAGGTCCATGCCACAGTGACTCGAACTTGCCATGGCCAAGGGTATCGTGAGCGATATCGTAAGTGAGGACGAGGTCACCTTCGTTGAATGAGCGGAGGTTGACATCGCAATCAAAGGTGGCCTTTGACCGTTTTTTGGCTGCCTCATTGTTCTGTAATGAAGATCGACGATCTTCATCCAGAGATGCTAAGTTCAGCAAACGCTACTCCATTGGAGCAGTGTCGGGTAATAGCTCAATAGCGATGCGTAAGGTGGGGATTTCGCACGCGATGGGAAGAGTGGCCTCGACCTCGTGGACTAGATGAAATGGTGTGAAGCCCATGGCAGTTTTGACTGCCGTGTGATAAGCTCACAGCGCGAAAAATAACATATGATGCTAGTTGGTCTTATGTTTGTCAACTGTGTGCTGCAACATGGTTTTGAGGACCTTGTTGACTGCTTTGACCTGCCCATTTGACTGAGGGTAGTATGGGGAGGCAAAGTCATGGGAGAAGCCTAACCTGGATGAGAGTTCGATGAAAATCTCATTCTCGAAATGTTTCCCATGATCAGAGACTAGTTGTAGTGGTACTCCAAAGCAGGAAATGACATGGTTGAAGAAAAAACGGGTTGTGGTCTTGGCAGTGTTGTTGAAGGTAGAAATGGCTTCTGTCCACTTGGTGAAGTAATTGACTGCCACGACGATGTATTTGTGTCCATTGCTGGATGGAGGGTTGCAAGTCATGAAGTCTATGCCCCATTTACAAAAGGGGTCGACAGTGATGACTGGGTGTAGAAGAGTAGGTGGTGCTCGTGCTTTGTTGGCGTAAAACTGACATTTGTCACATAGCTTCACAGTGTGGATACAATCATGAAACAAGGTAGGCCAAAAGTAACAGGCGCGAATGATTTTCTGGGCAGTGGACATCCCTGAGAGGTGGCCCCCACAAGCGCCACTGTGGCAGTGGTTCAAGACTCGATCAACCTCGTCGATAGTCAAGCATTGACGAAGTAAAGTGTCGACTCCTCGCCGATATAAAACATCCCCGATGAGTAGGTAACAGGGGGCTTGGTGACGAATCTGTCGATGATCATCTCTAGAGAGGTGGTTTCCGAATTTTTGTGTTCAGAGGTAGACGAGAGGATCGCCATGCCAAGGGTCATCCGAGGGGATGTAAAAGAGATGTTCGTCAACGAAGTCGGTATTGACGGGGGAACTGGTAGTATCTGAGGGAAACGCTGTGATGAGTTCAATGAGGATGAGGGCTTTCTTGCTCTTGAGTGTTGACAATTCGAGGTCATACTCCTGAAGGATGACGATCCATCGGGCAAATTTACAGTTAATTTGTCGATGACTGAGCAAGTATTGCATGGGGTTGGAATCTGCTATGACTTTGGTAGTTCGAAGTAGAATGTAATGGCGCATCTTCTGGATTGCGAGGACAACTGCAAGGGCTAGATTCTCTTCGTGATTGTGTTTCAAGGGTGTCCCTGAAAGGTTTTTACTAATGTAGTAAATTACATGCTCACGGTCGTCATCCCCTATTTGGATGAGAACTCTTGCTACTGAGATGGCTGAGGCCGATATGTAGAGGATATAGTCACAGTTATAGTCAGGTGGACTAATCAACGGGGCATTGGAGAGAGCTGCTTTAAGATCATCAAAAGCGGTTTGGGCATGTTCATCCCATTGGAATGGGATGTTGTGACGAAGTAAGCGAAGGAAGCCATGTGCACGAGTAGCGTAATCTAGGACAAAGCGCTGTAAAAAGTTAGCTTTGCCTTGTAGGCTCTGTAGTTGGCGTAAATTACGAGTGGGTGGAATTTATGTGATGGCTTGGACTTTGAGGGGTTCCATAGTAATGCCATGTTGGGAAACTATGAACCCAAGGAGGCACCCAACAGTGACGCAGAACACGCACTTGAGGGGGTTCAAGTGGATGTTGTATTAACGACACCTTTGGAAGACGATTCGTAAATCATCGAGATGCTAAGTGCGTTTCTTGGATCAAGCTGTGAGGTCATCCATGTATGCGAGGATGATATGAGCTAGATCATGAAAAATGTATGTCATGGTGTGTTGGAAAGTAGCGCCGACGTTTTTTAGTCCAAAAGGCATGACACGATATGTAAAAGTGCCCCAGGGGGTAGTGAATGCGGTTTTGTACTGATCGGCTGGGTGGAATTGGATTTGGTTGTTGCCAGAGAAACCGTCCATGAAGGATAAAGCCTTGTGACTTGCGCAATCATCAATAATTTGGTCAATGAAGGGTGTTGGAAAGTTGTCTTTGATACAGACGTGATTGAGATCGCGAAAATCCATACAGACACGGACGGTGCCCTGTTTTTTGTTAACGGGGATAGGGTTAGAGACCCATGACGTATAGGCGATGGGGTAGATGAACTGGACAACGCATAATTTGTCAATCTCGACTTTGATGGTCGCTGCTTTGGAGGGGTGTAGCGGGTGTTGTTTTTGGCGAACAAGTGTGATATCAGGCCATGTGCTGATGTGATGTTCGACAATAGAGGGATCAAGACCAGGCATCTCTGTGTATGACCAGTCAAAAATGTCTCGGTATTCCTGGAAGAGATCTTTGTAGGCAGTGATTTCTTTCGGAGAGCATGCGACGCCAATGGTGATGTCCTCTATGACTCCAGATTTGATGGAAATATCGATTTTGATGGTAGGGGAAATATTGGTCATATCGCCTTCTTCAAAAGCGTCGGGGGCAGGGATAGGGTTATTGAACCAATCTATATGCCTTAATGGGAGAAAATCTTTGGTTTCGACTGCGTATATGGGGTGTTGGTTAGGAGGCATGAAGGCTTCCTGTGAAAGAAAGAGCGCTATGTGGTGGAGCGCATCCCATGGGCAATCATGGGTAGTTAACTCCTCGAGGATATCTTCATCGCAGTGAAACTGTTGTGAATATAGGGGATCAGGAGGAGTGACAACAGTGACTGTCATTGTGTCATTGTCTCCTAGTGGTAAAGAAGTAGAGGGATTGAGGCAAGGGGATTGCGATGGATCGCTCGACATAAACCAAATATTGAAATATTGTGGGTTAAAAATGGTAGTCCGGCGTAAAATTTCCGTAGGAAAATGAACTGTAGAATTGGGGGTAAATCCTCGTATAAATCATACAAGAACCATGGAGGAGTAGAGAGTGCTTCAGGCTCAGGGGAAATAATATGACGAACCTCTAGTGATGGAGTAGGGTTAATCACCAATTCTGCAGGGGGGGGGTAGGATTTTGAATCAAGGCCATTTGGCGTTGTCTGTATTCAATGATCATAGGACATTGATATGTGAAATGATCTAGCGATTCGCAGAGAGAACAAGGGCATCTCATACGTTCGTTGACTGAGGTCGTGACATAATGGATGTCAATGACGTTTGGTGAGGATGATGCAGATGGGGTGGGTTCTTGCTGAAAGCTCTGGCATATTGTTGTTAGTGTTTGTCAGAATTGAGGTAGCGCTAGACAATGGTGTGTATAATGGCCATATTCTAAACAGTTGGCGTAAGTGAATTTGGTTCGCAATCCTTTGCTACTTGCGTTAGGGGAGGTAGCGGCAATACTTGATGAAGCGACGAGTGATGATGGTGCTTGATTGAGTTGAATTAGATTGCGTAGCTCTGGTAAAGATGGGCATTTGTTGGTGGGGTGTCCGTCTTTCTCGCATAGTGCGCAAGGAGGTTGGACACGTGGGGGTAGGGGAGCGGTGGGCTCTTTCTTTTTTCATCTGCCCCCAACTATAGCAGTGGTGCTAGTGAGTGAGGGTGCAGATGGTGTGGTGGGAGTAAGTACTGGAATCTGCATCGGGATTCCTTCGGTTTGAGGAGGGAGGGATGGTTGAGGGACCATGGCTGGTGGATGTAGATACCATACTGGGATTGCCAGCACCATATTGGGAAGGGTAAGCGTTGCGGCTACTTGAAAATCTTGTACGCCTAGTGGAGGGTAAAAGAAGGGGATTTGAGTAAGAGCTTGGGGGAGTGTCTCCCAAACTGGGATGTGTCCTTGGGGTAAGGTGGAATCGGGAACAGGTGAAGGCGGAGGGTTTTCAAGTAATTCATGAGGAAGGAGTTTTGCGACTAGTGGGACGTCAGATATAAGAGAGGCTTCATTGGGAGGAAGGGTGTTTCCAATTTCAGTTTCATTGGATAAGATGACACATACCTGATTGGAAGGATGAATGAGGGGTGGTGCTCCATGGTATGTCCCAAGCAAGGATGGGTCTTTGAAAATGCAGGGGCCCATCTCGATGAGTGGGTAAGTATCGGGATTAGTGTGGACGAAAGGGAGGATATTA
>ML795622.1:173552-192664 GCA_009831015.1 Picea engelmannii
AATATCTCTATTGTCACCCAACCATAGGTTGAAGCCACCCTCCGAGCACCTTAACCTTGACAGAGAATCACTCCGGAAGCAAACCCTAGGCTAGATAGCCAAACAAAGGGTGGCACACCTTTCTCCAAGGATAGCGAACCAAACAAGCTCTGATTAGATAGTCCAAACCATAACCAAGAGATAGTCCAAGTCAAAACATAATCTGCTAGCTGCAACAGCTGCAATGACAACTCTCCTCCAGAATTGCGCACAAAATTGGTTAACTGCAGTGCGCACAAGTGAGATCTGCAGTTCTGAGAATGCCTGCCAGAATGAAGACCGACCTCCTACATTTATACTAATTCTGGCTAACTGCCTGGGCCGACTTCTCATTCTGGGTGCCTATTTATTTAGTATATACTATTTCTTCTTGCTGACTTCTTCTCTTGTAGGCTAATAACCTAATACCAATTATCCTCTTGAGCCGACTTGTCTTCTAGGGTTATTAGCCAACTCATTAGGGTTTCTTCTTGCTTCCTGGAATATTCTAATTCTCGTCAGGGTTACACGTGGAGGTAAATACCTCCCGTAGCTACCATAATATCAACAATTCGAGATGGGGGACTACAAGCCTATGAATACTCTTTGCTATGAATACCTTGATCCAGTTCATGGTGGAACCTAGGTAGGTGCATTGGATAGCCGTGAAGCATGTGCTCGGGTAATTGCGTGGTACAATGGAGTATGCACTCAGGTATGCCAGGGGTGATGGAGTACACTTGCAAGGATATACAAACTTAGATTGGGCAGGAAGTGCAGTGAACAGGAAGAACAAATCAGGGTGCAATTTTAGCTTGGGATCAACAGATATTTCATGGTTCAACATGAAGCATACATAAGTGGAACTTAGTTTAGTAGAGGCATATTATATGACATCGATTATGGCAAATTGCAAAGCAATTTAGTTTCGTAAATTGCTTACATGTGTATTTTATTAGGAGTTGGAGCCTACGATGATATACTGTGATAATCAGAGTTGCATCAAACTCCCAGAGAATCCAGTATTCCATGACATGTTCAAACATATTGAGATCATGTATCACTTTATTTGAGACATGGTTCAAAAGAAAGTAGTCAAGCTCAAGTACATCTCCATAGATGAGCATGTTGCAAACATTCTCACCAAACCCTTAGTGAAGGGTAAGCTTGTCTTCTTCAAAGATAAACCTTGAGTGGTGGAGAATACCTTCCTTGCTAATAGGGAGTGTTGAAGTTTGTAGCATCAGACATATATCTCCACATTGGATTGTGTCTTTCATGTGGATATCGTCATTGATACCTCTTAGAACTTAGGAAATTCACTTTAAAAATTTAATTATTAAAGTAGATGTCATTTTAGAATTAATTTTGGTTAATTAAATAAAATGCCTAAGTTTTTGGAATTAGTGATTACAGTTAATTAAATGAATCTTAGCCATTGATCTCAAGTGAGTGAGATTTAATATCATCCATTGATCACTTTGGAGATTAGGGTTAGGGCTCATCTCAAGATTATAAAAGGAAACCAAGGGAGAGGAGAAGACACACATTTTGACTTGGAGTCAGTGAGTCATTTGAGTGAAGGACTTTCACTATGCACATTTAAGTGAGAGAGAAGAATATTGCAGCCAGAATATATTTTAGGTGACCATACTAGCAAGACAGAGGTCAGAGAAATTTATGGAGAGGTCATACAACCTGCAACAACACCAAACATGGGACGTACAACCCCCATCCAACATTGTACGACCCGTACAGGCCGCGACAATAGTAGTACAACCCATTGTAGGCCGTATAGGTTGTTGTACAACAACCGTATGACCATCATAGCAACAAGCAAACCATATTTGATAGTGGGGTTTTCAACTAGTATTTTTTCCAGGTTTGGTTGTTGATTTGTATTCTTTTCAGTGGGCCATTTTCCCTTTTATAGGAGCCTTGGTTTTTATCATAATAAAATCATCTCGTTGATGGTTTTCCCTTAGGGGTTTTTCCAAGGGTATTTACCAAAAAATATCTATGTACATGTGTTTGGTTTCTTGTTTTAATTCAACTGCTATTTCTGGTTAAGAATATCAGTGTGCTTTTATTCAGTACATCTACATTTTATTTCAAAAAGGATTTACTAAGATTTAATTGCCGTGACTAGGGTTTAAGGAAATTTAACACATACAAGGTTATGGTTATACAGTTAAGGAAGGTGATGGAGTGTTTTTAATCAAATGATTATAATTATAATTATAATGTATTGTATATAGCCTGGTAGATTTGAGTTACTAATAAACAAAGTAACATGGAAATTAATAAACTATTTTTAATTACATGGGTTACTCCATATAAGGTTATAAAGTTACGGAAGGTGATGGAGTGTATTTAATGTAATGATCATAATTGTATTATAATGTATTGTATATAGCCTAGTAGCTTTGAGTTAGTAATAAACAAATTAATAAACTATTTTTAATTACATGGGTTATTGCAATATATAATATCTAGTTAGTAATAAACAAATTAATAAACTATTTTTAATTACATGGGTTATTGCAATATATAATATCTATCATAGTTAATCTCTCTTACAAGACAGGCACCATGAATTCGATTCTTTATCGCTTTGCCCATACTTCAATAATAACGATTAGTTTTTTAATTTTTGAATAAAATGTTTCCTTAAATTTTTGTTAAGGAAAAATATATGTATAACATTTCATTAAAAAAAAAATAGTGGGTTGTATAACATTCTCCATAATCTAAATAACTACCACAATGTTGCAGCACATGGGCTAATCGTAATTAGAAAAATATAGGTGGTAAGAGTTAATAGAAAACCAAAATCATATGGCCATAAGCCAAAGCTAAAAGCAATTAAAACATAAAACATAATAGGTTGTTTGATGGCCACATTTAATATAGAAATTAAAACTAAGTAGTAATGATGGATCCCATGTCAGGTGGAGGGTTTTGATCTTCAGGCTTGGGGCTTCACCTAATGATTGACAAATCATTATTCTACGAGTTAATTTTTCATCCATTCTATGCTAACTAATCTAGAAATTTCTCCATGGATATTACTAAATTTAAGTAGGGGTATTTGTCATTTTTAGGTTGTGGATAAGGCAATTGATTATGGGGTTCTTGGCTTTGGTTGTGATGGACGTTCTTCTCACGGACTTAGTGACCATTTCTATGGTGAGATATTCTACTAGAATGGTGGGAATGGGTTGAGCCAAGGGGAAAATAAACTTTTGGGGATCCTTGGCTCATTATGCAAGGGGTCGTGGCCTAGATCTCCATTATCATATGGAGGTGTGCTAGTTCTAGATTCATCTTCCTATCTTGTACTTGGATTTGCAAGTGTAACCTAGCATATGTTAGAAAAACAAGATCTCAGAGCAATAAAATAAAACAAATGTGGAAATAAAACACATAAGATACACAATACAATAGAGACACATATATACGTGGTTCACCTAGTGTGGGCTACACCCACTAGAGAAATTTCCAGGTCCTTCCTTTATTATTATCCAAAAAATGAAGGGATACAACCTACAATACACCTGCTGTAACTTTCTCTTCTTTCTCTCATAGTCTCCTCTCTCAAAATACAATATTCACAATAATACACAACCGCAATACAATTCCCTCATAAAAGAAGGTTGCCTTCTAGGGAAAAGAATCCTAACATAATCTCTACCGTCAAATCTGTGACTTAATGATGAATGGTCAAGATTGACTATGAAATTACATTATACATTTACAAGGAAAATTTTCCTTCGAGGGCCCGCTTGCCCCCGGACCCTGCAGGGGGGCAAGACCCCTTGCAATCCCACCGCATGGAGGGGTGTAAAATATTCTGGGGTGTAAAGTCTTCATGGGGTATAAACACAAGCTAAAAACAAAGACCTCTGAAGCAGCAAGATAATCAAGCTCCATAATCAACAACATAGATTACATCCCCATAACACCAGGTGAAATAATCACACAATATTTTTGAAAATATTGCTATTTCTCTTTTTCTAGATTCAAATAGAATTTTTATTATAATAAATTTCCATGCTACATGTAACTCTATGGCCTAAGAGAGTTTATCCTTGAGGATAAGGACTTTACAAGATAGGGATAAGCTAGCTAGAAAGGTTGGATGCCTAGACCCATACTGACTTGGCATACAACTAGAACCATAAAAGGAATTTGATAGTTTCATCTTTTTGACATAATAAATACATAGGATTAGAGACCCTTAGGTATTTCAACCAAAATCCCAAGGCATGCTACAAAACAATAAAAACCAAATGAATATATCCTTCATAGGCTCAATGACCTTGTGCCACATAGAGTGAAGTTGAAATAACCAAGTAGACTATTTAACACCACCCTCTATAGTTTGATTAGTTTATCCCCAATCATATGTAGACACTACTACATTTGGGGTCAACTTTAGATTTGGATTGATGTTTGAAGAAAAAAATTGATTTTAACAATGATTATAAGTTAAATTCCTCATTTTTTTGGTACCGACCTTGATAGACATCGGTCAATTGATGTCATCACAAACACACTGATTAATCAACATTAATCTCATTGATTAATCATTGTTGTATGTTCCTAATCAATTTTAACCATGTTAAAGTTGATTCTAGCGGGTCTATTATCGTAGGATTTGTACTTGTGTAAATCCCACCACAAGATCCCGAAATCTTGCGTAACTATGGAAGAAACTACCACTGTCACCCAAGTAGGATCTTTCTTCGTTTTAGTGATGCAGGAAGTCCACCACAAGGGAGGATTCCCTGGTGACCTCAAGGCATCGAATAATAGGTTTGATAGCCATGCCTACCACCCCCTATCTTGATAACTTGTTAGTTGGTCTAGGTCTAGGAAGGAAAGACAGGTTGTAAGGTGATTGTTGTACTTTCTTGGAACAAAAAAAAATTTCAGCATATATATAACAATGACCAAGCTAAAATATGCAACAATGACGTCTTTAGACACTAGACAAGTTAAGTTGCATTGACTGTTAAAAATTTACAACAACATACAGTAATATGACAACAATAGGTGATTTGTAACAACAACAAAAATTAATGCTCAAAAACACCACAATTGATCACGAAAAGTAAACATTTAACCAATAGAATATTATCCAATTGCGAGAGGTGATTTATGAACAAGTTAAGCCACTTGTAATTAGCTGTATGCATCAAATTGAGACACTTTTTAGTGCTTGTAGCAAACTTTTGTAACAAAAATAATAATTATTATGAGTTTGCTAGAGTTAGGGTTAGAGCACTATTACATATGGGGTCAAAATTCGACAAAAACTTCCGACGATAAGGATAAATTCAATCATATTGTTGCAAATTACGACACACTATTAAAATTTTAATCCTTTTTTTTTTTTTTGGGTTCCCTAATGAACGTCGAACTTCTGATTCACTTCTATATCCGTCGATATTTCAATGATAGTTTGTTGATCTATCGACAAACGTAGAGAATGCCAACTACCCATTTGAAAATGGTTTAATGGCCACTGACTTGGTCAACTTTGACATAGTCAATGTTCATTGTAATATTGATGAAGGTGAGTATTTTCTACTATTTTGTTGTAGGTGATGATTATAAAAACTTCTTATGCTCATTTTGTTGGAGTTTGAGTAGCTTCAAAAGATATTCTTATTTTACTTGACCAAGAGAAAACCCTAAAGAATATTATTATATTATACTTGTTAAGACGACCTTATTGTGCCTTTGTAAAAGTCGGCCCTATTGTGCCTTGACAAGAAAAAGGCAAATTAAAAGGATAAAGTGACAGGTCGTCCCAGACCTAATTTAGGCAGGCCAAACTACTAGTTATAAGGGAGGCCAACGCCTCATTTGAACACACTCACAAAACAAGTTCTGTGGCTAAATAATAAATGCACAAGTCTTAAAGGAGAAGCTACTGTAGCTAGAAGGTGACGTTGTGGAGGTTCTTGGTTTATCTCTTGGGTATATCTTGGTTAAGTGGTGCGCTATTCTTCCCTAGTCAAGGGTTAGAGGAGGATCTTCTACTTTGTTAGTTATCTCTTGTAGAGAGGCATTGCTCTTGGTTGGTGAATCTATATTGAGTAAGTTTGTTGGGTTTTTCCCTTATAGGGTTTTCCCAAAGTAAATCTTGTGCATGTTGTGGATGTTATTCTTTCAGTGATCCTTTATATGAAATTATTGTGCTAATGGTTTAAAAGTTAAAGAACACTAATATAGTTAACTACTTAAGACGAAAAATAAACATGGTACCAGAGCATGCCTGAAAGAAGGCATTTTCATAGCACATAGGAGCTTGCTAAGAAAAACTAGGGCATAAGAAGACTTTCCTAATCCTAGCACACCTTTTCCCTCGAAAAATTCTCAACTTTGGACAAGGTTTAGAGATTAGGGTTTCTGCATACTAGGGTTTTTTCATAAACCCTAAAATGTGACATCATCCACCTTGCTCGAGGACATTGGGAAAAGTAAGTCCATCTAGGAGTGCACCAATGATCTTTGTTAGAAAGAAGGATGGATTTTGTAGACTTTGCATTGACTACCATCAATTGAACAAAGCTACGATCAAGAATTAGTATCTGTTGCCAAGGATAGATGATTGTTTGATCAGATGAAGGGAGTGACGATCTTTTCAAAGATTGAATTGAGACCAGGATATCACCAGTTACAGATTAAAGATGAAGATATCCCTAAGATCGTTTTTAAGATGAGATTTGGACACTATGAGTTTACAGTTTTACCATTCGGATTGACGAATGCCCTGGGGGTATTCATGAGTTTGATGAAATGGGGTGTTCCGTGAATAGTTGGACAAGTTTTTTCAAGTTTTTATTGATGACATACTGATTTATTCTTGAACGAAGGAAGATCATGGTGAACACTTGAGATCAGTATTGCAGTGCCTAAGAGAAAACACATTGTACGTGCAGCTATCAAAATTCTCTTTTTACCAGTTGAAGATTCATTATTTGGGACATATCATATATGATGAAGGTATCGCTGTGGATCCAACGAAAGTGGAGGCCATTATGGAATAGCCAACACCAACAAATGTACAAGAAGTATGCATTTTTATGAGTCTAGCAGGATATTACTGACGATTTGTCGAAGGATTTCAAATATAGCAAATTCGATCACGAAATTGCAGAGGAAGAATAAGAAGTTCGTATGGACTGAGAAATGTGCAGAAGCATTTCAAAAGATTAAGGAGTTGCTGAAAACAACACTGATACTAAAAGTCCCTGACATGGACAAGGAATTCTTGGTATGCACATATGCATCCAAGGAAGGTTTAGGCAGAGTTTTGATGCAAGACGGTCGAGTAATCGGTTACATTTTGATGAAATTGAGAAAACATGAAGAGAACTACGCAACACATGAACTAGAATTATTGGCAATTGTATATGCCTTGAGAGTTTGGAGACATTATCTAATTGGACGAAAATTTGAATTAAAGACATATCATTGTGGATTGTATTATATTTTTACACAAAGTGACCTGAACGTGAGACAAAGGCATTGGTCAGAATTACTTAGCTATTACGACTTTGAAATTACTTACATTAAAGGAACTGTGAACCAAGTGGCAGATGCGATGAGTCAGAGACCACACATATTTTTGGTATTACCTCTTAAGACGAATCTTGGAGAAAATATTCTAACTTTACAATTCGACGATGACTGGTATAAAGAAGTTAAGAATAATATTGGACGAGATACCATGATGGAACCGAAGTATGAAGGTTATTCACTAGACGAAAATGGATTGTTGAGATTTAACGAAAGAATTTAGGTACCACCTAACGACGAACTAATAAGTTTGATCTTGAGTGAAGTGCAATGAGCAGTATACATGACTCATCCAGGAGTCACGAAGATGAAGGTAGACCTTAAGCCTTTGTTCTTCTAGAAGGGAATGAAAGTAGACATAGTCAGTTACGTGGTGAGATGTCTAGAATGTCAGCAAGTGAAGGATGAACATAGACATCCAGTAGGATTGATACAACCACATGTTATTCCTTAATCGAAATGGGAGGTCATTTGATGGAATTTATCGTTGGATTTCCACTGATGGCAAGAAGGCACGATTCGATTTTTGTGGTAGTTGACACTCTGACAAAGAGTCCACACTTTATTCCCGTGCATACGATGTATCAACATCTAGACATAGCTAGAGTATTTGTTAGTGAGATTGTAAGATTACATGGAGTACCAAGAAAGATCATATCCGATCGATGATCGATGTTTATAGGACAATTTTGGACTAGTTTCCAAGAGGATTTGGGAACACAATTAAAATTTAGCACAACTTATCACTCAGAGACATATGATAAAATAAAAAGAACAAACCATATTTTGGAGGATATGTTACGTATGTATGTAGTGGACCAACATAAACGTTGCGAAGAATTCTTTCCACTAGTAGAATTTGCATACAATAACAACTACCAAAGTACAATTAAGATGTTCCTGTTTGAGTTTCTTTATGGGAGGCCATGTCGAACACCGTTGAGTTGGGATCAACTTGAGGATAGGGTTCTGGTAGGACCAGAAGTGATACAAGAAATAGAAGAATAGATGCAATTGATAAGACATAGGATTAAAGAAGTGCATGATCGACATAAAAGTTATGCTGATGTGCATCGCGTTGACTGCAGTTATGAAGTTGGAGATAGAGTCTTCTTGCGGGTAAAACCGCACAAGAGTTCGGTCAAGTTTGGAAAGGGTGCTGAACCGTCTCCTAGATTTGTGGGACCTTTCGAGGTTGTGGAAAGGAAAAGACCCGTGGTTTATTAACTAGCCTTGCCTGATTATTTGGGCGTATGCACAACACATTTCATGTATATTTTTTGAGACATTATATTAGTGATCCTTCACATGTTATTGACATGAGTTCCTTGAATGTGTTGGATGAGGGTGCTCTCATGGTAGAGCCAATATGGATTCTGGACCATCTCATTCGACAACTACGACGTCGAACAATCGATCAGGTCAAGGTCTAGTGGGACAATTATAGTCCACACTCGACTACCTGGGAGGACACATTTGAGATGCAACGATTTCCTTACTTGTTTTGATAGATTTAGACATATAGATCTATGCCAAATACATTTGTTACTTGCTTTTATATATACTTTACAAACTTTGAGACTAAGTTTAAAACAAGAGGGGGTGTATGTAACATCCCACTCTAACTGAGCACACTAATATTGACTTATTATTTGAGGACACTTTCTTACAAGTGATCCAGGTATGGTACTTTGTGATTTCAATCAGATTATGGGTTATATATGATGAGGTTGAGGTGTTATGGCTTATTTATTATATTGATGTATATATATTGACAGATGCTTTTGATGAGTTGTACTAAGTGTGAAGGACACATGACAGGTTAAGGATTCTGATGGCATCGATGGATTCCCTTGGACCCCATATTGAGTCAGGGAGTGGATTGTATTTATTGAGTATTTCATTACACGCACGTATGCTGTATGATTGATTTTAGTAAAGTTTTATATATATGGAATTGATGACAACATTTTTGTTAGTGGATGCAGGTTTGACGATGCTTGCTAATCCGACTCACATAAGGAGTAGAGGGGCCACATGCACAAAAACTAGACATTTAGGGAGAGGTGTGACAACGTCCTTGTCACAACCTATTAGTAATCCCACCGTGGTCTGAATTGTAGGTTAATGATTACCTAGTTCGAAGGGTCCATGATGCCGTGAGGGTAGACTTAGACAATCACTCATGAATATTTCTAAGGAGTGCACAATAAGGCAGAGTCCTTATTCATTAGAAGCCATTAGTCTCTCAAAAGTTCGATCGAGCGGAGTATTGACTCCAAGGGTCGGACAACTTCCAAAAAAATTCTAAGGCGAGTGGCACCCTTGGAGCAGGAAGGTGCGTCTTGAAGGGCACGTCGCATAATTAAAATTGAAGTCAGTAAATCTAGGTGTCCTAGAAAACTTTGAAATTTCAGACCTGGTTGGATTAACTCATTAATTAGACAATAGCTTTTTAGTTGCAAAAAGTCTAATAAGAGTCAAAGCCTATGTCTAAGATTTGGCCTAAGTCTAAGTTTAAATCGAGGACTAATTAAAATATTAAATTGGGATAAATCAAATGCTAGGAAAAGGTGGTAAAATATAAAGATTTAATAAAATGCACATGTGTGCATGAATTTAATAAAAAATAAATTTTAAATAGAAATAAATAATAGCTTGAGAGGTTGGTTGTACATAGAATAGAATCTAGAGTCAAACTATACTAGTTTAAGTAGAAGGAGACTCCTAATTAAAATCTAACTAAGATCTAGTTAGAGAATACTCCTTAAATGAGAATCTGGGGAACAAAGGGACACTTAGGAGTGAAAATAGGAACACATTGAGGTGTGAGGGTTTTTGACCCTTTTAATTAAAATAAAATTCATAATTACTGGTGTAACTTGGGGAGATTGTGACAAGTGTGTGCGTGATTAATCCAAATTAAAATTTACTAAAAATTTAATTATTCGTGCATGAAAACATGTGTCAATGAATACAAGTCTATAAGAACAAATTCTGGAGAAGGAAAAAGGGTCTGTTTTTCTGAGCATGGTTATGCTGCCAAATTTTTATTGGACTGTGTTTTACTTGTGAGAGTTGGGATACCAAGCTTGTAAAAAGAGTGGAATTTCTTCCTTGAGAGGGAAAGCCTTGGAGCTATATTGTTGGTTTTTTCTGTGTGTGGCCCCTTTGCGACTCGGGGGATAAGGGGGAAGAAGAGTATCCCTAGCGTTGGATGGGAGGTACTGGTGAAGTCTCTATGATTAGCAATATAAGGAAAGGAAGGAGCACAATGTTGATGAATATTTCGATCAACAACACTTAGCCGACAAAGTATTGCCATGCTTCCTCTTGATTTTCAATACTTGCACAAAATCTTGCGCAAGCTCGTCGAGCTGCTTCCATATATTTAAAGTTCAAAAGTAAATAATGAACTATGACTAGTGTAACATGATGTATACAAGTTCCTTTCATTTTATTTTTTAGGTATAAGATTTTGTTATTCTTCTTTATTCATTTGTTTAGTTTTCTTTTGTAATTTATCTTTTTTTAACTAAAAAAAAGAGATTAAAATACCAATCCTTTACACTGTTTTATAATTATTTTTTGGTAGTTATTAAATTAATTTCTTGTTTAATAAATTACTCTTCTAATTAATCACTTTAATATTGACTTACCCTAACTTCTGGTTAGTTTTGCTTTAGTTACTTTTTGCTAAAATAAATACAAAAGAAAACATTTTCTTTTTTAATCGTTTAAACTATTTTAGGATTTAATTTTGTTATTACAAATGTATAAAATCACACATAAAAGCATGAAAACATAAAGATCAAATATTACTAAAAAATAAAATTACAAGGAAAAGGGATTCACACTTGGACTGTAGGTTAGGGGAAATTTAGCCTAGAGTTCAATGTGTTTTCTTGTTGGGGCTCTAATCTTACGGTGACATTCTCATCTCTTCCCACCTAGCCCTACGAGAGGTTGAAATGTTGGTGTTGGGGACTCTCTAGTCCCTCGACGTCAACATATTTTTGGTGACCATACTGGGGACGATCGTTAAATGGTTCATTCCTAGTTTTGTTTTAATTCTTTCAAATTTACTTTTATCTCTCCTAGACCTGAATATCTCAACTGATTGGAAGCTTGTTTGGTGGTTGTAACCCAATGGTTTCAACTACTAATTCTGGGAAGGTAATTCACAAGTATGGCATCTTTCAGTTTGAGGAGGACCTAAACGATTCCCCGTGGTTTGTGCCCACTCCCTTGAAGTTTGCTCACCCGGTTCATCCCCTACCTCACAAATTCAAGAACCATTTTCCTTTATTTCATGGAAATGGAACTATTACAGAGGTTGAACATCTTCGTGCATTTTCAAATGCTTGCACCATTCTCGGAGTTAATGATAATGAGAAGAAATTATTCTACATAGATTGTGAAGAGGAACAAGAACAATAACAAGAACAAGAACAAGAGCAATAACAAGAACCATCTCAAGATGAAAACGTAAAAACGATTTCTTCTGAAGAGTTGACTCCCATGATATCGTGTAATGCATTGGATGGAATTAGCACTCCTAAAACCCTCAAGATCGAAGGATATATCAGAAAGAAAAAAGGTAATAGTCCTAATTGATTCTGGTGGTACTCATAATTTCATTCACTATAAATTAGCCAAAGCTCTCAATTTCTTTGTATATCCAGCACCAGAGTTTCAAGTAATGATTGCAGATTGAGGAACTATCAATTTCTCAGGAAAATGCAATAAGATCAATATTACTATGGGGGAATATGTAATGAATAGTCCAATGATTGCTATACCCATGGGTGGTGCTGATGTCGTACTAGGAATCTAATGGTTACAATCATTAGGAACAATGGATTTTAATTTTCAAGATCTTTTCATGAAATTTTCATTGGAAGGAAAATAAATTGAGTTAAGAGGTATCATAGGGAAACCCAGTAAGGTGATATTCTCTAATGGCATGAAAAAATTATTGAAAAAGGGGCATCAAGGTATAATTTCACAACTATGCTCACTAGATGTTCAAACATCTAAGCCATCTATTCCTTTAGATCTCCAAGGGATCATTGATAAGCATTCAAAAGTATTTGAAGATATTCCCAAAGGTCTTCCACCCACTCAAAATCATGATCATGATATTCACCTAATTCCTGGGAGTGTTCCTCCTAACATCATGCCGTACAGATACCCTTATGCCCATAAGAGTAAAATTGAGCATATGGTTGAAGAAATATTAGAGGTTGGCATTATTAGACCTAGCCAAAGTTCTTACTCTGCACTGGTGGTAACGGGATTCAAGAAAGATGGCTCATGGCGTATGTGTCCAGATTATAGAGAGCTCAACAAGATCACTATTAAAGATACGTTTCCCATTCACGTCATTGATGAATTGTTAGATGAACTACATGGAACAATCTATTTCACAAAGTTGGATCTCCATTCAGGGTATCATTAGATTATAATGAAGGAAGAAGATATCCCAAAA
Source organism: Picea engelmannii (assembly GCA_009831015.1). Classification (NCBI taxonomy): domain Eukaryota; kingdom Viridiplantae; phylum Streptophyta; class Pinopsida; order Pinales; family Pinaceae; genus Picea; species Picea engelmannii. Next base: position 186,655 of record ML795622.1, read on the forward strand.
ACAACATTCCGAACCCATGAAGGCCATTATGAATTTTTGGTCATGCCTTTTGGACTTACAAATGCACCTTCCACATTCCAAGGGTTGTTGAATTCTATTTTCAATCCCTTCCTTCGAAAATATGTGTTAGTATTTTTTGATGATATACTAATCTATAGCAAGTCTTGGGAGGATCATGTGCGACATGTTGACAAGGTGCTACAACTACTAAAGGAGCAACAACTATATGTAAAACCATCCAAATGTTTCTTTGGGATGAAGGAGGTAGAGTATTTGGGTCATATTGTATCTCATGAAGGTGTCAAGGTAGACCCTAACAAGATTAAGGCCATGATGGATTGGCCGATTCCCAAAACATTGAATAATCTTAAAGGATTTTTGGGTTTGACAAGTTACTACCACAAGTTTGTTCGGAACTATGGGAGAATAGCCTCACCTTTAATAGAACTAACTAATAAGGATGCATTTTCATGGACTCCAGAGGCAACTAAATCTTTCGAACAACTTAAAGAGGTGATGTGTAAAGATCCTGTCTTGACCACACCAGACTTCACAAAAACCTTTATTGTGGAATGTGATGCCTCGGGAAATGACATTGGTGCTGTCCTAATGCAAGAAGGAAGACCTTGGATTTTGAAAGTCGACCACTCAATGGAAATGACTTACACAAACCCATTTATGAGAAGGAAATGATGGCAATACTACATGCATTGAAGAAATGGATCCCTTACCTAATAGGTAGGCACTTCAAAGTCAAAACAGATCATGATAGTCTTAAATACTTCTTGGAACAAAGACTATCTTGAGAAGAACAACAAAAATGGGTGACCAATATATTGGGTTATGATTTTGAAATCATCTATAAAAAAGGGAAGCTAAATGTTGTGGCAGATGCACTCTCAAGAAAGGATGAAGATGTTGAGGCCTTTCTCTGTGCTATCTCGATCATCCAACCCGATTGGATAATAGAAGTGAGGGATGAATGGAAGAATGACTAAAACATGTGGACTCTCATTCAAAGGTTGCAGTAGGATTCCAGTGCATCAGATACATTTACATGGAAAAATGATTCACTATGGTACACATATCGCTTATATTTATGTAAGAAATCCCAACTAAAAAAAACGGTACTATTGGAATTGCACACTTCTCTGGTAGGAGGGCAGTTAGGATTTTTGAAAACCTACCATAGGGTCAAGAAGGATTTTTTTTGGGATGGCCTTAAAACTGATTTTCAAAGGTTTGTAGCAGAATGTTTTGTTTGCCAACAAAATAAGGTGGAAACAATTAAGACTCCAAGTATTTTACAACCATTATTCATCCCAAGTCAACGTTGGGAGATGGTTTCCATGGATTTCATCACAGGGTTACCGAAGTCTAAAGGAAAGAGTGTCATCATGGTGATTGTTGATAGACTGACCAAGTACGCACACTTTTGTGCACTCTCTCATCCCTTCAAAGGCAGTACAGTTTCCACCGCATTCATGGAGACAGTTCAAAAACTACATGAAATCCCAAAGATTATTGTAAGTGACAGAGATCCTATCTTCACTGGACATTTTTGGACAGAATTATTTTCTTGTTTGGGTACTCAATTGGCTCATAGCTCATCCTATCATCCTCAATCTGATGGACAAACTAAGATAGTGAAAAAATGTCTAGAAGGATACCTTCGTTGCTTTGTCTCTGATAAACAAACACAATGGTTCAAATGGTTACCCTTGGCAGAATGGTGGTATAACACTTCCTTTCATACTGCAACAAAAATGAAACCATTTATGGCACTCTATGGATACCACCCTCCTTCCATCACTTATTCTCTAAAAGAAAAATCTAAGGTTCAAGAAATGGAAGATCACATCGAGCATCAACAACAAGTTCTCCAAATCTTAAAGGACAACCTGACCATGGCACAAAATAGCATGAAACAACAAGCAGATCAACATCGTAGTGAAATAAGTTTTGAAGTAGGGGATTGGGTGTTTTTAAGAGTACAACCATACAAACAAATGTCTCTTAAGCAAGCCAAGAAGGATAATAAATTATCACCAAAGTACTATTGCCCTTATAAGGTGTTGCAAAAGATTGGTACTATAGGATACAAATTGGAGTTGCTTGCATCCTCACGAGTACACCCAGTTTTCCATGTTTCATGCTTAAAGAAGGTTATAGGTGACAAGATCCTAGTTCAAACTATATTTCCAAAACTTGATGAGGAAGGAAAAATCATATTGGAGCATGAAACCATCACTGATACAAGAATTTTCCAGCTGAGGAATAGATCCATTTCAGAGTATCTCATTAAGTGAAGGAAACTACCTGCTGAAGATTCCACTTGGGAAGATGAGTCTTTTATACATAAGCATCCAAAATTACTCAAGCGTTGTGGACGACACTTGTCTCAAGGGGAGGGGAATGTTAATCCCTAGATAGCGGCACATTACCCCTTAATTGGGGCATATTACATTAGTAATGTTATTTTATTTATGTCGCCTTGAGTCCATTAGTTGTAAGTGTACCTCCTAGTCTCCTATATATACCAAGGAGACATTTTCATTTGGAATCATCTTGTATTTGGAAATTTATGTGGTGTATAAGGAGGTTTCCCCCTTGAAGAGGATTATTATATGAAATTATATATTTTTCAAGGCGTTGAGTACTTATTCTAAGATTTTTCTATGCTATATTGATATTTGGTTCTTAACACTTTTGTTCATGAATTCCCTTCAGGGTGATGCCACTTCTTTATTTTCCAACCTCCTTGATGAATGCATCTCTACATGGTTTGAACTTTCTTTCTTGTTTATTTCTACCTTTGGACATTTAGATAATCCGTATGAGCATCTTAAGAGATTTAATCAGTTACATATGAAGGACAATGAAAACATTCTTACATTTAATCTTAGGTTTATCAAGTCATACAATTCAATTCGTACTCCCATTCACCTGACTAACTTGGTTGCCCTGTTGAATTATTATGAACTTCTACCCCCTCTTCACCGATGGCGGTTAGAAGGAAAAAATGTTCAAAACCTAGGGCTAGTGTTAACCTCTTGCCTTGACTTCGAAGAGAAAATCCGTAGGAAAAGTTTCTCCTTTGGTATTCACGATCCACACAAATATTTGTCTTCTTTTATCCGCGTCATCAAGAGTTTACATGATCTCATGTTCTTTCTTGAATATCAATCTCCAAATCATGCTAGGAGTATATCATGGGAGCCCTCTCTCCTAGGGCCTGATTATAATAAATTTACTAATTGTGGTGGAGAGCTTGGATGTGAAGATCCTCATGATTATATCATGATGCTTGAGGATCAACCCACCTCCCACATTTTGGATACCAACCTTCTTAAACCGTATAGAAAATATCAATCCCAAGATCATCTGCCATTTCAAACTTTTTATCCGCATGCATACAATGGTAAATTTGATTATACAGATAAAGAAACCGATGCTGATCATGTCAAACCAATTTATGATACATTTTTATTTGTTGATAATGCTAATGAGTAGCTAAAACAAATTGATGAAGACTTGCATGACTTTAATGATACATCCGAGGAGTCCTCTTTTGAAGATATTTATGAATTCAATCAAGGTCTTAAATTGTATAATTTTTTTTCTAATCCTTTGTTCCAATCAAAAGAGGTGAAAAAAATTGACACTATCAGGCATGTCCCTCCTAGGTGCAATTTTTACTTCGATGATGATAACTATTTTAAGAACATCCCTATGTTTTTGAATCCATGTTATGAATCTCCTTTGCATCATGATGACCCTATTCCTGATAAAAAGGTCCGTAGAGATGATACTAATTTGTTTTATGAATTCATGGATCATCCCTTTAATGTACAAACCCTAAATCCTAAATCTGATTCAATCGATACCTTCAACATTACTTGCAAAGCATCTATTGGTTGGCATGTATTAAAGGCAAGTGACCGTTTCTTTTGGGTATTGATTAGTCATTTCTCCTTATCATACACATTTGTTGGTTGGCATGTTGGCAATTTTTCCACGTATAATTTTTTCAAAGTCATAAAATCCGCATGCAAAGCGGGCGACACATTCCTTTACACTAAATTTCATTTGACCTGAGTCCAAGCTAATGTTTTCTTTTCCTCTGTACATAAATAAAAAAAAAATAAAAAAATAAAATAATAATAATGATAAAAATTAATGGAAATGGTAGATTAGTTTTCATTGACTTTGCATTTATTTAGTTTATTTTCTCGCTTTTATTCTGCTTCCGTTTCTTTTGATTTCTTTCCTTTTTCTCCCTTTTGATGGTTAGAAGTGGTGGAGCAATGGTTGGTGATATTAAAAGGATATCTTTATATTTTTAACTGATTGACCAAATCTATTTTGGTGGACAATAGACTTGCAGGGGAACCAAGCCACCTTCTTTTGTCGTAACTCCTCACTTGTCTACTATGTGCTTGCTAAGCGAGACATCCTCGCTCGTCACAGTCGTCAGTCCTATCCCCATATTCCTTCTTTCCCTTTCTCTATCCCCTCCATTTTGAGACAACTCCAATATACACGTTGTGGATTCTTGGTGTTAAGCTTGGGTTTTTCCCTCAACACGCATCCACAACAATTGATCCCACTTTCTAATCATTTTTCAAGATCCAAAGAGTTTGTCCTTTCAGGTTATACAATAGGACCAAACCCCCTCATACTTACCACTTTTCATGAGTTATTCCATGAAGTCCCGATCCATGAATCCCTTGTCCTCCATCGTGTCTCCCCCTGTAATATAACTTGGTCAACCTAACCCTATCAACCTCTTCTTGTCTTACATTGAGTCGCCCTCAGTCCTGTCGTTACCCTTCCCTTCCCATTTCTTTAGAGAATCAAGAATCGTAAGCTCATTTTTCAATCTTGCACGCCATTGTAAGTGACGCACATCTGTTGATTGACATTTGTTGACAAATATTTTGGTCAACGACACTTAGCCGACAAAGTATTGCCAGGATTCCCCTGGATTTTCAATACTTGCACAAAATCTTGCGCAAGCTCACTGAGCTGCTTCCATATATTTAAAGTTCATCATCTAGTCGGACCCTCGATGGATCGATGATATTGTTAAGTTCTTCACCATTCAATAAGGTTTGTGATTATAAAGAGAAGTTGCTAATGGCCAAAAGTAATGGTCGGTCAGTTTTGAAATTGCACAAGTTACATGCCCCGAGATGGACACAGGTGCATTTGGTAAAGATGATATGGTACTTGATCAATTTGTTGAGGCTCTTGAGTTATTGGAAATTTGGATCTTATTTCTCATATTATCACCCTATGATTCACTTTATTACCATGGCCTTTCTCTGATAAAGAAATAGTGGATCAACTATCTAAGGTTCATAAACCCACCATGTTATTTACTTGCATGACCCACTTTTTAAAAATGTATCACATTCATCTTCCAACATTTAATTATGACATGAAGGTAGTACCAAGATGCCTTTTGATTATGATGCCAAAACCAAAAAACATAATACTATATCATTACCCTACCACATGTTAGGATATTTAGACACTTAGGAGTTAGTTAAGATCTACTTGGTCTAATATGTCGTTAGGTAAAAGTGTGTTTCTTAGTGTGTTTCTTTAGTATGCATTAGTATGCATTTGTAGTTAGGAAATCCGACGGTCACGATATGTTCCCGACATAGAGTGATCCAACGGTTCGTACTCTCCTTGATCTTAATGGCCATTGATCTGTGGCTTAACACCCGATTGGTCCATGATCTCTATTTAAAGAGCATGGAGGGTCATTTTCCGATGATCAATTGTGAGAAACTCTCTTGTAAAATCTTTCTGTAATATTTTTCTTTGCATTAATAAACTGCTCCAAGTGGCCACGTTGGCTGGGGTCGTGGATGTTTCCCCGTAGGGGTTTTACCACGTGAAAACATCGGTGTGTTGATATTTGATCTGGTTATGTGAGTGGTTACTAAAGGTGTTCATCCTCTGTTGGAATACCTGTGTTGTCGAACATGGTATCAGA
>ML795622.1:192764-220306 GCA_009831015.1 Picea engelmannii
AACTTATCATTATATCATACCATGTTTACCAAGTTCCTTTCCACATGAAAAATCCATTATTCAAAATAAATAAGTTTGAGTTTTGAATTTATCTTTAAATATGGATTATGGATTAGTCTATGTTCCCTACCATCATGTAATAGACCCAACACGCTACTTCTTTTTAATTACATGTCTCATTTTCCAAAATTATCCAGCATCTCTCTCCATTATTATGATGTAAGAGTGGTTTTTGGAGTTATGTTCCCAAGACAAAATAGAATAAAGTTTTGCTTATTCTCGTTAAATATTGGCGCATTGTTCTTAGTGAAATTTATCAAGGATGTACTTTTGGAGCTATACATCTCTGCACTTGAATAAATGCGTCGTTGGATACACAACTCACACTCTGCTGATCTGTGATCTAAGTTGCACTGTTCTTCGGATGATAAAAGCAAAAATATAATGCCAAATTCTGTTGTTGTCAAGCAACTCGCTACTGCTTTTCTTTTTATCAGGAATGTGGAGTTTGTAGATGATCAGAGTACTTTTGGAGAGCTTGGTTCATATATGAAATGCCATCATTACCATGTTGCTAACTTGACACCACAAGAAATTTCGTTAAAGGCTAGTCTTGGAGGTTGTGTTCACAGGTTACTAAAAGAGATGGTTAAGATCAACCTTGATACACTAGATATGGAAATTTTGGCATCTTGGCATCATGAGCCAGCTAATAGGAAGGATTCTGTTGTCATTCTAATTGAGGATGTAGAGTGCTATCACTGCTCCGTGCTAGCTAAATTTATCAATCTGTTAAGTGAATGGGTTGTTCAAATACCGGTTGTTCTTGTAATGGGAATGATAACAATAATTGATGCTCTAAGGAAGCTACGACGTGCGTGTAAAATTTGATCCATACATAGACATAGACAACAATAACGATCCATTTGAGCAGCCTGTCATGGAATATTTGATGGCAAGTTTATAAAGTAAAACCTGTAGCATATTTCTTGTTCAACATAAGGTCGAAGTTATGAGGAAGGCGCAAACAAAATGACAAGTGGATAAAAAATTTCTTGAAACAAATTTTGTTTTTTTATTATTACTTCAAGATGGTTCACCAACTCACTTTAGTTGGGAACAACCTTAACCACTCAAACTGCACATTAAAGAATATAAAAGAGGCAACCTACAACCAACTCTAGGGGAAATTTTTAGGAGAGAGAACTTTGAGAGGTATGCTTGGAGAGTAGTGAGATGTTTCTTTTTAATTCATCATCCATCATCTATTTTCAATAGGGATTGACATGATTGTTGGCAACAAGGGGTGTTGCGAAGAAACAAATGGACAAAGCAAGGATGAGCTTTGCTGGGTTTTATAAGATGAAAGACTTTATTGTCAGTATGTTGTAGTTAAGCTTGATTTCATTTCAGTGCTAATCAGTTTCTGATGTGCAGGTCCTCGCCTTGTGTTATCATCGCCATCGCTCCACTCCATTTTGGATAAGATTTGTTCTTTCTTTCGCTCTTGGTCTTTCTGTTGTAACCTTGTTCTAGAATGGTCAAAGACCATATACCTGGCCCAAGTATACACAGAGATTTGTAAATTATGAAACTCCAAGAATTGTATGGGGAGAAATTTTAATTAGAAATCAAAATCCTATACGCTCTAAATTTATTTCTTATTTGTTTTCTGCTAAATCTTAGTTTTCTCAATCTTTATTAATTCAATACCTTAATTCCAAAATAAAAAAAAGGAAATAAATTCAAAAGGAAATAATGAACTATGAATATTGTAACATGATGTATACAAGTTCCTCTCATTTTATTTTTTAGGTATAAGCTTTTGTTATCCTTCTTTATTCATTTGTTTAGTTTTCTTTTGTAATTTATCTTGTTTTAACGAAAAAAAAAGAGATTAAAATACCAATCCTTTACACTTTTTTATAATTAATTTTTGGTAGTTATTAAATCAATTTCTTCTTTAATAAATTACTCTTCTAATTAGTCACTTTAGTATTAACTTAACCTAACTTTTGGTTAGTTTTTCTTTAGTTACTTTTTGCTAAAATAAATACAAAATAAAACATTTTCATTTTTAATCTTATTGGTAGCATTCTCTTTAGTTGTTTAAACTCTAAATTAGGATTTAATTTTGTTATTACAAATGTATAAAATCACACATTAAAGCATGCAAATTATAAATTACATAAAAATCAAATATTATTAAAAAACAAAATTACAAGACAAAGGGATTCACGCTTGGACTGTAGGTTAGGGGAAATTTAGCCTGGAGTTCAATGTGTTTTCTTGTTGGGGATCTAAGCTTAGGGCGACATTCCCATCTCTTCCTGCCTAGCCCTGCGAGAGGTTGAAATGTTGGTGTTGGGGACTGTCTAGTACCTCGACATCAACACATAGGACTTGAAGGAATCTTCAGTGCACAACATTCCTTGGTGATGGTATTTTGTATTCATAATTTTAATCATCGTATTAGTGTAGTTGTAAGTTAGACTGTTGGAGCTACTGTAGATTCACTGGAAAGTATAAATGCCAAATGATACAACTTCTGTCAACATATAATAATTGTAATGGTTGTATTCTTTAAATTTCTCTGAATTTCGGATGTCCCCGCAATCCAAATTTGAGTGGATTGATTTTCATAGTCTATCTTATTGAATATTGGTGCATGATCTATGCTATAAAACTCGTAGGTTACCCATTATGAAGTTGTATGATCAGAGTTTAGTTGAAATTATTTAAGGACATTGTTGGTGTATTTATCACTGGTAAAATGTGAAATCAAGTCCAATTTTGTATTCATGATTTCTTTGTTGGAAACCTTGTCGAATCCTAAGTTAATTCATTCTGTGGAAACTTTGTTGCTGTATACTCTCAATGCAAATTTTGTATTGTGGGAATCTTTGTGGAAATTGTCTTTCAATTCATGGTAATATAGATTCTGTTGAATTTTGTGTAAATTCGATTGTAATAAGTTCCTCTGTTGAATTTCATTTAGCTCCTAATCAATTCTTACTATGATATCCTTATCAGATTGTAAATTAGATCCAAATTTGATCAAACTCCCTGTTTAGTTTATGATAAATTTCAATTCTGTCAAATGGTGGATTCCCAATGTTTTTTTTTTAATCCGAAATTATTGTGTTCTCTTATTAAATTCTTGGTTAAACAAAGTTATCAGTAACGAGGAATATTTGTGCTATAGTATCTTAATTTCAAACTTCGAAATATTGGAATGTTTGTGAGAAGGTATCCAGACTTATATTTTTACTTACTTCTTTCCTGGGCGTTAGCCCCTTTTCCTTATCAAGTTAGGCATGTGACTAGGGGCTAGAACCCAGTGCCAACCAAAGGGTTCTATTCGGAGCTCCGGGACTCTGGAGGTTCTTTAACTTCTACACTCCTTTTCTCTCGAAGTGTTAACTGACTGAATCCGGTCATGAGCTGAGTTGACCAACAATTGTAGGTTAACCCTAACCCACCTTTTTTCGTTAACTTTTAGTAAACTAATCGAACAACTGACCTTTATCCTTGATTGACGGTTGAGAGCTACTCTGGAGTTCGGAACTCCATGAGTTTTCTCGCTTTTGCAACAACAACCCTTTTTCCTCCAGAGTGTCTAACTGTCGAACCTTTGAAGGACCAAGGCTCGAAGATCTAACAGTCCTTGATCAGTTGCTAGATATAGGAATGAAGTTTACTCTAGGAGTTCAAAACTTCAAGCTTTCAACAACTAGTTGGGCACGTGCTCGCGTTACACGTGGCCGTGTTATCCAACTGCTACCAATATAACCTCCAGGTGTGCCCATGAGGCCCCATACGTGACACACATTGTAAGTCGGGGGGAGTTGAACTCGAAACCTCATGGAACTTCATTTTCACGACACTTGCCAATTGAGCTGCCCCCCCGGGGGCGATTACCGTTTAACTTAGCCAGAGAGCCGAATCCCAAATAAACTAAGGAGATCATCAATTCTAACACCTTGTTCAAATATATGGCCATGAGGAACTCCAAGACACTGGGCTTCAAAAGTTTTTGCCATTGCAACTCTCGTTTCCTTCGAATTTGCGAAGGCCGAACCCACAGATCATACATGCCTTGTTAAAATTTTGACGAACAAGATTAAATCCGGGCTTCGGGAGTTTGGGACTTTTCTCACCAAAACAACTTTCATCCACCACGACATGTGTAACCATATTTAACAATGAGGATTTAATCCAAAATTCGGGACTCTGGGAGTTCCTTCACCTTAATCTACTGACTCTAATTTTTTTGGAGTAGCGAATTACTGAACCGTCGAAGAACGTAGGCTCGTAGATCTATCGACCAATGATTGTTCATCAAATCTATGTCTGCCCTTCATTCTAGAACTTTAGAGCTTCGGGGTTTTTCATCTCTTAACTTCTACGAACTCAAACTCACCAAATCTCCAAACTCTTATGGATCCAATGACTAGTATTCATGCACCGATCTACAGTGTAGATCCACTTTGCGTTTTGGGTTTCGGGAACACTTATTACAAACAAATTTAATCCACTGAAGCAACGAAGCCCAAAGGCCTACGGGTTTATAGAGTGCGCATATTTGTTTGATCAGACAGTTGTGGGGAATCCGATTTCCTCGTGATCAAATCTAGTCCACTGGTTCCCTTTGAAGGGATTTCAACCTTTGTTTTCCGCTTTTGAACCCTGCACACGCTGTCTCTCCTAAGATTTGTAATTTCGAAAGTTATACCTCGACCCAACTTGAGAGAGTCTTTGTGCATTCAGAAGTTGTTTTTTTGAAACCTTGGGCTTTTATGGAGCCTATCTACATATCCATGGAGTGGGATTTGGAAGTGTTTTAACCGTGCTGCCCGAAAGAGAGACTTTAGGATTTTTAAAGATTTTTCTCAACTCAATATTAGAACAAAATATCTATAGATTGCATAATTTATTCTTACTGGGTCAGTTAGTTCACAAAGTATAGAGTAAGATTATGGTTGCACTTGTGTTGAGTGTTTTTGTTTCTTCTGTTCTTTCCTCTTCTAAATCATGATCTTGAACAAATTCCTATCTACTGGGTGGTAAATTATATATTTGTCACACTTTTTCTAATAAACTTGAGTAAGGCTGGAACTGTCGTTTCAATAGGTTGCCTGTTGAAGGCCTCTGTTTTACTGTTAAGTTATGCCTTGATTTTATAGAATTACTTCCTAATCCTTAAATGAGTAAGATCATGAATTATAAAAATAGTAGGCATTGGTGCTATGAAGAAGTGACATTGTTACCATATTTTCCGTGTTGAAGGATTTGTAGTCGAGAAAGCTAAATTTTATAATTGTTTTCTGGATAGATTAAAGTTACGTGAATTAGATACTTCCTTGTTCCTTAGAATGGTCACCAATATTGAGACCTTAAATGGTCAAAATCACTTGGATGAATCCTAGACTTGAGCGTTGATTATGAGTCTTGGAGGTCCTAACCTTGCAGGATAGGTTGGGTGGGTAGTTTTGTATGTTATATTATGTGATGCCGCAGATCCTTCATACATTAAAGTGGTATCTAAATCTAGCTGTGCAATGAAATGAAAGAAATAGAATGTGTATTGTTGATCTATGTTACTATCATGTTTAACTTGTTCTATGGATGTAAACAAAAAACATCTCTTACTGTTCTCAATTACTTTTATGTCATAACAAAGGGAATTTTACATATGGTATCAGAGCGAGGTTCAACCCTGCGACATTGGACCTTTACGCTATCCACTGTGTTAAACTAAATGATTGAGTTAGATCACTAATAAAAGTATGAAAATGTTCTTGCAGGTAATCATGGTTAGAGTACATAGGGGAAGTAAACGACATGGTGATGTAGGAAGAGGTATGACACCTCTGATAGTGCCCATGCCAGAAAGGTCTAATCCCCAGGGATATGAGCAGAATAATGAGCCAAAACATGTTGCTCTGGGAGACGTGGTAGGTTTGATGAGATCCTTTCAGAGGATGTTCAAGGCTTTGATTAACCGCTTGGATCGAGATGGGGGTGAAGCTTCTGTACCCAACGAGGGTTCACAAAGCACCCCGTCTGGTAGTGGTAGTATACACAGAGAACATGGCGATGTGCTTCACACTTCATGATTACACCTCCAACATGAAATTTTGCATGACAATATTTCAGCTGAAGGGGAGTGCTCTTCTGTGGTGGAAGATGCTCCTACATCAACTAAATATGGCCATCGAAGACGTGTCATGGGAGGTGTTCGAGGAACGATTCCATGAGAGGTACTTGTCTGAGGAATTCATTGAGAGTCATCTTAATGAGTAAAACGTCTTACGACAAGGTAGTCATATGATGCTAGAGTAGAAGGCTAGATTCATGGAGCTACTTAGGTATGATCCACATCTGAACATGAAGAAGTTAAAGGTCAACACATTTGTTTTTGGCCTTAATTTAAACATTCGTGAAAAGATACAGATCCTCTTGCATTAGTCATTGCATGATGCAGTTCAGAAGGCCCTCTTCATAGTCGAGGAAGAACTGAACAATGGAGTTCAGGGCAAGACTCCTTCAATATAGGATGTATCAATAACACTAGGAGCACAACAACATCAAACACTAGCTAGGCATGCTTCGGGGCATCAAGATATGCCTAGAGGACCTATGTTCACCACACCATGATGAAAAAATCCCCAGTAGAGGACTCCTTATAGACGACCACCGCAAAAACAACAACGTCCGCAACAACAACAATTTAGACATGTTCAAAAGAATAGAACATGATCACATACTGTTAGACCAACAACTTCTACTTCGGGGACTAGGAGCACTGGACCGAAGACTAGATGTTGGACATGTGGTGAGCCACATTACCAGTGAGACTGTCTGATTGAGAAGGCTAGAGCAACCATATCATCAGGACCCACTACAGTGGGAGATTTGGGAAAATCCCATAGGATACATGTAGCGATGAATAACTGCTAGGCTGAGCACAAGTCTACTGTGCTAGAGACGTCAGGTACAATCACAGACCAAAATTACAGTATATTGATAGATCCAAGTGCTATAGAGAGATTTATCTCTAGTGAAGCACTAAAGAGAATTAAGGTAAAGGCAGTTGAGTAGGACAAGTTCATATATGTAGAAATGGAATCAGGTGCCAAGCATAAGGTTGGAGGAAAGGTTCCAGACTGTAGCCTTAACTTGGGAGACTTTGTGACAAAGGTAGATCTTTATGTCACGATCTTAGGATCTTATGACATAGTTATTGGCATGGATTGGTTAGAATTGCATGATGCGATACTTATCTGTAAGATGAAACAATTAATTTTGAGATATGCTTTGGGACAAAGTAGGGTGATTGTAGGAAGAAACCAAGGAGTGTGCTTGAGGTTTCTTTATTCCCTACAATTGCAGAAGATTATGCGTAAGGGATGCAAGTTATATGAAATCTTAGCACTGAATGAAAAGGGCGAGCCAGAAGGACTAGAAAACCTTCTTGTAGTACAAGAGTTTGCAGACGTGTTTCCAAAAGAGTTACCAGGTTTATCGCTCGAAAGAGAGTTGGAGTTTACAATAGACTTGAAACCTGGAACTCAACCGATAACGACAATGCCTTACCAGATGCCAACGCTTGAATTGCAGGAGTTGAAAATGAAATTGAAGGAGTTGTTGGATATGGGACTGATATGTCTAAGCGTGTCACCGTGGGGTGTGCCAATGATCTTTGTTAGAAAGTGCTACCACCATGAATTTCCTAGCTAAGGTTAGAAGTTTGTCAACAATTTACAAAGTCATTCCTTTTAGCACCCATATTGTTTTTATGCCTGGCATCATCTAACAACTCCAAGGGTTAGTTTCAAAAGGAAGATTATCATTTATTTGTTCCATTTCCATTTGCAACTGCGTGCTGCAAAATTTGCTACACGCTGTGCATAACACTTCACCGTGCAAAGGATGTTCCCTTGCATAGGATGTTTTCATGCAGTAGATTTCATTGCGCAGTGGATGCTGTCGCACATAGGATGTTGTCGCACAATGGATTTCGTCGTGCAATGGATGCTTTTGCGCATAGGATGTTGTCGTGCAGAGGATGTCATCACGTAGTGGATTTCATCGAGCAATGGATTTCGTCACACAATGGATTTCATTGCGTAGTGTATTTCATCGTGCAGTGGATGTTGTCGCGCAGTGGATTTCGTCACACAACGGATGCTTTCGCGCATAAGATGTTGTCGCGCAGAGGATGTCATCACGCAGTGGATGCTGTCGTGCATAGGAATTTGTCACGCAGTGGATGTTGTCTCACGCATAGGATGCTGTCGCACAGTGGATTTCATCGCGCAATGGATGCTTTCATGCAGACTATTTTCCTGCACACAAGCTACAAGTCACGCTGCGCAATTATGTCTAACTGGAGAGTAATTTTGGAAATCCACGAGAGGTTTTTGTTGAGTACAAACCAAATAATAAAAACCTCTCTCATATTTGAAAAAAGTTTCATATTTTGGGATATTCAAATGAATCTTTGAGCCCTATTTTTCAGTTTTCATGATTTCCTGTCCGAGACATGTTTTTGCGACACGTATTCCGACCATATAGAGATAAATTGTAAGAAATCTAGAGAGGTGTTTCTTTATAACGAGATTGAATACAAAAACCTCTCTTAGTTTCAAAAAATAGTTTTTTATTAGGGAGATATTATGTCATATTTAACTTCTATTTTCCTAATTTGTTGCGCAATCCACTGCGTTTTTTGCTGTAGGTTACTGTTGCATAGTAGACTTGCTGTACAAGGGTGATAGAGTGTCCAAAAATGTACATGATGAATTATCGCAACCATATGGTCGAATTTTGATCATGATCAATTATTGTAAACAATATTTCGGTTACGATTATGATTAAGCAAAGTAGGGTTTTCTATTTTTAGTAAATCCATTGAAGTTATTGTTCTCTTTCAAAGAAATCAGATCCACGATTCTAGGAGGGAGTAGTTTGACCCCAGCAGCCAAGGGTGACATTATTTTTCTATCTATGAGGATCATTTTCATGTAAACATGGTTGGTTGGCGAAATAGTGTAGACAATGACTATTGATTGTAGTTTGTTTTGATTCGATTGAAACTTAATACAAAAGTCCTGAAGCTTTGATGAAAATATTCTAATTGTAGCAGTCAGATGTATTGTTTCCTTTCTTTGCATATGTACTTCATGTATTCTTTATTCATATCTATTTATGTCTGAATATGAACACAATTTCGAACCTGGGATTCGCTGCGCAATGCCCTGGGATACACGCCATTTAGACAAACCATTTTCCTCTAAGTTAACTCTGAATTCATCCTTAGAGGTGCTCCGAGTTACTTCATGTGTTTTTCTTCCCGCCACACACAACAATTTTAAACTGAAGACTGTTTCTCATTTAGCCTTTATCCTCTCGAGTTTAGTCATTTAGTCATTTGTTCTATCATTTTCTTAATAGACTCCATTGCCCAATGATACTTTCTCTCTTGCTTGTCCTACCATCCCTTTTAAAACAAAAATAAACTTTTCCTATTGCAGAATCTGACCTCTGTGCATTTATTGATGAAATATTTGAGTTATTACCAGTCATTAGACATATGAGAGAGCCCTCTCTGGTTGTATAGGTCAGAATATAATCTAAAGTTGGTTGAAATAGTTACCTTGGGGCTTTCTTTGATACATCCCAAATAAATTACCGAGTGCTAATTTTTTGGCGCCGTTGCCAGGGATAGAATTGAATGAAACTTTCCCTGGGAAGAACGAGATTGTTGCAGTTCTAAGGTCTGAGAGAAACAAACACTTAGGCACATATTGGTTGTATTTATGCTCTGGTGACTCCACACATCAGAAAATCAGTTTGAAGGTGATTCCACTGCCAGAAGAATCCATAGCTAAAGTTTTCATGGCGACTCCAATCAAGCTTCAAATGTGATTCAAAGACTCCACTGAAGAATGAGACCTGTTGACAAAGATATGGAAGAGAAGTATGGAAAAATCAGGTACTCGGGCTTAATTGTAGTTCAAGAAGTACTTTTTTGTTTTATCAATATATTCTTATCCTTTCCTGAGTTTTTCAAAAGAATATTTCTTCACTTACTGCGTTCAAATGAATCCCAGAGATATACCCTGGTATATCCTTCATTGCAAACTGTAGGTATACCTCCTTCTTGTATAACTGATATTCACCAAGTTCCTTCCTCTGAACCATATGATGTTCATGATCATTCTTGTGAGCTTAATGAAACCAAAGCTGAGCTTGTACCCTCTGTTCTTAATCCTGTACCCTCCAATATTCAAGAAATATACAATTCTCTTAAATTACCTTCCATCCTTCATGACTTTCCTCTGAAACATTATAAGTACCTTCCTAGGTTCGATGGAGAGCTTGATGGACATTCAATTGAAAAACATATTCATGTATTTGAGCATTTTATAGACCTTTTTGAGATTGAACATGATGATGTGTCTATGAGGGCCTTTTCTCAGTCTTTACAAGGAGATTCCAAAGCATGGTTTAGACATTTGCAGCCTCAGTCGATTAGCTTGTGGGATGAATTGAGGGAAGCTTTCTGTAGATTTTGGGGTGAGAGAAAGTCATGGAATCTACTCCTTTCAAATTTTTATGCTATGAGAAGAATGAAAGATGAAACCATCTCAAATTTCAGTAGGAGGCTTTCTAGTCTTTATTATAAACATCCTAAAGAAGTCCAACCTCTTGAAGTTGCTGCCATGCTCGATTATGCAACAACCTTTCATCCAGATTTGTCTTTCCTTCTGATGGAAAGAAGATCTAAGTCCTTACAAAAAACGTTTAATGATGCTCAAGAGATTCAACACAATATTCAAGCATGTAAACAAAATCGAAATGAAGATTTGGATGCTAAAGAACATGACAATGAATATGAACAAAAAATAGTTGATTTGAATATGTAGAAGAGGGTTAATAATATCATATGTCATCTTGAAGCTTTAAATGTTGATGATTTTGCAAAGGATTATATTCCACTTATTGAAAAATAATGTGCTAATTTAGCTTCTGATCCATCTCATCATAAGAACGAGGTTGATTGTTTTATGTATTCATTTGTAGACGGTCAAGAAAATGAATTTGCAAATCAACTTGTTGAAGAGCAGGTTGATGTCCCAAGATTTTTCTTGTTAGATGACATTGCAGATGTTGCTGATTTTCCTATATACGATGAATATGATAATGATTATGGTGTTGACTTCCTAGAACAACCAGCTGCATGTTCTCTATAAGAAAAAGTTCATTTTCAGCAGTGTAATGAGAGCAATCAACCTACATATCACATTTACAAAGAAGAAAGTATTGAATCAGTTGAAGGAAATTCTTTATCTTTATGATTTTATTTATTTGAATTGTTGAAATAAAATTCTAAGATCATCACTGAAGCAAAGGAATGTGTGTTGATGCCAAATCACATTGATTCACTAGAAAAAATTGACAAGAAATTGCAACAATATTCTCATGTGTTTGATGACCCTATTACTTGTTCTGTAGAAGGTCTCGTCAGTTCAAAATTGCAGCCATTGGTTGAAGATGAATCTGAAAATGAGTATGTTCAACAATCCAAATAAATTAAAAAATTTGCATATGACATCAATGAAGAAAATGAAGAAAGTTTTGAATCAAGTGAAAGAATCTTGCCATTGTGTTTTGCTTCTTTCAAATTGTTGAAGAAAAATGTTTATAATGTTTCAAATCAGAAATCCTCCATGCATGATGTTGAATATGAAGAAATCAGTGGAATTGCAAATGAAAAGTGTTTTCCATTATGTTTTTCTTCCTTAGAATTGTTGAAAGTAAATCATGAGATAACAGAGGAAGTAGTGAAGTCTGACTGCATTCACAGTGACATTGTTTTACATGAGAAAATTGTTATCAGTGAAGAGGAACAACAACCTTCTCATACTTTTAATGACCCTCTTGTTGATTACATGGAAGGTTATTTCAGTTCGGATTCACAACCTGTGATCAACTACCGGATTGGAAATTAATATGATGGTCAATCAACATCAACGCTAGATATCGATTGCTTGCCACTAGGGGTTTCATTTCAACCAACATTGTCTTCTGATTCAGAAGATTGTTATGTCCAACAGTCTCAACATATTTTCAGCCTTTTTGTGGTAATCAACATGTTGAATTACATGAAAACAAGGATGCAGTGGAAGGGGTGAAACCTGATTGTTTTTTTATGTATGTTTTGGAGGATCCATTTGCAGTTTTGTTGGAGGCGACAAACACTCCCAATGTTTTTAATTTTTGAGATTTGAATTTATATATAAATTTTTGAATGACTTATCAGTAAACAGGCTTTGGAGCAAGCATGTGCAAAGAAAGCGAAAACTGGATAAAGTGTTTGCATGGTTGCATTGACATTTTGGTTTCACTTGATTGGCATTTTTTTTCAGCAGTAAGGGTAGGTAGGAGTGCGAATAAGCTCGGTACTACAAGCATTTCTTTTAGCAATCTGCAGTTTTATTTTTAGCTTAGTTTCAGATTTCATTTTGGATCATATACAACTTTGGGTTTTCAGCGGATGTAGGTTACAAGTTACAGTTGGAAAGTTGAGTTTGGGAGCATCCCAATGGATAGGCACCTGGTCTATTATTCTTTTCTACCTCAAAGGGAGGATAGAATCCCCGTTGGATCCAACTGTTAGCACCATGATTTTCATAGCTAAGGTTAGAGGTTTGTCAACAATTTGAAAAGTCATGCCTGTTAGAACCCATATTGTTTTTATACCTGGCATCATCTAACATCTCCAAGGTACAGTTTCAAAAGGAAGCTTATCATTTATTTGTTCAATTTTCATTTGCAACTGCGCACTGCAAAATTTGCTACGCGCTACGTAGAGCACTTCACTGTGCAAAGGATGTTGTCGCGCAGTGGATTTCGTCGCACAGTGGATGCTGTCGCCTAGTGGATGGAGTCATTTTTTCTATCGTTTTCTTAATCAACTCCATTGCCCAATGATACTTTCTCTCTTTCTTGTCCTACCATCCCTTTAAAAAAAAAAAAAACTTTTCCTATTGCAGAATCTGACCTCTGTGCATTTATTGATGAAATATTTGATTTATTACCAGTCATTAGACATATGAGAGAGCCCTCTCTGGTTGTATAGGTCAGAATAAAATCTAAAGTTGGTTGAAACAGTTACCTCGGGGCTTTCTTTGATACAACCCAAAGAAATTACCGAGTGCTAACAGAAAGAAGGATGGATCATGGAGACTTTGCATTGAATACCATCAATTGAACAAAGCTACGATCTATAATAAATATACGTTTCCAAGGATAGATGATTTGTTTGATCAGATGAAGGGAGCGGTGATGTTTTTGAATATTGACTTGAGATCATGATATCACAAGTTACAGATTAAAGAGGAAGATATCCCTAAGACCTCTTTTAAGACGAGATTTGGACACTATGAGTTAACAGTTTTACCATGCAGATTGAAGAATGCCCGGGGGTATTCATGAGTTTGATGAATGGGGTGTTCCATGAATACTAATGATGAACACTTGAGATCAATACTACAGTTCCTAAGAGAAAAAAAATCGTATGGGAAGCTATGAAAATACTCTTTTTACCAATCGAAGATTCATTATTTGGGACATATCATATCTGGTGAAGGTATCGCTGTGGATCCAACAAAAGTGGAGGCCATTATGGAATGGCTAACACCAACAAACGTACAAGAAGTAAGAATTTTTATGGGTCTAGCAGTATATTACCGACGATTTGTCGAAGGATTTTCAAAGATAGCAAATCCATTCACGGAATTGCAGAGGAAGAACAAGAAGTTCGTATGGAATGAGAAATGCGTGGAAGCATTACAAAAGATTAAGGATTTGCTGACAAAAACACCAATACTAAAATTCCCCGACATGGACAAGGAATTGTTGGTATGCACAGATGTTGGATACGTCGACTACACTGAGAGGGGGGGAGGTGAATTAGTGTAGGGCTCTCTTTTTCAAAATTTTCCCTTCACAAAACTTCTTAGTTAACAATCACCATTTACTCATCACTTATTACTGTCATTCATAATTAGTTAAATGTGAACATATATCAACAACTTATACCAACAACATATATCATCAATAAGTCATCACCACAAGAAACACAAAGAACACAAGATGTATGTACAATTCTCTTTTTATTACAGACTACAATCCTTTGGTTATTAGCCACAAATGAATAGAGTTACAACTCCATAAGAGAACCAACTCTACAATGCAAGACTCAACTTACACAACTCAACACCAACTGATAAGAGGAATCAATCCTCAACATATACCAATCTGTCAACATGTACGTGACTTGTCAGTAGTGCAACACGCGTATGTACGCACTCTACCAATAGCACAGATCGTGTATGTACACAACCTGTCTATACTACAACTTGCATATGCCTTCTGAGTAATTAGGGTTTTATCTCTATGAAAAACTCAAATCCTTTGCAGGCTTCAGTCACATCTACTTATGTCTTTCATTGTCCAATCTGAACCGTAACTTACATTTTGATGAAATTGAGAAAACATGAAGAGAACTATGCAACACATGACTTGGAATTATTGACAATTGTATATTCCTTGAGAGTTTGGAGACATTATCTAATTGGATGAAAATTTGAATTAAAGATAGATCATTGTGGATTGCAGCATATTTTTACACAATGTGACCTGAACGCGAGACAAAGGCGTTGGTCAGAATTACTTAATGATTACAACGTTGACATTAGTTACATTAAAGAAACTGTGAACCGAGTGGAAGATGCATTGAGTCGGAGACCATGAATATTTTTGGTATTACCTATTAAGACGAATCTTCAAGAAAATATTCTAACTTTACAATTCAATTATGATTGGTTTAAAGAAGTTAAGAATAATATTGGATGAGATACCATGATTGTACCGAAGTAAGAAGTTTATTCACTAGACGACGATTGATTGTTGAGATTTAACGGAAGAATTTACGTACCACCTAACAACGAACTAAGAAGTTTAATCTTGAGTGAAGCACATCAAGCAATACACATGGATCATCCGAGAGCCATGAAGATGAAGGCATACCTTAAGCCTTTGTTCTCTTGGAAAGGAATTAAAGCAGACATAGTAAGTTACGTGGTGAGATGTCTAGAATGTTAGCAAGTGAAGGCTGAACATAGACATCCAACAAGATTGATACAACCACATGTTATTCCATAATTGAAATGGGAGGTCAATTCAATGGAATTTATCGTTGGATTTCCACTGACGACAAGAAGGAATGATTCAATTTTTGTGGTAGATGACACTTTGACGAAGAGTCCACACTTTATTCCTGTGCATACGACATATCAGGCTCTAGACATAGCTAGAGTATTTTTCATCTAGATTGTAAGATTACATGGAGTACCAAGAAATATCAAATCCGATCGAGGATCGATGTTTACAGGATGGTTTTGGATCAGTTTCAAAGAGGCTTTGGTAACACAATCAAACTTTATCACAACTTATCACCTAGAGCTAGATGAGAAAATACAAAGAACAAACCAAATTTTGGAGGATATGTTACATATGTATGTAATGGAACAACATAAACGTTGGGAAAAATTCTTGCCACTAGTATAATTTGCATACTATAACAACTACCCAAGTACAATTAAGATGGACCTGTTTGAGTTTCTTTACGGGCGACCATGTCATACACCGTTTATTTGGTATTGAATTGAGGACAGGGTTCTGGTAGGACCAGAAGTGATACAAGAAATTGAAGAATAGATGCAATCGATAAGACAAAGGATTAAATAAGCGCAGTATCGACATAAAAGTTATGTTGATGCAGATCACGTTGACCACAGTTATGAAGTTGGAGATAGAGTCTTCTTGCGGGTAAAACCACATAAGATTTAGATTAGGTTTGGAATGGGTGGTAAACTCTCTCCTATATTTGTGGGACTTTTCGAGGTTATGGAAAGGAAATGATGCATGGATTATCAACTAGCCTTTCCTAATTATTTGAGGCGTATGCACGATGTATTTCATGTATATGTTTTGAGACATTATATTAATGATCCTTCAGATGTTATTGAAGTGAGTTCCTTGCAGGCGTCGGACGAGGGTGCTCTCATGGAGAATCCAATCCACATTCTGGACCATCTCATTTGACAACTACAACATCGAACAGTCGATCAGGTCAAGGTCCAGTGGGACAATTATAGTCCACACTTGGCTACTTGGGAGGATACATTTGAGATGCGTCAACAATTTCCTTAGTTGTTTTGATAGATTTAGACATATAGATCTAGGCTAGATACATTTATTACTTGCTTTTATATATACTATACAAACTTCGGGATGAAGTTTAAAACAAGAGGGGGTGTATGTAGCATCTCGCTTTAACTGAGCACACTAATATTGAATTATTCTTTGATGATACTTGCTTACAAGTGATCCAGGTATGGTACTTTGTGATTTCATTCAGATTATGGGTTATATATGATGAGGTTGAGGTGTTATGGTTTATTGATTATATTGATGTGTATATATTGACAGATACTTTTGAAGAGTCATCCTGAGTGTGCAGGACACATGATAGGTTAAGGATGATGATGACATCGATGGATTCCCTTGGACCCCAGATTGAGTTAGGTAGTGGATTGTATTTATTGAGTATTTCATTTCACGCACATATGTTGTATGATTAATTTTAGTAAAGATTTATATATATATGGAATTGTTGACAACATTTTTGTCAGTGGATGTAGGTTTGATGATGCTTGCTAATCTGACTCACATAAGGAGTAGAGAGGCCACATGCATATAAACCAGACATTTAGGGAGAGGTGTGACAACACCCTTGTCACAGCCTACTATCACTCCCACTGTGTTCTAAATTGTAGGTTAACGATTACCTAGTTCAAAGGGTCCATGATGCCATGAGGGAAGACTCAGAAAACCGCTTAGGAATATTTCTAAGGAGCACACAATAAGACGATGTACTTACTCCTTAGAATCCCTTAGTCTCTCACAAGCTCGACTGAGTGTAGTATTGACTCCAAGAGTCATACAACTTCCAAAACAAGTCTAAGGCGAGCGACACCCTTGGAGCACTGAGGTGCATCTTGAAGGGAACACCACATAATTAAAATTGAAGTCAATAAATCTAGGTGGCCTAGAAAACTTTGAAATTTTAGACCTGGTTGGATTAACTCATTAATTAAACAATATATTTTTAGTTGAAAAAGTCTAATAAGAGTGAAATCCTAGGTCTAAGATTCGGCTTAAGTCTAAGTTTAAATTGGGGACTAATTAAAATATTAAATTGGGATAAATCAAATGCTAGGAAAAGGTGGTAAAATACAAAGATTTAATAAAATGCACATGTGTGCATGAATTTAATAAAAAATAAATTTTAAATAGAAATAAAAAATAATTTGAGAGGTTGGTTGTACATAGAATATAATCTAGAGTAAAACTACACTAGTTTAAGTAGAAGGAGAGTCCTAATTAAACTCTAACTAAGATCTAGTTAGGGAACGCTCCTTAAATGAGAATCTAGGGAACAAAGGGAAACCTAAGAGTGAAAATAGGAACACATTGAGGTGTGAGGGTTTTTGACCTTTTTAATTAAAATAAAATTGGTAATTACTGGTGTAACTTGGGGAGATTGTGACAAGTGTGTGAGTGAGTAATCCAAATTAAAATTTACTAAAAAGTTAATTATCTGTGCATGAAGACATGTGTCAATGAAGAAAAGTCTACAAGAACAAATTCTGGAGAAGGAAAAATGATCTATTTTTCTGAGAATGGTTCTACTGCCAAATTTTTATTGGACTGTGTTTTACTTGTGAGAGTTGGGATACCAAGCTTGTAAAAAGAGTGGAAGCTCTTCCTTGTGAGGGAAAGCCTTGGAGATATATTGTTGGTTTTTCTGTGTGTGGCCCCTTTGTGGCTAAGGGGGCTAAGGGGGAAGAAGAGTACCCCTAGGGCTGGCTGGGAGGTACCATTGAAGTCTTTGTGATTAGAAAGCAAAGGAAAGGAAGGAGTGAAAGAATTGAAGGCATCGTCAGTACACAACATTCTTTGGTGCTGGTATTTTATATTCAAAATTTTATTCGTAGTATTTGTGTAGTTGTAAGTTAGATTGTTGGAGCCACTGTGGATTCACTGGAAAATATAAATGCCAAATGATGCAACTTCTGTCAACATACAATAATTATAATGGTTGTATTCTTTAAATTTCTCTGATTTTCGGATGTCCCCACAATCCAAATTTGAGTGGCTTGATTTTCATAGTATATCTTATTTTATATTTGTGCATGATCTATGTTCTAAAACTCGTAGTTTACCTATTGTGAAGTTGTATGATCAGAGTTCAATTGAAATTAATTTAGGGACATTGTTGGTATATTTATCACTGGTAAACTATGGAATCAAGTCCAGTTTTTGTATTTGTGAGTTGTCTATTGGAAACCTTGTCAAATCCTAAATTAATTCATTCTGTGGAAACTCTGTTGCTTTATACTATCAATGCGAATATTGTATCGTGGAAATCTCAGTGGAAATTGTCTTTCAATTCATGGTAATACTGATTCTGTTGATTTTGTGTAAATCTGATTGTAATAAGTTCCTCTGTTGAATTTCATTTAACTCCTAATAAATTCTTACGATGAGATCCTTGTCAAATTGTAAATTAGATCCAAATTTTATCAAACTTCTTGTTTAATTTATGATAAATTTCAATTCTGTCAAATGGTGGATTCCTGATGGTTTTGTTTAATCCAAAATTATTGTGTTCTCTGATTAAATTCTTGGTTAACCAAAGTTATCAATATCAAGGAATCTCTGTGCAATAGTATCTTAATTTCAAACTTCAGAATCTTAGAATTTCTGTGTGAAGGTCTCCAGACTTATATTTTTACTTACTTCTTTCCTCTACATTAGCCCCTTTTCCTTAACAAGTTAGGCATGTGATCAGGGGTTAGAACCCATTGCTGTCCAAAGGGTGCTATTCAGAGCTCCAGAACTCCGGTGCTCCAGAGGTTCTTTAACTTCTACACTCCTTTTCTCCCGAAGTGTTAATTGACCGAATTTGGTCATGTGCTGAGTTGACCAACAATTGTAGGTTAACCCTACCCCACCCTTTTCCATTAAATTTTAGTAAACTAATCTAATATATGACCTTTCTCCTTGATTAATGGTTGACAACTACTTCAGAGTTCAGAACTCCATGAGTTTTCTCTCTTTTGCAACAACAACCCTTTTTCCTCCGTAGTGTCGAACTGCCGAACCTCTTAAGGACCAAGGCTCAAAGATCTAACAGTCCTTGATCGATCACTATATGTACGGATGAAGTTTACTCCGGGAATTTAGAACTTCAGGGTTTCATAAACTTTGATGGTTACCTTTTAACTTAGTCGGAGAGATGAATCCCGAATAAACTAAAGAGCTCATCGGTTCTCACACCTTGCTCAAATCTACAACCATGATGAACTCCAGGACTTCGGCCTTCAAAAGTTTTTTCCGTTGCAACTCTCATTTCTTCCAAATTTAGGAAGGCCGAACCCACAAATCGGAAGAGCCTTTTTAAACTTTTGACGACGATCGAGATTAAATCTGAGCTTCGGGAGTTCGAGACTTTTCTCACCAAAACAACTTTCATCCACCACGACACGTGTAACCATATTTAATGGTGAGGATTTACGTTGGAATTTGGGACTCCAAAAGTTCCTTCACCTTAATCTACTGACTCTAATTTTTTCGTAGTAGCGAATTACAGAATCGTCAAAGAACACAGGCTTGTAGATCTATCGACCAATGATTGTTCGTTAGATCTACGAATTTCCTTCACTCCAAGACTTAAGAGCTTCGAGGTTTTTCATCTCTTAAATTCTACAATCTCAAAGTCGCCGAATCGTCGAACTCTTACGGATCCAATAACTAGTATTCGCCCACCGATCTACAATGTAGATCCACTTCATGATTCAAGCTTCAGACACACTTTTACAAACAAATTTAATCCACTGAAGCAACGAAGACCGAAGGCCTCCGGGTTTATAGACTGCACATATTTTTCTGATCAGACAGTTGTGGGGAATCTGATTTCCTCGTGATCAAATCCCTTCCATTGGTTCCCTTCAAAGGGATTTGAACCTTTTTTTTCCGCTTTTGAACCCTACACACACTATCTCTCCTGAGCTTTGTAGTTTTGAAAGTTAGACCTCGACCCAACTTGAGAGGGTCTCTATGCATTCGAAAGTCGTGTTTCTAAAAATTTGGGCTTTCAAGGAGCCTGTCTACGCATCCCTGGAGTGGGATCTGGAAGTGTTGTAACTATGACACCCGTAAGAGAGACTTCATGTTTCTTACATATTTTTTTGAACTAAATATTAGAACAAACTATCTATAGATTGCGGAATTTATTATTACAGGGTTAGTTAGTTCAAAAAGTACAAGGTAAGATTATGGTTTCACTTGTGTTGAGTGCTTTTGTTTCTGATTTTATTTCCTCTTCTAAATCTTGATGTTGACTAGATTCCTATCTACTGGGTGGTACCCTGTAGGTTTGTCACACTTTTTCTAATAAACTTGAGTAAGGCTGGATTTGTCATTTCAATAGGTTTCCTATTGAAGGCCTCTATTTTACTGTTAAGTTATTCTTTGATTTTATTGAATTACTTCCTAATCCTTAAATGAGTCAGATTATGAACTATCAAAATATTAGGCATTGGTGCTATGAATAAGTGACATTGTTACCAAATTTTCTGTGTTGAAGGATTTGTAGTCGAGAAAGATAAATTTTATAATTGTTGAAGGATTTGTAGTCGAGAAAGATAAATTTTATAGTTGATTTATGGATAGGATGAAGTTACGGGAATTAGATACTTCCTTGTTCCTTAGAATGGTCAACAGTCTTGAGACCTTAAATGGTCAAAATAAATCAGATGAATCCTAGACTTGAGCGTTGATTATGTGTCTTGGAGGTCCTAATCTTGCAGGATATGTTGGGTGGGTAGTTTTGTATGTTATCTTATGTGATGTGACATATCCTTCATACATTAAAGTGGTATCTAAATCTAGTTGTGCAATGAAATGAAATAAACATAATGTGTATCATTGATGTATGTTACTATCATGTTTCACTTGTTCTATGGATGTCAAAAAAAAAAAAAAAACATCTCTTATTGTTCTCAATTACTTTTATGTGCTAACAGAGGGGCCGTTACATTGTCAACATAACAATACTTTTCCAAGTGAGATCCATCTCCTTTCCTCTCCATTTCTTTTATAGGAAAATTCCCAATGACACATGTCCTCATGCACACATAATTAAATTTTTAATAATTTAAATAAAATATTATTCACCCACTACATGTGTCACACTCTCCCCAAGTTGCACATGTTAATTCCCTTTTTAATTGATTTATTTAGGCATTTCCCCTCACATTCCCCAATTTGTTCCTATTTTTCCTCTTAGTTGTCCCTTAGTTCCCCAATTCTTCATTTATTTTGTGTCCCCTAACTATATTTTAGTTGGAGTTGGATTAGGAGTATTCTTTTAGTTAGGATTAGTGGCAGATTGAATCAAGATGCTACTCTAGGTGGACCACCTATTCTCTCATGTTTTAATTTCCTTTTATTTAAAAATCCCTTTTATTATTTTCATGCACACATGTGCATCTAGCCACTTTATTCTTATTTCTTTATTTACTCAACTCACTAGTCTAATCCCCTTATTTCCTTTTTATGGTTTAATTTAGTCAAACATCTTAGGCTTAGACTCTTTTTATATTTCTTAGTTTGTAACTTAATAATTAATTAATACTCCATTCTAACAATGTCTTAACATTTTTATTATGTTTTCTAGACCATCTAGATTTTTATTGCCTCACAATTTAATTATGCGACGTGCCCTTCAAGACACACCTCCATGCTCTAAGGGTGCCACTCACCTTTGACTAGTTTGGAAGTTTGTCCGACACTTGGAGTCAACACTCCACTTGGTCGACCTTGTGAGAGACTAAGGGTTTTCTAAGGAATAATGATTCTTCCTTATTGCATGCCCTTTAGAATTCATTGTGAGTGACTGTATAGTCAGTTTTCCCTCATGACATCATGGGCCTCTCAAAATGAGGTAATCATTAACCATGCATTTAGGTTAGGGAGGGAGTGCTAGTAGGCTATGGCAGGGACGCTGTCACACCTCTCCCTCAACTGTCTAGTTTATGTTCACGACCCCTTTACTCCTTATGGGAGCTAGATTAACAAGCGTCGTCGAGCTTGCATCCACTGCCAAGAACACTGTCAATAATATATATACATAACATCCATACTTAATTCACTCATATTACATATGAGTGTAAATATAACACTCAAACCAAATACAAATCCACTCCATGACTCAATTCGGAGTCCAAGGAAGTCCATTAATGCCATTGACATCCTCAACCTATCATGTATCTTGCACACTCAAGAGAACTCATCATTAATACTTGTCAATATACATACATATAGAATTTAATATATAATCATAATGACATCATAATATAACTTATAATTAAGGCATACTCATAATGTAGCATAACCGGGTCACTTGCTTGCAAGTGTCCTCAAAGAATAAGTCAGTATAAAATGTGCTCAATGGAACTGGATGTTACATACACCCCCTCTCATTTTAAACTTTGTCTCTAAGTTTGTACAATATCAATAATGGTAGCAATAAATGTATCTGACACAGATCTACATATCTAATCTATCAAACAAATAAGGAAGTTGTTGATGCATCTCATATGCGTCCTCCCATGTAGTCAAGTGTGGACTATAGTTGTCCCAATGGACCTTGACCCGATAGAATATTTGAGGCCGTATCTATCGAGTGCGATGGTCCAATATACAAATTATATCCACCATGAGAGAACCCTCATTTGACACCTGCAAATAACTCAAGTCAATGACATGTGACGTATCTAAAATATAATGTTGCAAAACACATAAATGAAATACATCGTGCATACGCCTCAGAGAATTAGGTAAGGCTAGTCGGTAAGCCAAGGGTCCTTTCTTTTCAAAAACCTCGAAAGGCCCCTGAAACATAAGAGAGAGTTTATCACCCTTTCCAAACTTGATCGAACTCTTATGCAATTTTACCCACAAGAAAACTCCGTTGCCAACCTTATAATTGTGGTCAATGTGATGCACATCAACATAACTCTTTTTCCAAACTTGCGCCACTTTAATTATTTGTCTTATAGTTTTCATCTTCTCTTCCATTTCTTGGATCACTTCTGGTCCCACTAGGACCCTATCCTCTAGTCAATCTGAACTCAGAGGTGTTCGACATGGTCATCCATAAAGAAACTCAAATGGTGCCATCTTTATCGAACTTTGATAACTGTTGTTGTACGTGAATTCTATTAATGGTAATAATTCTTCCTAGTGTTTCTGTTGATCCATTACATACATTCACAACATATCCTCTAAAATTTGATTCTTCCTTTCAATTTGACCATTTGTCTCGGGGTGATATGCTGTGCTAAAATTCAATTGTGTTCCCAAAGCCTCTTGGAAACTAGTCCAAAATCGTCCAGTAAACAACGATCTTCGATCATATATGATATTTCTTGGTACACCGTGCAACCTCATAGTATATCTTACAAAAAATCTAGCTATGTCCGACACCTGATACGTCATATGCATTGGAATAAATTGTGCACTATGTTTTCTCCAAGAGAATCAAATTTTGTTGAGTGCTCAACACACCCTATTTTTTTTTTTGAAGTGTCTTCTCTTTTGGGTACCACTTGTTTACTTTTTCTTCTTCTTTATGAATCGATTCCAATTGTGTAGGTATTATTAAGTTGTGTCTCCATCATCGATCACGTTCATATTTGTTTTGGATCTGTCAAATTGAAACCTTTTCTCTAAAAAGAACTTGGCATATTAACTAAAAATTCACAGCTAAAATGATGACCCATGCACCTATTTTTGGCATCGGTGAAATTCGAAAAAGAAAATGACCACGTAGTAACATTAATCACCGATCCCTGATGCATCATCAACATAAGAAAACAATGAAGGATATCTACGCCAATCATTCACGTAGAAGTTTCAGGAAATTGTCGATATCCCATCAGAGTCATCAAATTTTGAAAGGGTAAGACACTAACATAGGCCATAATGTACCTCCGATCACCGATAGACAATGAATTGTTTAGAGTCAGGGAAACCCTAAAGTTTTAAATCATGAAAATTTTCGCGTTGACACATCACCGATTACCGATTACCGGTGCATCTTCTACATCGACAAGTTTCGAGGGGGGTAATACCTGAACACTTGTTTCAACATCTCGTTGATCGCCGATCCTTGATACTTTTTTGGCATCGGCATGGTAGGACCTGTTTTTTAAATCACTTATCTAATGAAAATCCCCAATTCCAAAGAAACTCTTAAACAAAGAAGCCAATTTCAAACACCACGTGTATTTTCCACGTAGGCATTTCGTACGACCTAGTTTCATCTCGAGTCACCTTAGGTTTCCCCGTGTCCTAGTCATACTTCGAGGTCGACATTTCAACATCAGCGCTGTATGACAATATGGATTGGCATCGGATTTTTTCCAAGAGATATCAACGAACATTGTCTAAAGAAAAGTGTCGACTCCAGATCCACCCATTTAAATTAGCAGAATGATGGGACGTTTTCAGTACAAAATAAGATCGAATTTTGTCATTTAATAGGTCAATTAATGTTTCTCTCCACATACATTTCTACCCCGTGCACAGATCGAATAATGGGAATTTGAAATATCCTATGAACCAAAATGTATCCCGCTCTTGTGCCACCAACCTACGACCGCATTTAATCTCGAGCATAATGCGGATTTGGTGACAGATTTTGTAAACCGCACTTACACCTCGAATTGAAGAACTAATGCGACAAGGTAAGTATTCTTCGTAGTTAAATTACTAAGAAAGTTTCGAACCCCAAAATTCCGTACACAAGTTTCTCATTTATAGAGCAGTCGAAGAAGCGAAAAGAGCGTCTCAAGAGTTGCACTCGATTCTCATAATTTCAAAACCAAGTTAAGCTAGTGCGAAGAATAGGTATGTGTTTATTTTTATCATTTCGGTGGTCACATTTTATTTATATATCAGTATGATCTATGCAAGACGATGTCTAAATCTTCTCTCCCTACAGGAAAATGCCTCCAAGGAAGCCAATGACCAGATGCTCGCCAAGGGCACCAAAGTTGAAGGAAGTAGAGGTCGGTGAAGGATCTTCTCCCGATGCTGCAAGGTAGTTAGAATTTGTTACTAAATTGGATCTTGTCATCAGAACATCAACTAAGAAGGAATTTTCGTAGCCCCCTACATCTAGCGACACAGAGGCAAGCACTGGGTCAAATATAATGCTCCTGCAGTGGGGAGATTTGTTCAACAGGGTTAACCAGGAATTCCCCATAGTGATCCGAATGTAAGGACGCTCGACGATCAGTTTTTTTTGAACATCTGACGGTCATGCCTACATATGGTAGCCTATCGAACCCTGATCTTTCCCTGTATTGAGACCCTGAGGTGGATAATCGATCATATAGATGCAATGAAGTTCCTGGTTAACGATGAGAATGGCATATGTGGTGGTGTTTTTCTCTCGACAAAGGTCCAAAAATATTACAAGCTTAGGGATTCGAAGGAGTGGTTGAACATGATTTTTGTAGTGAAATTCTATGAGTTCCACGACACTAGCCGATTGATGGCCTCTTGGTGGAAAGAAGACAAAAAATTCACAAACCGGAGCAACAAGTGGTATGGGACAACAAATCCTAGGGATCCATACATCTATTTGATGGCTTTGATATGCCAATTATACAGAGAGAGAGAGAGATTGTGCTAAGTTTTCAGAGGCATGGATGCCCCTGGAATACAGTGTGGCCATCTCCAGGAGAAGATTCAACTGGGGAGAAATCATCTATAAACAAGTGAGCACCAACATATTGCAGGCCTAGACACCTACAGAGGGATAAGTACTTGCTTTTTACATGGAATCATAATTGTTGGGCATAATCTGCGCAAGGAACGTCTTCCCAGGCATGAATTTGAGATGGCATGTCGCCGAGCTACCTGTACATATCTGCTTCAACATTCTATGGGAAAACATGTACAAAATATCTTATGCTCTCATCTGTGATGAATTCATAGCTCGGGTATATTTTATTATTTTCAAGAAAGAATGCCCAAGACTATCGGTAGTGGCCAAAAAAATTATCTCAAAATTAGGCCACTAGTACCTAGAGTAAACCATGACTTATATTAGGGTGTTTGGGGGCCACCGATGCACCACATTTACTCCTCTCTCACATCCCATACCGACTTGTCGTAGGAGCAATCTATTACCAAACCATCCTGCAGGGCTATAATGCCACTTTGGTTAAGGAAAATAAGCGAGCGTTCATACCCTATGGTTTCCATATGGGGTTTTACTTAGTTAAGGATACTATGTAAGCTAAACAAGATGGTTTGAGCGAGCTGGAATACAGATTCCCCACAGACCAATTCCACAAACATGACCCTAGAGGCTTGGTACTTCAACATGCATCACACGTCTCTTCCTGCTGGCCATACACACATGATAAATTAAAAGACAGAGGGGAAAGAACCAGGAGGAATATCTTCTCCAAATCCAAATGCATCGATTCCAAACCCTCTGCAGAGTAACCATGAGGCTGAAAGTACCTTAGACACTGAATTTATCGACCTATCAGGGACTCTGAAAGACATCCCCAAGGATGAGCTAGGTTCTGGTGAACATGAAAAATAATTACATCAATTAGAGATCGACACCTCAACAACCAATCACCAATTTAGTGTTGAGCCTGTGACTATATCTCCATTTAAGGTCGATACTCCACCAACCGAAGAACACTAGCAAGAGGACAAGTCATTAGAACATGCAAAAGTTTCCTCTGTCAAATAAGTACAAGAACCGGTCCTAGAACAAATATATACGACAGGTAGCTTGGGCAACACTCTGACCTGGGGAGACCAACATATCCCCGATCTCGTGGATGAGGTTGCCGATATACAGGTGATTTCTTACGACAGAAAGAGGAAATCCATAATGAGGAGGACAACCAAGAAAAGGAGGCTCACGTTGGATAGCCGATTCTCATCACCACCGAATAAAAGATGCTCAGCATGGAAAATGTGAAGACAATTGAGATAATTGACGCAGGAATGGATACAAATGATGCCACACTGGATCGAGAAAAATGAGAAGAAAAGGAACAAGCTGTTGGGCTCCAGATTTATAACATTTTCTTGCTGGTTCTTGAAGACATTGTTTACTCTCCTGAAGACTTTTGTTAAGCAAATGGCATTCTTTCTGTTTTATTCATGTTCTGTTACACATATATGTTCCATTGCATACAGAAACCATGAAGTGCTTCCAAAACCACAAATGAGCGAAGAATTCAACTATAATGTGGATGCACTGTCACCTCTTGGTGCAAATACGGTAAAGGGCAGACAAG